>JAHWFO010012112.1:32953-83727 GCA_023313115.1 Rhysida immarginata | reverse complement strand
ACCCTTTGGGTACTTGGTATGCAACACCTGTCAATAAAATCAATCAAAACTCATTCATATTCAATAAAATCAATCAATTATTTGATAAAATCAAAAATCGAAGGAAATTTAACCCTAATAGCACCTTTTAACCCTTTGAACACCTAGAAAAGGGTTGCACGTGCCTACCCCCCCTTTCCGCCAGGAGTGGTGCCTAACTACTGACCGCTCATGAATGACGTCATATAATTCAGTCATAATTTACGTCAATTATAGTATACTGCTTGCTCATCTGAATCTTAAAATTTCTTTTCTGAGTTTCTGTAAAGTTATATTTTATTTATTTCAATTTCTTTGGTTTCATTTTATTTACTTAACAGGTGTTATATATTTTACTCCTTTATTTACTTTAATTTATTTTACATTACATTAATTCCTGTTAAATGTTTATGCTACAAAATAAAAACTTAAATTAGTCCATATAAAAAAACTACTGACATTAAGTTCAAACATTTAATTAAGCATTAATAAACAAGTTAACACGTAGTAGAGAATTTTTAAAAAAAAAATAAGAGTAGACGTGCAAAAAACAAGGCATTCGTTGCTTCATCATGAAACATTATTCATTATTGAATAAAAGCAATTTGAGAAAACTACCAGGGAATAAGGAGAACTATTCTCCGTATTCCCTGAAATTACAATCTAATGATTCATACATATAAATTCTGATATCCTCTTAAAATATATTGACTGTTACGAACGATCCTCAGTTAGCACAATTGCTCCCTGTCGCACCATTGCTCTGATATTTCAGTAAAAACGGCAGATATTTTTACTAAACGCTTACTAAAACGCTGCAGAAGACATGTTCAGACAAAACTGGCGATGCCACCATTGACGTTTCAACGTTTCAAGATCAACATCCACTATATCTCCACCGTGCACTTCACTGTGGAATGCCCACTGCTTGACAAAACACACGTTAACGAAATTAACGGTCGTTTCCAACTTTCATTTTCACTTTTATTGAAACCAGTAGGTCATCACTCGCAGTGCCATCTGGTTAAAACTTATGAAACAGAATCTGCGCGTGAAAAATGCGCGTTACACGTAAAATGAGCTAATGCCAGGTCTCCTTATTGATGGTCTCTGCTCGCCAGGTCTTACTTCGGAATCCCTTGCTATTTTTCTCTCTCCGTTTGCCTCTCTTCGTGTCAATCGAATCGCACGCCTTCCGTCTTTCCTCCTTCTCTACTTGCGCCCTCTCTTGCCAAAACAGACGGGCTTTGTTACAGCGAGGTTTGCTTCGCTGTAACACACATAGTGCAGAGGATTATACTATGGGTGATTTTCTAAAATCCGACGAACTCTACTTTCTGTTCGCTGGCGCAAAATAATATCACAATATGCACTGACTCCCTGCCAGGAAAAAACAACAGCAACGTCCGAAGTTGTCGGTAAATTGTATAGTCGACGGTCATTAGGTTGAACGTATGGGGTATTAAACAATACAACAGCCAGTTCCGAATAATCAGGTTCAATACAATCTACAATAAATACTCAGCGGGGATAACGCAGGCAATTCGTTTTAAAATCAAGAATATCGTTATAGGCGACTGATCACTATGTAGATTTCAAACGTCGACAATTTCCCGTTCGCCCAACTTATGACAATTAACAAGTCCCAGGAGCAAACCTTAAACAACATTGTTATATACCTAGAGTAGATAGATACTGATACCCCGCGTTCGTTTTGCCTTGAAAAGCTCGGCGAAGACGGGCATCTCAGCTAGTAAAAATAAAATATTTTATGTGAAAAATTTCGTTTTTTAAAAAATATTACTTGGTCAAAATTGAAGCAGCATATAGTTTATATTTTCATAATATTTCCTTTCTACTTTTACATACAGTAAAAAAAACAAGCCATGCTAATTTTAAGCGTACTCAGATCCATTTTCCATGTTTCATAATCTTACCTACTCGTGATGAACTTTTCTTGTTTGATACTGCTGATCGCAGTTTTTTAGAACTTTGCTTATTATCTTTCCATTTAAGAACATTTTTCTTTTGCTTTTTGCCATATTTTTGCGATTATCCCTGCGTCGGAATCAGAAACTCCATTTGAAGAAGCTGCCATCTTGTTGCAAACATTTCTGCTTCCCACAAAGCGATGATGCATTCTAATGTTTTTCTTACGCTGTTGTGGATTAAATGAAAGATACAAGATAGTACAATATACTTTATGTAAATTATTTACCATTCTCATCATTTCTTAAATAAATCAGGCTTTGGCGATTATTTCCGATTTCGTGGGAGGTTTCAATTAGAAAATTACGTTAATGTTCACTATCTGCACATCGGCCGATGACTGATCATGCGACCCTTTTGGCCCCCCCCCCCCCCCCGACGAAAAAATTTCGCGTACCTCGGTCGCATGATCAGTCATCGCGCGATGTGTAGATAGTTAACATTAACCGAAAATTGATACTTTTCTGTATAATTCCCAGTGGTTTGGAGTTCCAATAATGGCATATGAAGGCTAGTTCCCATAGCTGGGAGTGGCGATTACAATTACTATTATCTCTGGGAAGCGCATTTGAAAGCATCAACGCAAACATTGTTGTACTTGGCTGTCGGTGCAGGCAATTAGTTCTTTTATGTGCGATTCACGGAATAAAGAGACTGCGGTTTTATTCTGTGGATGCGAATTGCAATTACGATTCAGCATTGTGCAAGCTCGATTAGAATAAACATGGCTTCGTGCTTATCAAGACACAAGCAATAGTGTTTTCCTAAGGCCGTGCCACAGATTACTTATTACTACGATCTATAGATATAAATGGTCATCGAGCCCCACTGAAAAATGAAGCTAAAATTTCTAGCTCTCAATAGGGCGAGAACTCCTTTGAAAAGTGACGCTGCATGTACAATCGGCCCAACTGCGCCTGCAACGCCGCCCTATCGGGAGATAAAGACTTTTGTTTCATTTTCAGATTCAATGAAATACCTCTTTCGTAGGTCACGGTACTGAAATACCTCTTTCGTAGGTCACGGTACTGAAATACCTCTATCGTAGGTACTGCGATCTATGCGGCATCCAGCGCGATCTGTTTTCCGTAGCTTTTCGAATTAACGGAAAAAGTTTGAAGCCCGATGACCATTGATATCTACAGACCGTGCTTATTAAACAGATGCACAGTGCGGTCGATTGCCAAAAAGCTGGCCAAAATTCGAAAATTCAAGTAATTCACTCCAAAATGGAATCTTAGAGGTTTTTGGGGTCGCTGATTACAAATTTTATGTCAAATGTACGGAAATTCACCCCCTTCACCCCTAATCGACCACCCCCTGGGGTATAATATCATGTATTATTTATCATAATCAAGTTACATATCGTTTTTGAGGGTTTTGGGGTCGCTGATTACGAAGTTTCTGTCAGAATTATAAAATTCGAAATGGCAAATACAAGATGGCGTCACCCAGGGCGTTTTAAACCCCAAGCGAGCCAACTTCACATACGTCAGAGCCTTGAACTCGAAACAATGAAATCGAAAACAACAATTTTCAAATTATCACAAATTTTTTTATTACAATTAAGAATTATACATAATATATAAAACAAGTGATTAAATTATAGTATAATATGATAATATCGATTGAAGTAAAGTACATAAAAAATAATATTACATTAAGAAATTTCCATTGTCCTCAAGATCATTAACATCTATATCGGTTTCCGACTCAGAGGCTGAGCTGCTATCTACACTTTCTTGCTCTGTTTTTTCTCTACTGACAGATGGGGACGATAATAAATTAACAGCCTCTGCGGATAGAGATTTTAGCGGTTTAGTTGGCAATTTTCGACAACTCGAAATATAAGGATCAGAGGCTACTAAAAATCGTTTGAAAACATCCTCCATTGTCTTCTGTCTGTAATTCTTTCTAGCAAAGCTGAGGCGATAGATAGAATAAAATTTATTGTAGGCCTCCTGTGCATCTTCTGACATTTGCCCGATAGGTAAAACTGAATTTTGTATAATTTCTGGGCCATGAATTAAAAGCTTATGTACTAAAGTAGGCATGTTATACCACTCGTAAGTTTGTACAAGGTTTTTTTGAAAAATTAACGCATTCGATTTGTTTAAGAAAAATAATAGCTTATCGCAAAAATTGTTGAATAATTATTTGTTTAAACAATTTATTAATAACTTTTGGGCAACATTATTATTGATAATTGTTGTTTAAGGCATGCCAAATGTTGCTGAATTTTTTCAGATTTTTATTGCATCATGAAGTACGGAAATTTCAATAAGATTATATTTTTGACTGGGAGGTTTGGGCAAAGCATCCTTAGAAAAAAACCCATAACAATTCAAGTGGCAGGAGGTGGCAGCTGAATTTTGGCTTAATCGATAGTTAATACTTTTCCAAGTAACCTCCAAAAGGTTAGAAGACAGCATTCGACAGCGTTTTATTGTCATTTGATTTGAAAACTCAAATTTTATTGGAAAAAAACGAAAAAAAGTACCCTTATTATTGTGCTGCTAAAAATTTTCTGTCAAAGAAATGACATTTACAAAATTTTTTACGTATTTTACTAACCTTCAAACGTACATTCCATTTGGTTTTATTAGATTTTCTTTGCTGCACGCGCTTTCACACGTTTTAAGGTTTTGCCGAATAGCTACACCAATAGTGCGCTTGAAAAAAGGCCAAACTCCAACTGAAAATAAAGAAAGAATTTGGGGTATAGGACGTTACTCTTAACCATTTTTAATTCTTATAGGATCCCTCTAGCCAACTGCATGCTAAAAAATCTTATCTAGACACCTTTATTTTTCGAGTTTTGGCCAGCTGTTTGGCAATCGGCCGCACTGTGAGATGGGACAATCAATGTTAAAGTAGTGGAAACAGCATGCGTCATTGTTTTGACGTTACCGATTGTTGCAAAGTCCCTCTGTACCGCCGGGTACGCTGTTTCGAAATTCGGCTGTTATTCTGAAATCATTTTATTTTCTGTTTTCTTTCTCATGTAGACAAAATTTTTGATGATATCTCACTTCTCGCAAAACTTAATCAGCGAAAGAGAAAACCCAGGAAATCCATTGAAAGCTTGGAAAGCCAAATCATGCGATGGCTGAAAAAATATTTTAAAAAGGAAAAAAAAAGACAAACAGAAATAAAGAAAGAAAAGAAACATTTCCTGCGTTGTAACAACTGAGGGAATTGCAATTGAAAGGATAGCGAGCAGAGATGGGAACAAGAATAAAATGTTGAATTATATTTTCGTCAAATATAATTTGTCCTGAAAAAATTAGATTCCAAGTACAAATAAACTTTGATTTAAATTTGTATGCGAAATTTTATTATGAAAAGCATACTATTATTGGGGTCACAAAAAATTAAAGAGTTACGAACATAATTCATTATGAATTTAAAAACATTACAGTTGAAACGCGTTATTATAGACTAAAACATAAAATTTATTAATTTTTTTCCATTATTTTTTTTATTTTTTTTTTGTCTTCCGTAACATTTTAAGAGTTTTTAGCAATGAAGCATGTCAACTTAGCTTCTCCGAAACACCTGCTTGACATGCTATCTTAATTGGCTTATTATATGAACAATAAAAATCACGTATATTCTTGGACTTATTAACAAATTTATTGGAATGTTTCTTCTAAGTCAAAAATATTAGATTGAGTTATTTGCATTTCACTATTATTAAATGTCTAAGTTCCTTAAAAAGTATACCATTTAATAATTTCATGACGGATGTAGAAGAGAAGAATGACGAGACAGAAGAAACCTGGAATAAAATAATAAATAATAATTAGTTTTCTTTTAATTTCTCTATTCTATACATAATTGAATATAAGTTTTCTTCTGATAGAGATGATGTAAATAACCAAAAGAAAGCAATTATTTACTTTAAAAATTTAGTAAGTTTTGTGGTTACTTCTGGTTAAAAATTCGTTATCCATATGAAACCGCATGAAAGCCACTCCCTTAATTCATGCTCGTGTGAAAAGAATTCCGGAAGTTGTTTAGTTGTTATCGCGTTCAAAGAGCGCCAGGGTTGAGCGATGGCAAGCTCTTCTTAACTCGCTTCCTCCAGTCGCCGGTGAGCAGACGAGTCCTTGGATTTTAATCTAATTCGGCCTACCTCCCATCGGTTAACTGCTTTTTGCCTGTCTCTGTGTCTCTTTCCCGTTAATGTGAAGTCGCGAAGCAAATTGCAACAGCGAAGGGATATCGTCCTATCGTGGACGTCTAGAGTTTATTTAGCGACGCATTAATCAAAGATGCTGAAATAAAAAAGTAAGAATTTTTTTTTATTGATTTTCTATTATTTCATTATGTGGAAATTTTGGCTTTTATGAAATCACACTATTACCGTTTTTTGTCTAAAGTAAAATAACTTCATTATAATTAATCAGCTAAGAGAATATCCAGATTGAAATCAATTTACAGATTTTTATTTCCTGAGAATATATGTTTCTCACAAACTGCAAAGATTGAGGGTTTGACGCCGTTCAACATATCAATGAAAACCAAAACCTAAACAGAAGAAAATTTAATAAACAAAAATTTAATATAAAAGCTTATACGTTAATTCTTTCCTAAGTCCTCGTAATAGAAATATTAATAGTTTTTTGTTATTTTGAGTATATTTCACGTTGACTTTATTTTAAATAATTTAATTTCTTACTTTTTGAGATTAAGCAGTTTTGCTTGAACTAGTGATTATAAAATTACTGATATTTTATACGGTAAGTTATATTTAAAAAGGTATATATATATGATATATTATATTTTTTTTACATTTTAAGATTTGCAGAATGTTGTCATGAAAAGTCAAATCTCAATATCGTTTTTAGTAGTTTACATAAAAAACATAAATCACTTCGAATTATACGAATAAATATCGAATTATATCGTATCTTATTACCGACTTCAAAAAAGGAGGTTCTCTGTTTGACCCGTATGTATGTATGCAAGTAAGTGTGTATGTTCGCGATTTTCTCACTACTGATCCGATAGGGTTTTCGCTATTCGAATGTATATTATTCTGGGAAGGTTTTTGAACCATGAATTCGGTTCATTTTTGTTAAAAAAAAAAAAAAAAAAAAAAAAAGTGCTTGTTTTTAACTTCGAATTGGCACTGCTCCAACAATATAATTTGTATTTCTGAGGTTTTTAATGCTAAACAATAATTTTTAAAAAAAATACCTCAATGTTAATTTAGTTCTTTAGTATTTCAGGGGGGGGGGGCCGTTAATAAATTTCACATTATTTTTCGAAATAATTTTTAACGTTTCCCCATTCAATAAATAATAAACATTTCATAATAAATAGATAAACACCTGATATAAACAGCGAATATTTCAATGACAATGAGTGAAAAGAATTTTAACAGTTGGTTAGATATTTAAGCGAAATATTTCTTGTTCCAAAGACAGTTAAGTTAATGTTAATTAATCACTCAATAATCATTAAAAATTTCAAGTATTTTATTGAGAATATATTTCAGCTTACGGTTTTATTTATATTTCACGAAAATGCAAACGCCTAAATTCAAGAAAAAATTAATGTAGTTTTTTTTGTTGTTGTTTCTTTTATAATATTTTTCAGTAACCTAGCCTAAATTTTCTTAATGATTAGAACATTGTATGTTTATTTATAAATTTCAAATATTAAAATTCTAAGATCATTTTTTCCGTCTAACCATTACAATTCTAAGATTGTAATAATACTTTGTTAAGGGAAAACTATTTTATGATATTGTTTAACCTAAATAATGATTCCTGTTACCGTAAATCATTATAGATAAAACGTCTTTGGCTAATTAAATAATCTTTAAAGAGATTAAGAGCTTCCATATTCCACCTCTTTTGTAACCGATATTAAAGAATCAAGGTGTTCACCTTCTCACGGGTCTTATTATTTAAGTTTCAGAGTTCACGAAGCTCTTATTTTACTTGAGAACGAAAATTTGACAGGTTAAAAGTTGAAACTACTATATCTCTCTCGTGTAATTATAAAAACGATAGAGTTTTTAGAAATAAATAATCTTAAATAATTAGTTTAGGATATGTGATAAAGCAGCACATATCTATTTAATTACATTTACGTAATTGAATAGTTATAATCTAACTAATTATGTAATTAATAATTAGATTATCGTCGAACTCCTTACATATAATCTAAAGTTTGTGCGATGGTTTGAATGAAATGGATATTCATGTAAGCGAAACTACTGAAGCAAGATGTCTTGTGTATCTATGACTTTTGAATAAATTCCTTTAAATAAATATTGCTTAGAGACAAACTTTGGACTTAATGAGCGTTATTCATCAGTAATATTTGTAGAGATATTAATAACAGAGATATTGAGGAATAAGCAAAATCTTGTAAGTGAAAAATACGTTTGGAGACGGAATTATCTTTGTTCCTGCAAATGAAATGTGTTTCAATATGCTTCCTTATTGAATGTTTTCAATGTCAATGTTCTCACTTAGTTAAAATTATGTAAATCGATAGTGTATTCTAAGTAAAGCACGCAAAATGCATATCCAAGGTTCGTTTCCATTGCTTTTCCTTAACTATGATGTTGTAAATTGACTCCACTGCTGCATGCATATGCAGATTATGGTTCAGATTAAATGTGAAAGCAAAATATTTGCATAGCAGTATTAGGAGATCCCAAGTTCATAGTTTTCACTTTCTTAAAAAATTCTAACATATTTAGTTTTTAATTGTTCTCCCACGTTTGGCTATTTACATATTCATATGACATTAATATTAAGTATTTTTTACCACCCAGAGGAAATAAACATTCTTTTTTAATCGTACTTTAACATTATACTTTTTTCAAAATATGAAGTAAGAAATTTTTACTTAACATAAGAAAAAATTTCCCGACCTGGCATCGAACCAGGAATATCATTCTCTTAATTTACCAACCAATGAATTTACCGTCCTCCATATTAGAAGAATTAGACCCGGTGCACACTTGATGTAAAAGTTATCAAGATGCTGCGTCATTTCAATCTGCGTCTTATCGGCGTTCCAATGCACACTTTGAAAACGCGGTATTATCGGACGAGTTTTTACCTCTTCGATGAAAAGTTCGACTCCACATTTTCATCAGATATCGTGTAGAGAGTGTTGGAAATGTTCGTTCAATTAAGTTAAAACTTGAAGGAAAGAGAGAGACATCGGCGAATGATGAGCTACAACTTACTTTATTCATTCTTTTTACAACAATGATAAGGTACAAGTAACAATAACATTATAGTAAGCTAGGATTGTTCAGTCTCTAGAGTGCGTGCTCGGTCTTATTTTCTACATCCTCCCGCCCCCAAGATGCTACTGCATTTAACTCTAATGGGTAAAGCGATTGAATTGGTCTATTAATAGTGTGAGGAGAGGGCTTGGTAACCCGCACTCTACAAGATCTAGTATGGCCATCTCTACCAGGGAAACATTCTTCAATGATTTCCAATTTCTATATTAACTTTGGTAAATTGTCTTCTTGCACTAAAACGATGTCATTCACTTTAATATCAGTGGATGAGAAATATTTATTTCTCTGAGCTGAACGTAATTCCATAAGGTACTCTCTTTTCCATCTTTTCCAGAATTTCTCTAGAAGTGTTTGTTTATATCGAAATTTGCGATTCATTTGTTCATGGTTGATATCGTGGTGCTTCTGTATGTCAGTTTCTGGTAAACTAGTTATCCTCTTGCCAATCATTAAATGCGCAGGTGTTAAAGGTTCTGATGGATTATATTCTTCAGCAATATAAGTAAGAGGCCGCGAATTGATGACAGCTTCCACTTCTTGCAAGACGGTAGATAAATGTTCAAAGGTTAGTAAACCCGTAAAATCTTTTTCAGAGCAAGTTTAACAGAGCGTACAAGGCGTTCCCAGAAACATCCCCACCAAGCTCCGCGTTCTACTATATATTTCTATTTAATGTGATGAGAGGCATAAAATTCTTTCAGTCCTTCGGAAGTAACACAATTTAACAATTGTTGTTGATCTTTGTCAACTTTTTTAAAGGTGCGAGCATTATCCGAATATATTACTTGGCATAAACCTCTACGTGCCACAAAACTTTTAAACGCCATTTGGAAACTTTCAACATTTATTCTATACACTAGTTCTAAATGTACAGCTCGTGTAACAGCGTACGTAAATAGAGTCACATAAGCTTTGCAACGCGATCCTGTTTCGTTTTTCACAAACAGAGGTCAAGCAAAATCTATATCTACAATTTCAAAGGGATGATATTCGTTAATCCTATCAACAGGCAAGGGAGCAACTGGTTTTGACGCAGGTCTGGCGAGTAATTTGCGACAAATAACACAAGCTCGAAATAGTTTTTTTACAGTTTGCCTTGCTTTGGGTATCCAAAACCGGTTTCTGAGTTCAGCCAACGTCTCATTCACTCCAGCATGCAGAATACGGTTGTGTACACTCATGATTAACATTTTAGTGTAATGATGATCGGGTGGAAGAATTACCGGATGCTTTAGATTTAGTATCAAGCTTGCTGTATTGTAAACGTCCTCCAACACATATCAAACAGTTTATTAGTATAGGTTGCAGTTCTTTTATGGCTGACTTATTGCTTACTATTCCTTTGATTTCTAATTCATGTTTCTCGGATGAGAATCGATTTTCTTGACAACATTTAATCCAGATATTCTCAGCATGTAGGAGTTCTTCTGTCTGCAGGTTTCCTTTAATTTTAGTTTTTGGTCTTGCATTGTTAATAAAATGGAAAACCCATGCAGTGACTGTCAGCAAACGAGTTAGAGTACTATATTTTTCCAGCTGGATTATCGGTTTTATTGGATGTGAACGGGTAAACAAAATAGGAGTTTCTTCAAATTCTTCTGGGTCCTTCATGTCGAAATTTCTATAGTTTATAGAGTACATCCAAATTGTTGCGTCTTTGAGCCAATTAGGCCCATTCCACCACAATGGATTTTGGACTAAATCGTCAATTTTGATTCCACGTGTTGCTAGATCTGCTGGATTATCTTGGCCATTACAGTAGTTCCATTGATACAGTTCTGATTTATTCCGAATTTCTTGGACTCTATTATCCACAAACTGCTTCAGCTTCTTCTTAGACGTGATCCAATGCAACACAATCTGTGAATCGGCCCATAAGAAAGCTTTCTGTATATTTATATGCATATTCGACTCTATATATTCCTTTAATCTAACAGCTAAGACTGCCGCAAGAAGTTCAAGTTTGGGTAATGTTAATCTTCGTAAAGGTGCTACTCTGGCTTTAGCAGCAATAATTCCTACCGAGCAATCATTCTTGTTGGAAGTTCTTAGATAAGCTACTGCTGAGTATGCTTCAGGAGTGGCATCTCCAAATATGTGAAGTTGTACTTCGACATTTTCATTGTTAATGGCGTTTCGTTGTATCCATCTTGGAATTCTAATTTTTCCTAACATTGGTAATTCATCTAGCCATTCTGTCCATTTGTTGGAGATGGAATCAGAAAGTGGATCGTCCCATTCTATGTTAATTTCCCATAACCTTTGGAAAAGCAACTTAGCTCGAATCAGAAATGGGTTCAAAAAACCTAGTGGATCATAAATTCTCGATGCAATGCTTAGCAGAGTACGCTTCGTTGTGCATCCTTGTTCCTCTAGATGTACATCTGAGAATTTGAATTCGTCTTCTTCATTGTCCCACTCCATTCCCAAAACTTTGAATGCCTGATGAAATCAAAGTGCCATTATTGTCGACGACACTCCATTCTTTCTTCAACTTTGACGAATTTGTTTGCCATTTATGTAACTTCATACTTGCAGTTGCCAATATTTCGGTAATTTCTTTCCGTAATTGTCTTGCCTTTTCGATGTTATCCACACTGATTAAAAGGTCATCAACATATATATGTCTATCATGAAGAAGAGCAGCTTCAGGATAGATATGTTCGTACTTCCGGAAATGATGTCGTAGGGTAGCTGCCAGCAGAAAAGGGCTACATGTTGTGCCAAATGGGACACTCTTCATTCTATATTCTTCGACGTTATCGGATGAGAGGGGAAAATTCAGAGTTCGGATCCATAGGAATCTTAGTGCATCTCTGTCATCTTTGCAGATATTAATCTGTAAGAAAGCCTTTTCGATATCAGCTGTGAGAGCTACTGGATAAAGACGAAAGTTCAATAGGACTGACATTAAATCAAATTCAAATTTGGTCCTCGACTCAGATGATCGTTTAACGACAATTCATTTGGTTCGAGAGCAGAGGCGTCAAAGACTATTTTTAACTTACTAGTCGTCTTATCCTCCCGAATAACTGCTTTATGAGGGATATAATAAGTCGTTGGATTCATCGAATTCTTAGGTACTTTCTCTGCAAATCCATTTATTTCATAAGACCTAATTCCTGTGTCGTATTCTTTTAATCTTTCCTTCTCAAACGTTGCATTAGTAGGCAAAGACGTCTTTCAGCATACTGACGATTGTCATTTAGCGAATCTTTCATTCCCTTCCAAAGATTTGCTTCATATCTGTTATTGGAGTAGTCTAAATTTTCTTGAAATAATTTCATAGTTTCTTCTCTAGAATTTAGGCATTCGTTTTCCTTTATAACAATGTGTTCCAGTTGCCAAAATTTTTGAAGTGCAACATCAATGTCTTCAATATACTGTTCAGTCGTACCAGTATTTAATACAGTCAAAACACTACTTGAATACCTTGGTTTCGATGCTAGAGCTCCTTGTAAACACCAACCAAAAACTGAATTTGTAGCAACCAATCTAAGATTGAGGCGGTTAATTTCTCTAGTAACAAACTGCCAATAGTAATCTTTGCTAATAAGAAGATTAATCTCCTTTGACAGCACTGCTTGAGACTCAACATTTTCATCAGCTAGGCTCTTTCCTTGAGATGTTAATTCCTGGCATAAACGTGGATCAGGAATTTCCATAATATCAGTACATATCTCTGGAACCTCTAATGCCTCAAAATAGTGAATTTTACTATTAAATTGGCTTTTTAAAGGCACTAATACTCTTTGACTACAAATTGGAGTACTTTCATTACTGCCAAATCTATTCAGTTGAAGATGTTCCTTACCCGTAGGTTTAAGGTTTAATCGTTGAGATAAGGATTCTTTGATAAAGGATCTCTGACTGCCACTATCAAAAACCAAACGAATAATACATTTGTGTTTCTTCGGCATAATCCATACCCGAGCTGTCTGGGAAAGTATACTCATTGACGAGAGCTCCGAGGCATGTAAATTGTGCACATTGGTAACGTCAACGCTGGAATCTGAGGTCTCATTGACCTTATCTGTCTTACTGATCAGTTCTGTTTTAGGACATAGTATTTTAAAGTGTTTGCCGCCGCAATTTACACATTTAATTCTCTGATTTTTACATTTATTGACACAATGTCCCTTTAGGAAGCATCTGTAACAGCATCCTTTTGCCTTCAATATGTTTCGTCGTTCAGATATCGACATCGTCTTATCACATTTGTAAAGAGAATGCATCCCATCGCAGAATAAGCAATTTGTTTTTTCCTGTCCTTGTGACACTAAAGTCATCGCCGTGAAGGGTTTCTCTTGATTATATTTCCCTTTCCTTGAAGAACTTGAGTCTATCTGCATTTTAGGTATCCTCTGACACGTTTCTAACATTTCTATTTCCTTTCCTAGAAAATTAAGCAAATCTGTGAATGGAGAATCTAAGACATCCGTTTTCTCTGGTGCGATGCGCTTGTGGTCTGGAATGACTTCTGTCTTTGGAATTCACAAAAAATCTCTTCAGGTATCGTTCTGGCTAATACTGTATACAATGTAAGCTCAAATTTATCTTTCTGAATACCAAGTGCTTCTAGGCCACTAATAAGCACCTTAATGTAGTCATGTAGTTTACGCAAGGCTGCTATTTCTCTCCTATTTTTACAGCCCTCATGTTCAAAAGCTTGTTAATATGTTTATTCCGAATCATTTCTATGTTGCCAAATCGTTTCTGCAATATCTCTGATGTTAACGGTAAACCCGCTATCGCTAGTAGAGCAGAGCCCTTTAGTACACTTTTTTAAGTAGCTAAATTTGTCAATGGGAGACAAAGAAGGGTTTATGTCCACTGCTTCTTTAAACCTATCCCAGAATGTGTACCATTCGCTTGCATCTCCACCAAATCGTGGTAATTCTAATCGTGGGAGTCGAGGCATTTGCGTTGGTATTACAGATTGCATCATAGTTGAATTGGTACTGGTATTTACACTATTAGGGTTTTCAGTGGTAGTCTGGTTAGCAAGAGTTTCCAATAGAATAGTTAATATGGCTTTCGTGTCTAATGCTAATTTTATGTATTTTTGTGCATTTTCGTACTCACGATCGAATTCTTCTTCTTGAAGATATGGTTCCAAATCATTATTTAGCTTGCGTAATTCAGCGTCCTTTTCTTCTATTTTCAATAGCTGGGCCTTCAATGAGACTCGAGAGGCATCACTTGGATCCTCTTGTAACTTTCCAGCTTCATGTGCGAGCTTAGTTAGGCCTTGTCGTAGAACGGTACATTTCTTACGCAATTGAATCTCCGTCGTTATTGTTCAGCTGACTGCCGACGTGGTTCGCTTGTCGAATTTCTTAATTATTATTTGCCACTCACCTTTCCTTCCCGGGTTTCGGCACCAAATTGTTGGAAATGTTCGTTCAATTAGTTAAAACTTGAAGGAAAGAGAGAGACATCGGAGAATGATGAGCTACAACTTATTCATTCTTTTTACAACAATTTATTCATTCTTTTTACAACAATGATAAACTACAAGCAACAATAACAATATAGTAAGCTAGGATTGTTCAGTCTCTAGAGTGCGTGCTCGGTTTTATTTTCTACAGAGAGACTTCATAAGCTGTAGATACGATAGCACATACGACGCTGCGGCAGATGTGCACTCCCCTATAGACAAATGCACACTGCCATAGCTGGCAGCAATCAGGGTAATGGCCATGTGACGCGCGCGTCTCACAGGCAGGTACCTGCGGCAACCTCGATAACTATCAGGAGCGACGTCGGCGTCCCGTGTGAATCCTAACAGCAGTCTTTCTGCGTTTCTTATCATGCGATTGAAAATGACGTAGCGTCCCGATAACTTTTGCAGCAAGTGTGCACTGGGCCTACGATAGGAAATACGAGCTGCAGCAGTTGTGCACTTCCCTATAGACAAATGCGCACTGCCAAGAATCGGGGTATAGGAATGTGACGCGCGGCTCACAGGTACCTGCTGCAAGCTCGGTAACTGTCAGGAGTGATGTCGGCGTCAGTTAGGTATCAGCGTCCCGTGTGAATCCCAACAGCAGTCTCTCTACATTTCTTCGTATGCGATTGTAAATGACGCAGCGTCCCGTGGGAATCCCAACAGCAGTCTCTCTACATTTCTTCTTATGCGATTGAAAATAACGCAGCGTCTCGATTACTTTTGCAGCAAGTGTGCACCGGGCTTTAGACTGAGAGCAATAAAAAGTTTATCTGTACGACAAAGACATATTTCTTTCTGTGTCGTTTTTGTTTTTCCAAATCAACATGAAGCAAAAATATTAATGGCATATTATCTGTCAACAAGATAATAACTTCTGCATTATTTTCAAAGGTATGATTAGAATTATTAAGATGAGTTGCGCAATATTCGAACTATCAATCAAAAATCTCTTACAAAAAATAATATCTTTCAAAATTATTATCTGCTCTTCTTTTAGGTGAAGGTAACGAGAATTTCTGAAAGCAAAGTAATTACCAAATCTTCGTTCTACACAATGAAGAATAGAATTTTTCAGAAATAAAGAACCAAAACTATGACTTGTAACAAAATTCCGCATTATGAATCCCACAGATGAAGAAAACGAAATTCCCATATATAAATAAAGTAGAAGTACTGAAACATGGATTTTCTTTGTTTATAAGACTCTATAGGAGAATAAGAAAAACTATTTATTAGGAAAGAGGACTTCCTGTTTTCGTGTCATAAAATTATACATTTCATGAGAGATTGGTTTATAAAGAGTCAAAAATAAAGATGAAATGCATAGAATTGGCCTATAATTAGGGATTTATACAATTTAAGCATATTTAAGCATACCATAATACACAGTTCTGTGAAAAAGACAAAGATTTTTTATTGTTTTACAGTTTTTCAGAAAAGAGAGAATTGGAATAAACAACAGTAATAAGATTAAAAATGTTGAAAAAACTTGGCAGATAAACAAAATGTGGTTTTTATTCTTCAGATATCAAGTACACTGACAATGCTCACTTCGAAAACTCTTTATAAAATATAACGAGGCATGAGAAAAACTTTAAAGAAAATATAGCTTAAATGCTAAAGAAATCCTAGAACTAAGTCAATATAAGTGAGTATTTTTCAAAATCGTCTTTAATTTTAATCATGACAGAATCAGTTTAAACAAAATCGTGCATGAAATGAAATTCCTCTTGTGCGTAGCCTCTTTTATATGAGCAATGAAAAAAATTGAGATAAATAAAAATTTCTGAAAGAGGTTATAAGAATTCAAGGTTACTTATTCTAAAGTAGATTCTAAATAGCCTTTAAACAATGATTGTATCGAAGGGTAAGTTGTAAATTTGCATTTCAAAAACCACTAGTGTTAAGTTATTCTTTTGCAAAGAGGAAATAAGTGTTTGAGAAGCCGCATAGATACTGCGCACTTTTAACTCTGTGCAAAGAAACAACTATGATTTCGGATAAACAGACAGCCGATGACTAAGGATGGAGATACTGAAATTACATTAATAATTATATTGCTCTAAAAAATGCTGGCGCAGTAAATATAAAATTAAAAAAAAATAAATTAACAAGTATAAATTTTAAATTAATATATAAATACTTAAACAATTTACTTTTAATCTTAGTGTGCATTTTGAATATTCCCCCCAAAAATGGAAAGAATCTGTCATGATGGATCATCTTTTTAAAAGTGGCAGTCATGATGATCCATCTAATTACCGTCCAATTTCACTTATTAACTCATTTTCTAAAGTCTTTGAAAAAATAATTTTTAAGAGGCTTTATTTTCTTATTTCTCCTTATTTGAGTGTTAAACGGATTTCTTTCTTCTCGATCTACTTTGACTAATCTCCTTGAGCTTGAAAATAGTATCCATGGTTCTTTCTGTAATCGGATGCAGCTTGATTGCATCTATTTCGACATACAAAAGGCCTTCGATTCAGTTGATCATAAAAGAGAAAAGTTTGATCCTTGTTGAGAAACTGGCTGCCTATGGAATAAGGGGATCCCTTCTTCGTTGGGTAGCTAGCTATTTAAATAAGAGAAATGGTTTTATTAAGGTTAGAGGTAGAGTTATGACATCCTCCTTTTTTATTGCTCGAGGTGTCCTTCAGGGTAGTCCTTTGGGCCCTCTTCTTTTCCTTCTTTTTATTAATGATTTATCTTTTACCCTAATCTGTGACCACTTTTTATTTGCTGATGACCTTAAAATTGCTCGCGAAATTTTCTGAATCACAGACTGTCATATTCTACAGCAAGATGCCATACTAGTGCAGCAACGGTGTTCTGCAAATGGGTTAACCCTGCACATTGATAATATGAAAACAATTACTTTTACTAGGCAATATCACCCTATTATCTATGACTATATTCTTGATCATGGTATTATTATAAAAGATCCCTTTATTTGTGACTTCAGAGTGATTCTCGATGCTAAATTGTCTTTTTCTCACGGAATTCGAATGACATCGCGAATTCGGATGACGACGTCCATCCCTATCGGACCCGTTTCGTCTTCCGATCGAAACCGGAAGATGGGCGACGAAACCGCACTCGTCATCATCATAGACGACACGCAGGGACCAATCAGCGTGAGGAGCGTGAGTTTCGTCGTGAGGGGAAGAAATACGACGATCGGGAGAGTCGTTATATGGAAGTTTTTAGAGAGCGGTTCAAGAAGGCCCTCATCGAGATCGAAGGCCGAATGTCGGCGGAGCAAAACCTTGCTAGCCATCGAAAATGCGAGGGATGACGCCAAGCAGCCCGTCACAGTGGATTCAGCTTCCCAACCTTCCATGTTGAGCGATGAGACAAACGCCATAGCCAAGGAACGAACCCTCGTTACGACGAAATTGTCGACGTGGCAGTTCTCCTCTCAAAGCGAAGGTGAAGCGCAGTCTACGTTCTTCGCAAGACCTCCGCGACTGGTAACAAAGATCCTCGAGCTACGGACGTTAACGCTGGTAAGCGACAGTTTCAAATAAGTAATAATTCCCGTATTGCGAGGCAGTGTTTTTCGGAGCTGTCGTTCTACGAATTAAAAGCGAGCTCCAACGTCCAGGGTTTATGGCCCTTCGGTTTGCCAGCATATTTTGGCTTTACATATGTTAGGCCGTTACGAGTCTAACAAGGGAACCCCACATAGCCTAACCGCTTTAACAATGGAGTCCTTGTATGGCTATGTATGCTGAAATTTTTTCGTTTTCGCAGTTTATTTTGAAAGAAACACAATTTCGCACTCTCTGTTTCGCAAGCATCTATAGTAGCTTCAGATGAGTAACATATTTCAATTTCGTGGAAATCTGTCATATACATGTTCGAGGGATTCCCTTGTAAGAGCAGTTCTGTTTCTAATGGTGCACAAGTTTCCCATTCTTCCTAGCAACAAATTCGGCGACAGAAATTAGCGTATTTATCTCGAGCGTTGTTTTCGCTAATTATCTGTCTTATTTGTGTGTAGTGCAATGTGTGAGAAGTGCCCCTACTAAGGAAACCGGGAGAAGAAGTTCTCCTCAAGTGAGCCTATAAAATATTGCTGTGAACTTCGTTTTGCCCAATTGTGACAAGTGCTTTTCTTGTGTAAAAAGATGTCTGCATTTATGTGATATGCTCTACTTATTATTGCAAAAGGCCTTTTCATATTATCCTGTTCTAAAGCTCTGACTTTTCATGTGGTTTCTAGTGAGCTCTAAATTATAATACATTTGTGTCCTACGTTCGTTACGTCATTTTTATTGTGACTTAGCGATTCAATTATTGAGGCTTATGTTAAGACTCTATGTGCTAGTTCGGACATTGGACTGAATATCATTCTTGGACTTTGACTTTTTCAGTGCAAAACCATCTTGTGTATTTACAAATATTTTGTGCATTAATTTTAGGTATCAATGAACTTTGATGGTTTAGATAAGCAATGGTTATACAGGGTGTAAATGGACGACGTTTCACAAATTTAAGGATATGTGGTGAACATTTTTTATTAATAAACCCATAGTCCGAAATGAAAAGCGACGGAGCCACAGCTTGTTTGATGTCCTTGTTTGTCAATCATTGAACTAGGCACGTTTACTCCGATGTCCCCTGTCATTGCATCTTGTAGGCCTTATGCAGACTGTCAGCTCGCAGGCTATTTTCAAATGGTACCGTCCGGATGCATGGTTCGTCGTTGCACGCTCTGCAATGAAGTTGACGGTCGTCACTTTGAACATCTTTTGTGAAAACGTTAATAAAAATGTTCTCTAATCAAACTATTCTCATTAACTTTTCGTTCGTTTGCTTCTTTTGTGTTTGTTTATTAATTGTTTTGAAACCTTGTACGCTTTATCACTGAGATTGTTGTACGTATTTCCTGATGTTTAATTGTAATAACCCCGGACAAAATATGAAAGTGACAAACGGACAGAAACGACCATTGCATAACCAATTTTAGTCTTATTTTGTTCGTATGAAACGATCCTCAAAATAACGCCAAACATTTATTTACCCTTATATTCAGTTCACGTTCGGCCTGCATCTCCCTGATTTAGCTGGTCACGTTGTGAAGTGCTCTTTGCCACGGATAAACAAAGCAACATATATAGTATCTATCCAAAAGTAATCGGACACTTTCGATTTTAGACATTTTGTCGAATACTTAGAAAAATTCTTGACGAATTATTCTGAAACTTCAGCACTGTAAAGATTATGTTACACCTCATACATTTAAGCGAAGGTGTTGTCCCGAAGCCAATTAAGGGCCATCAACAAATTGAACAAAAAAAATAATGTTTGGGATCACAATGTAAAAATAATGCTTAAAATGCGTTGTAGCTGTAGCATTTGATTACAGGGCTTCTTTTACTTATGAAGAATAGCACATATATTCATGGAGATATAAAGTTTTTTTAAAAATATCGAAATGATTTTTGTAAGTTTTTTTGTTTATAACATGCAAGGATTTCATCCCAATCAATGACATTTTCAGGAAACTTGATAAACTACAGTATAGGCAACACTCTGCAATCAGAATATGAAAATATAACATAATTGATGAAATATAAGCATTTTTACTAAATAATGTTTAACTGCGCATGCGCAAGCGTTACCAAAATTTCTTTTCATAATTTATTAGCCGAATGTATAGGGCTTATAAAAAGTCCAAACAAATATCATGAAAATTCAGGAAGATATCGTCCATAAAATGAGTTGAATTTCAGTTGCTCTCAAAAGTATACAAAACGATAGGGGGTTTTCCCCAAATATTTATTTTTGGATCAGATACCAGTATCAAGGTCTTCTCCTTATGGTGATGTGAAATCAATATGCATATATGAAGTCAATTACAAAGAAGTCTTTACAAATACATGTATTTTATAACGTCAAAAAGTGTTACATGATATTAAAACTTAAATTCTGAATAATGAAACCCGATTTAGAAAACATATCTACAAATGTTAGTAAAGTTCAGAAAACTGTCTCTCTACCACTGACGATTAATAGAAGCACTAAAAAGGATCATATCGAATATACATCAACGTCCATTTCAATGAGTTGGTATAAACAATATCAAGCATTGTTGATTCAGTAAACAAAATTTGCAGAGATTGTAGAAATTCGCATTATCAACTTAATGAAAAAATTAGTTAAGGCATCGTTATCCTACGATAAAAGGGTTTTAGCATCAAAATGTTACGAGCGGTAGAGGCTCGTGACTATAATAAGTGGAGGGGCACAAATACAAAATTTCAGGTTCTTAGACCTTTTCGAACAAAAGTTATAGCTTGATTTGTATTTGGAGCCTCGCGGCCCTTGCCGAGGCCTCAGAGGACTATATCAATTTTGTTGTGTAATAGCTAAGATTTTAAGCAACCCCTTTAATAAAACATTTCAGGTTTCTGGACTTCTGGTTTTAAATTTATAGCTTGATTTGAGATTCAGGCCGGAACTTCCCCGCCAAGAGACTTATAAAATTTTTAATATAGATTAGCTAAATTTTTAAATACCACACTATGATTAAACAAAATTTCAGGACCATAGGCTTTTCCGTTCAAATTTTATAGCTTCAATTGTATTTGAGGCCGCCAGGGGCCCCGAGGCCTATACCAGTCTCCGCATTGTAAAAATATATAACTTCAAGTTCTTAGGCCATTTTATTATTCAAATGTTAGAGCTTATTTGTGATTTGGGCTTCAGGGCCCCTGTGGAGACCTAAGAGCCTTATAACCAGTTTTTCGCGTATATTAGGTAAGTTTTTTAGTAAACTACTATAAGTATACAATTTTTCAGATTTCTAAGTCTTTTCGTTCAAACATTATAGCTCTGTTTGTGTTTAGGGCCCCTGCCAGGGCCCCAGAGGACTAAATAAGTTTTAATGTAAAATAGCTAAAATTTTAAGTAACACACCGTATATATGCAAGAATTCAGATTTCTGGAGTTCCGGTTCAAAAGTTATAGCTTGATTTGTGACTGGGGGCTCAAGCCCCTGTCGAGACCCTAGGGCCTTATACCAGTTTTCAGTGTATATTAGCTAAATTTTTAAGTAATTTTCTATACGTAAACAAAATCTCAGATTTCTAGACCTTTTCGTTTAAAAATTGTAGCTTTTCTTGTGTTTGGGGCCTGTGCGACTCTGTTGGGGCCTATATTACTTTTTTTGTATATTTGCAATTTTTTTTAGTACCACACTTTTAATATACAAATTTTCAGGTTCCTAGGCCTTTCCGTTCAAATGTTGTAGCTTCAATTGTATATGGTGCCTCGAGGCCCCTGGCGAGGTTCTAGAGGCTATATCACCTTCTTCTATATTGGCTATATGTTATAGTACTAAACTAAAAATATACAAAATTTCAGATTTCTAGACCATTCCGTTCAAAAGTTATAATTTGATTTGTATCTGAGGCCTCGGGGTCTTCTGGCAGGCACCATAGGTCTACATCACATTTCTTGTATATTTGCTATATTTTTTAATACCACACTATAAATATACAAAATTTCAGGTTCCTAGGTCGTTCCGTTCAAATGTTATAGCTTCAGTTGTATTTGGGGCCTTAGGTTCTTTATATCACTTTTCTTGTATATGGGTTTCATTTTTTAGAACCGCACTACAAATTTACGAAATTTCAGGATTTTTGCCCTCTTTGTTTAGAAGATATAAAAAGGAACCATGAAATTCATACGAGCGGCCCCGGGCCATCCAAGAGGATTCGCTATATATTTCGCACCGTTCTCTGTATAGGGTCTACGTGTGTACAAAATTTCAAGCCTCTAGGTCTCTTTGTTCAAAAGTTAAAAAAGGAACCATGAAATTCATACAAGTGGCTCCTGAGGATCCCCGGGCCACCCTAGAGGATTCGCTATATTTTTTGCATCGTCCTCTGTTAAGGGCCTATGTGTGTAGAAAATTTCAAGCCTCTAGGTCAATCCTTTCAAAAGTTATGGCATGAAAATTTTACGAGCAGTAGCGGGAGGTTTCGCTATACTTCAAATAGAGTTCTTTAAATTCTGCCGTCAAACAGTCAAACTCTGAAGTCACGAGTTGCTGAAACGCAATCAAAAGTCCATAGACATGAAAAGAAGTCAGTTGGGGAAACCATATAAGCAAATGGTCTGGTCCACCCTAAAGGATTCGCTATATTTTTCACTCCGTCCTCTGTATAGGGCCTACTTGTGTAGAAAATTTCAAGCCTCTAGATCAATCCTTTCAAAAGTTATGGCGTGTGATATACGTGTTACATATATCTGTACCGTCGTTAATAGGGTTTAAGATGATGCTAAAACCCTATAATAACTATGTCCAAAAATAGAATTGTCATTTTCGGATCGAATGATAAGAATTCCGCTCCCTATGAAATGTGTATGTGTAATAATTTTCAGAAGCATTGTTCTCCCTTTTATTCCCATTCTGCAACAGTGCCAAGTTGCATTGCCGGCATATACAACAAAGCACTGCGTTTAGCGTGAAATTTAAAAGCTAGAAAAAAGAATTCTTACAAAACATATTAGATCTTTAACAACAATGCTTGACAAAAAGAAATGTAAACTTAACTATTTAAGCAATAAAACCAAACATGTGGTGAAAAGAGATGATGATGATGGTGAAAAGATATCACCCATAAGCCCATCGCTCATTGGAGTCACCCAATATAGGATAACTATTTGTCGTCTTGGTCCTTTTTACGGATGGCGGTATCTGCACGCCTTCCATCAAACACTCCTGCACGGCTTGTGATTGGCATAGTGGTTGAGGATTTTTAACGACTGCTGCAAGGTGGCCGTAGCAGCCAGGACCTACGACTTAAGGTGCCCTCCAAGCAAAAGTAAAACGGAGTGTATATTTTCCCTGCAGCCGGGAGTTGTCTCTTATCGCTATTTTCACGGCGCTTCCGCTTGCGTATGCGCTTGAACGTTTGAGAAATTCCGAGGAATTCCCTTCTCTGAGAGAAGTTCTCTCCCGAAGTCTCAGATCGAAGTTCGAACGGAAAGTACGGTACACATTATAAATTATCGTTACATTATTCCTGCAAACGATTGAAGTCGTGCTAAAAAGAATTGGATTTCAAGACGTGAAATGACGGATAATTAAAAATAAAACGCGCTTTGGTTTTTCAAATCTTCCGACAGTTTTTTTTTTTAAATTTCAAGTGTTGTAATCAACCTCGCATCTATGTTTTTTCTATGCTCTATGCATTTATACCTACTGTATATATTCATATATATCGGTATTTAAACGTATTAATTTATATGCAAATAAATGAAACTGAACACGCCAAAACAAATCAGTCTAAGCAAACATCTTTATTTCAAAATAATGTATCTTTAATTTTAAATCAACCAATAAAAGTATTTATTGAATTTGATGAAGCCTGCATTAAATATAATGAAAATTGCAATTGATTTCAAAGATAGCTGAGCAATTCATCCTCTGAGTTCTAAAATAATAAAAATTAACAGGTTTTAACGAGGTTTTAAATATACACGATCAAGATTTGTTGCTAGGAATAATAAAAAACTTAGTAAATAGAAATCTAAATTACTTCTGATTTGGTCTAACGCCTTTTACAGGATTGGTATTCTCCGCTCCTGTAACATCTTAAAATTACTGAGTAGTATTTAATTGCTTCATCTGCTTTTGCCACGAGAAGTAGTACACGTTTAGTTGCACTCTTCAACGTTTTGGAATCCGAAATAGCGAACTGGACATTATTCTTCACCTGGGAAGCATTCAAGGCGGATCGGAAACCGTCGTACAACTAAAATTCAGCGTTCTCCTCTGGTTCCCCAGATTGAAAATCTGATGACTAAAAAAATCACGGATGATGTTGCTAATCACCTAATAGTAGTATAACTTGCAACCTGAACTTATAGACTGCGTTCGAAACTCTCCGATACACTAGGCACGCACGCTTGTTCCCGCCGATTCCCGCCATCTCTCTCTCCCGCCGAAAAATGCCAAAAAGACCGTAGCGCATGCGCCGGGAAGAGACAACTCCCGGCTGCCGGGAAAATATACACTCCGAAAGTAAAATGCCTTATTGCAACTTATGCACCACAAAGTAAACGGGAAAAGGTGGAAGAAGAGTAGCCATTCTTGAAGGCGAAGGAGCAGATAATGAGGAACTCAGAGGCATGAGAAGAGGGACGGAGGGGCAGCTTCAGAGCAAGGTCAATAAAGAAGCGGAGGGAGGCATGCTTATGAGTAAAAGGGTGCGATGAAATATAATGGATTACGTTAGAGGATGTGATGAGTTTACAGTATACAGAGAAAGAAAAACGGTGGGTGAAGGGGGTCAACCCGAAGAAGTGACGTCCATTCTCCGCTTTTTAATGACCCATTCAAGACTGCAATTCTGGAATCTACAGAAATTTTTAAAGCCAAGAACTCTCCAGACCTCCTCTTTAACTGTCAAACCGATTTCGAAATTTTTCTATTCTTACTTCTGCCCTACTTTTTTCTTAATTTGTAATTTCATTTGCTTGCTTTTTATGTTCTTGATTCAATTATGTCTTTTTACATTTATAAGTTTTATTATTCTTTAATAGTCTGTTATTTGTGATCCAATCGTTATTTCTCTGCTATCATCCAGTTAGTTATTTCTATCCATTATTGTACCGAATCTCTTATCTTTTATTGTAGCTAGCTGATAATTTAGCTTCTACATTTATCCACTGATTGTATCTAGACAATATTACTCATTAACTTTGTCATTGCATTCGTTGTATTTTATCCAATCATAATATTCCATTGTACCGTATTTCGGTATATACATACGTGAAGTCTCTCGTGTGTATCCTTGATAAAGCCGGGAATAAATGGTAGTGCCTTGCGAATGATGCAACATCGAATATCGATGTTTTTAGAATTTATAAGAGATATTAAATAATTATTTACAATGCATAATAATAATAATAATAATAATAATAATAATAATAATTGTAACAAGGTGAGAGAACACTCCACCAGATAATCCGGAGGGGAAAGCCCCGTGTTGCCCCCCCTGCAGGCAAACTGTCCAAAAACGGGGTTAATGAAAAACACATTGGCAACGAATTACAAAAAAAAATCAAAAATAAAGACATACACATAATTACAAAATTAAAAATAAGAATTCAAAGATGAAAAACTAAATAAAAAAAATGAAAGAAGAACAATGATTAATAAAATTATGCTTAAATTACAAGCAGAGAGAACAAAAATGTAAACAAAACAATAAATTTTTACAAAAAAATGTATCTATGTTGATATATATCAAGATTAATGCCTAAAAATTCAGGATCATTATAAAAATTAATTACTAATTTGACCAAGGGATTGAGATCCGAAACATGCGTCCTCCACTTGTATTTCATAATCAAGTTTTTATTAGCACGAAGAGGGCGGACTGAACGATACTGAAGAAAACTGGAGACGTGACTAACATTTATACGGTTGTGTAAGATCCCCATAAAAATATTAAAAAAGACATTTTTTATTCTATTAAAAATATCAAAAGTTTTGTGAAAATGATCAGTCATTTTAAACGTAGGAAACTTCGCCAAAAAGAAACGATTACAGTTAATCAATTTATTCTACAGAAAGAGCATCTTCTGCATAGGAGTACTGTACCATATACAGATACAGTACAGTAGTTTCGCAAGAACGATGCTCTTAAAAAGACAGAGAAAAGACAGGGGTTTAGCAAAAAAGTTGACTAGCCTTTTCAAAGTACCTAGTCTCCGACAAATGTCACGTGTTAGTGAATCAATATGTTCAGCATATGAAAGGTTATTCGTGAATATAATATCGAGGTCGACAGCTGAAGTCTTTTTTTCAATAATACTATCTTGCAAAAAGTAATCAAAGTAATAAGAAGAAACTTTCCTAGTAAAAGATATCACATAGGATTTATCGAGATTAAGGGATAGTCCATTTCCCGATGCCCAATCATAGAAGTCATTCAAAGCTGTCTGTAAAAGAGCACAATCTTTCCAGCTGGAAATGCGACAAAAGATTTTGACATCGTCAGCATAAAGTAAGAAGCCAATACGCTTCGATGAAACTGCATAAGGTAAGTCAGCAATAAAAACATTAAACAAAATAGGACCTAGCTGGGAGCCCTGGGGGACGGATCTTATAAGGACCAGATTCCAAGCCACAGACACGGAGCAAGAAACAACGATCAGTAAGCAGCGAACTAAACCAACTCCATAATGTATTAGAAAGACCAATGACGTTTAGTTTGTGAACTAATAGTTCAATGCTGACGTGATCAAAGGCTTTTGAGAAATCCAAGTAAATCATGTCAACCTGATCCCTCCGATCTAAATGAAGCGAGAGAGTCTGAGTCAAAGTCGCAAGATTAGTCTGAGTGGAGCAATGTTTCCGAAAGCCATGCTGAGAGTCCGTCAAGTAATTATCAATAAACTCAGATAAACGAGTAGCGATTATAGTCTCCAACAGTTTGGCTGGAAAAAAAAATCAGAGTGATAGGGCGAAAATTACCAATACCCGCGGCAGTTGATTTTTTGGGAATTGGACAAATTGTAACCTGCTTCCATTTTGTAGGATATTTGCCGGTCGAAATAGAGAGATTAAACAAATAGACCAGAGGGAAAACAAGGGCAGGTATACAGCCTTTAAACAGGTGTATAACAAATAATTAGGAATATCAGCCAGAAGACAAGACCTGGAGGCAGATAGCCTTCTAGCTGTACTAATAGTTTCTAACTCGGTTATCGGTTCATAAGAAATCTGCTGCCGGACATTACTCCAACCATGTTCTAAATTTGAGTTGCTAAAATTAGTATGGCATTTGTTGGAAAAATTTTCTTCAAAAACTTTTGCAATTTCAGCTAAAGTAGTGAGTCGAAATTGCATTGTTTGACTTATTTATTTGCCTAATAATTTAATTGCAATGGACCAAAAATATTTCGCATTTGAAGTTAATTCAGATTGTAGGACGCTTTATCTTTTCTCCACAGACTTTTAAGCATCTTCCTAGCATGACTAAAGAGATTATAATCATTGGAATTGAGCGTTCTCTTATGTACTTTAAAACTTTTGTTTTTCCAATACCAAGCTTGCCTGGTTTAAAATTGAATCCAGCCAGGAAAAGCAAAATAACCTTTACGTTCATTATTATTAAATCTCTTTTTCGGAAAGTATTGCGATTCAGCTTTTCTAACTGTATGCTCTATCATATCCCAAACTAGATCAACATCAAGGCTATACAGGTTAGCCCAATCAAAATTACTCGAGAAACTTGAACAACAGAAAGAAGTCTCCACATCTAAAATCAACTCCAGGAACAACTCTCATCAAGGGAACAGTATCAATTACGGGAATATCTACAACCAAAGGAGGGTGAAATTGATCAACTTTTACCAAAGGATTCAAATCAGTACAAACATTTACACAACAACTAGAGAAGACCTTGTCAAGATTGTCTTCCAAATAATTAGGCACAAATTTATAATTCCGAACATTAATTTCGGAGCTCCAGTAATTAGTAAAAAATTGCCTTTGCTTAGCCACAAAAGTACAATTACGAGAACTCCTAAGGTCAGAATAATTGAAATCTCTTACTATAATTCTTAAACATGCAATCAGCAAATTCTTCCAAAAATATTTCGTAGTCCCGTGAGGGAACCGACGGTGGAACGTACACATTCCATAAATTTAGAGCCCTCTTATTAGACAATCTGCTACGACAACTCACAGAAACACCGACTATATCTATAGCTTTACAAGAAGAAAAGTTCAACGAAGAGAGGTAAAGCTATCAGCACCCCTCCTCCCATTCTACCATCAGACCTGTCTGCCCTAAAGACGGAAAAAGAATCACCAAACAGGAGATAATCAGGGATGGAAGCATGGAGCCAAGTTTCAGAGAGGCAAAAAATCACATTCCGATTTGCAAGAGTAAAATCGAAAATCTTCCGAATTTTGGTCCTGATGCCCCTAACATTTTGATATTTTATTCTCTTTATCATTATTGATATTGAGTGAGGTCTCCTCCTGACCGTTAAGACAGATTTGCTCTTTATGTAATTTACCAATAAATGGAGTAAGTAAAGTACTCTGAGGCCATAGAGATGCATCAACTAAAACATTAAAAACATCAGCCAATAGTTCAATCACAAAGGAGGAGTATGAAGCAAATTTTGTCTTAATTTTGTTGCATTTAATAACATTATTACTTATAGAGCCTGCAGCAATGTGCCTTTTTATGCTCTCAGCAGAGACACTGGACTCTAATCAGGATATAAATAATCTTCTTGTAATAGGTTTATGTTTAATAGCACTTATACAACCAACGCTGTTCGCCAAATTCCCAATAGCTATAAGTTTTTAAGGGACTTTTAGAAACAGGAGATCTGAAATGAGTCTTTCTGTTATCTTTAACTGCATCCATTTCATATGAGGCAGTATTAGTCTGAGTGAGCGGCTGGTTCGATCTAGATTTCAGCGCATCATAAAAAGAACGGCTACCGGATGCTTGAAGACTAATTTTATTTGTTGTAAACATATCGACAAAAATCATCGAATTTCTTAAGTAACTTATTGTTATCAGACTAGTTTTGAGGTTGTCACTACAAGGTCCTTGATAACCGATATCAAGTCACGAACAGTATTAATCAGCTTTAAGCAATCCGAGGCAAAATAAAGTTTATGGAGTTCAGTCTCTTTATCCAACTGACCCGCCAGCGAATTAAAGAAACGCGCTTTATCATTATCAGAATCGACGAAGTCTAGATCAAGCTCCACAACGAGGAGCACCGCCATGATGGCTTCAGTCGTTGCAAATTGCCGGAAGAGAAACCAACACATGTTCCATGAAAATAATTGCCACAATCTCCTTTACAACTAAATAGCCTTGTTATCATATATCTGTTTAGCACAAGCTGAGCAGGTCCCAGTTGTTCCCTGATTGCCCTTTTTCTTATCCTTGGTCATTTTTCTTGGAGCTAACTAACGAGCGACCAGCGCCCTGCGACCCCTGGCGGATAAATTAATAAGAATAAAAGTAAACAAGTAAAAACAGCGCTCAGCTAGGCTTCTGATTGGCTAATAGTATATTCTGGCACCACGCCAAGTTTTTTTTCTTTTATTGCACAGACCATAATTCAAAATTTATTTATTTCAAAATTCAAAAATTAAAAACACTTGTTTAAAACATCTAATTTTTTTTTCACTATTTAAAATTAATTACATTTCATAAATTTTTGAGAATTCTTCCAAAGGTAATGAATTTAGTATTAACAATTTTTCAAGATGCCTAGGTTTTAAACTATATCTCTTTTTATTTATATCACTTGCAGCTTTTGAAACCAACCTTGCTGCAGGAACTGAAGTTCCTGGAATACAAAAATGGTTTTTATCAAGATTGCATAAATGAAAATTACTCCTTTCATTTGATTGCCAAAATTTTAAAGGATCCACATCAATTTCTGCATTTCGTGCATCCAAGTATTGCTTCAAACTGGAGTGCAAACTTATATTTATTTCTCTGTTGGCAGAGTAAGTAGGAATGTGCAATACTGCATCAACTGAACGCCTTTTTCAAACAGATTTAGACCCTGTATACTTGTCATTTGAACTATTATTATAATTAACTGGAAATTCAACAGAAGGAAAGTTATATAATTCCGAGCTGACATAATTTATTACAGCATAGAAAACCCTCGATCATCGATGTAAAGAAAACATCGACAAAGTCAATGATCAAAGATCAAAAACATCGATGTCCACTATCAACATCGATGTTCACTGTCAACGTCGATGCAGCGCAAGGCACTAATAAATGGCGAAACTATTCGGAATCTCTGTGCTCCCGTTATTGTATTGCAAAGTCTCTACCAATTTCATTGTTAGAAGCAATTCTAAGGAATCCCAATTTAACAAAGAGCTACGCTTGGTAGAGACACCCACCCCAGATCATCTTAGCTGAGTGTAATTAAACTAAGAATGACTAAAAAGGTATCACTAACCGAATGACTGAGACGGACCAATAATAATGGACCAAATATGATTTTAATAAAGGTAAATTAAATAATTGAAAATACAAAACAAAATAAGTTACTGGATAAATACGCAATCCCAGAGCTTAAGATTTCCTAACACAATCCAATTAGGATGAAATATAAATTCTAAATATCAAACATCTTAATCTATAGTTGTTGCGCAGTGGAAAAGTTCCTTGTCCGTATATAAAACTGGTGTTTTAAACAAATAAGTTCTGGAGGATTTCAATGAAGCATTATCTTCAGAAATCAGATGAGAAGATTCGCTTAAATCCATCTGGAGGCTACTCGCGGTATATAGCAATTATAATAGAGTAATTCATAGCGAATTAACAAATATATTGACTTAATTATAAGGAATATATGCAATAAGGAAATTCTTAATAAAACTGTATCCACATCCAGACAATAAAATAAAAAATTCCCCACCGGCTCAAAATATAACTTGAAATTTAAACTCCCTGAACAGGACTCAGTGCATGTATATAATAGTTAAAAAATTACCATCTCCAATATGCAACTGAAATGGTATGAGCAAAGCAGGCAAAAAAAAGAAAACTCAGCTAATGGTGACTAAAATAGTTTACATCTATCAAAGCACTGCAGCAATTATCCAATTTCAGTTCTAAATTAGGACAGCAAGCAGTTTTTTAGATGAGATTATGAATAATAAAGTTCGATGGAACTTCTTAAAAAAAGCTGCTTCAAATGCTATCCTAGAAGAACACCCTTCTTAACGCAACTATTCGTTTTAATAAGGATGCTAGAATTCATGGATACAGAGTTACTTCATTACAATTAACGTTGCGGAGATATCCTCTTCCCCCCTGGTAGAAAGTAATGACAACCCCAGAAAACACTCCTTTCCAAATAGATAAATGTAATTATTTCTTACTTGGATTTTCTACTGGAAATTCGCTGCAAAACTCTGTGTGCCAATGCGTTGTGTAATACCATCGAGGCATCGCCACTTCTTGAAAAGATCTAGGGATATCAGTTAAAATCACTTCACGTTTCCACATTGAATGTGAATTAGCAACCTTTATGAATTTACCATAACACTTTATACTTCTTTGTTTTCGACTATGTTCATGCAAATTGAACTGGTCCCTTCAGCAGCATTCCTTTCTTCTGTCTCATTATGAGGATTTTCCTTTCCTACCACCTTCCTTCATTTCCAAATGACATCTGACAGCAGTTTGACGAGGGGGTGTGCACCCAAAACATCAAAGGCTCCGCTCTGAATTTTCCATTCTTACAGGACCTGGGTGGGGCTGGTCACGTGAATCATGACACGTTTTTAGGCTCACCTGAGGGTGGGGTTCTTTAAAAATGGGCCCTTAATTTTTAAATACCTTTAATTTAGGTCTCAATCTTGGGTGGGGTTGGTTGTGAGTTCTATCGACTGGATGCCATCCTTGGGTGTGGACACTCGCCTGGCTGATGGCATCTTGTTGTTTAATCACGCGATTGCTGCCATGTACAGGTGTTCAGAGGCTGTAAATAAATTTTTGTTTCAGTGGGGCAGGGGCTAAAGCTTCTGTATGACATGACCAGGGTCCTGGTTCACAGAGTAAAAAGGGGTCTTAAATGTGTGGCTCTCTCCAGCAGTTACACCTTGGATTTTCTTTATATTGTCGATCACGGAATACAGTTACGCTGCTCTAGCGGCCATATTTGTAAGCGCGCAGTAGGGATTAAATGTAGGAGCAGGAGACAGACTAGCCAAAGATTCAACGCAACAGCACTAGCTTTAGCGCAACAACTAGTTATTCGTCCGAGGTTCAACGCAACAGCTTAAACACTGTGAGGCTAACCTAAAAATTCGACGGAGTTGAAAAATGGATAAACAATCGACGGAGTTGATAAATGATGGTAAGTTTTAGTTTTTTTTTTTATTTTTTACTATCAGTCAAATTTCAGCATCTTGTCTCTTTCTCTGGAGATAGCAAACACTGTTATGGTGCATGGTGTTCAGTAAAGGGAGTGGGGATCAAGTCCTGTGGCACTTTATTTTCTTTTTATTTTGAGTTGTCAGATCGTTTGTACTACGAAATCCTTTAGATCACCTGTATTGGTGATCATTGCCTATTAATGATAGACGATGCCAGAAAAACTAACATCGATGCTTGACATAACATCAATGTTGCAGATCCTTACTATTATCAGCAACCGAATGCATTTGTCAAGCACTAAACATGAAATTTTTATAATTTGAAGTGTATACGATATTCGGAGATTGTAATTGTTCCAGTTTTTTACGTATTCTTTTTCTGTATAATGCATGTACAGTAACACAAACAGTAGTTTCCCCAATCTCGGAAAACATTGGATGATAACATTTTTTTCTGATGAAGTTACGAACATCGAAAATTCGATGTCGATACTTCTTGAACATCGATACTATCGCTTATTACTTCGATATCGTATTTGGTTTGAATGTCAAAAAACCAATTGGTTTAAATTTACTTGGCACGTGACAAAGAGATAGTCTTATTTTAGACATTACTTCTGCAGTAAACATATTCATGGCATGACTATCCTCAAAACCCTCAATTTAATAACCAACCTTTATTTAAATAATTTATTCAATGTTAAATAATTACAGGCAGGTTGATAATCATTATTTGTATAAACGTGAACCATTAATAATTCAGAAATAACAAATATCACAAAGTACAAAAATCTATTTGCAAAAAGTTAACAATTACAAAGTGTTACATCTTAACACTTAACAGGTTAATAACAATGTGGAAAGTGGCATTAGGATATTATTATTAATCTGTTGTATGTCACTTTGTTTCTGGCTTTTTTTAATCAGATTTGTATGTAATTTATGATATTTGTTATTTCTCTATAATAATGGTCCATGTTTACTATAAATAATCAATATGCCTGTAATTATTCATAATTGACTACTGTTTATTTAATGTTAATTTTGTTAAGTAAATTTTTTGAAATTTTCTTTTGTTCCTCACAGTCCCCATTTCTTTGGATTTGATGACAATCTTGACTCACACAGGAGAAAAGAGAAACATATAGAAGGAAGGGGAGGAAAAATTGAATAGCGGCCACGTCATGAGCTGTGACATTGTCCAAGAAACGACAGGTGGCTTCAAAATAGAAGCATATGTTTTACGGACAAGCTGCTTGACCACCTCACCAGCAAAGGTAACTTTGAATCTTGATAGAAAGCAAAGTTTTGAGATAACATACCCTGCTGGTCTAACAGGTACATGCAAACACTGTACTGCAGTGTTGTCGTTTATTAACAGACATGGACACCTTCCATATGAAGAAGTGACATGCACCAACAGGGAACAAAAATGGGGCCAAAGAAAGAGAGCAGCAGAAGAAATGCACAGACCAGTACCTGTTAGCTAATTCTGCTGTGTTAATGCCCCCAAAATACCTGCAATTAAAAGCATGAACAATGATGGTGATACATGTATTCTAACAGAGCTGATGAACTCCACCAATGGAAGTTGTACACTTGGAAAGCATGTGCTGCCTTCACGCTAACAACGACCAGCACTTGAAACCATGGTAGACAATAACTTCATAGAAGCATTACCAGCTTCTGAACTAAAAAATTACCCTGTTTGAACACATAAAAAATTACAATTTTTCAGTACAGTGAAAATATTGTTCCTGATTTACAAGAAAATATAGCAGATTTTTACAAAAACAAGGTTGTTCAAAGTGATGAAGCTTCCAGAATTGAATACCTGACCAGAACCCAAAGCAAGTTTGATAGCTGGAAGCATCAGTGTAGATTAGGAATAACAGCCAGCAGGTGTTATTCTTATTTCTCAATGAAAAACGTAACCAGTGGGATTCAGTTGTATTTCAGAGGCAATGACTTCACAAAACATGGCATTGAATGTGAACCCCAGGCAATTGAGAAGTACCTACAGATATATAGTAACGGACACCTTATTGAAAGTTGTGGACTAATTATTCATCCTAACTACCCTTATCTGGCTTGCTCTCCTGATGGTATATGTGGAGATATTTTAATTGAAGTGAAATGCCTATATCTTGGAAAACATGAAAACATTTACACTTTAAAATTATCTGGTGAATTAAAGTGCATTCAGGAACATAAAGGTGAATACAGAATTAGAAAGAAGCACAAGTACTACGGCCAAGTACAAATGTCAGTGGCACTTCTAGGACTTGAAAAATGCCATTTATGCTTTTTTTTCAGGCTGTGATTCTGACATTGCTGTTTTTTGCATACAAAAGGATGACGAGTTTCTCAAACATTTCTTCCTCAAACTACATAATGTTTATTGTAATTTTGCCAATAATTTGTAGGATGAAAATGTAAAATAATATGGACTGTATGACATTTTCTATGACAGGAATTGTATGACAATAAATATAACTGCTGGTAGTCTTCAAATGTAAGTTTGTTATTTACTGTATTTGCACAATACACTATTGTATTTTCCATAATTAAAGGAATATATACTTAAAAAACCATTATGGAATGACAAAACCCAGTACTGAAAGGTAAAACTAAACCATTCGCTGAACCATATTTTTAAACTGCTTTATGTTAACATTATAAGGTTCTAATGGACCATAATGATACCATTAAACCACGTACCTTTGAACCAATTTGGATTATCATTAATTTTACCTTATATTCATTCATGACATACCATTTCAAGTTGTTTGATATATTACTTGCCATATTTTAGTTTGAAAATTCCAATGAACCATAATGGTTCCACTAAACCAGGTGCCTTTGAACCAATTTTGACTACCAATAATTTTACGTTATATTTATTCATGATACATCATCCCAATTTGTGTGACATATTACATGCCATAACTTATCATTAAAAACTTTTGAGGGTGAAAAAAGATACCATTAGAGCACTTGCCATTGTTTCGATTACAACCATTTTCAAAATGGTTCATTTCCGGAACCATATTTATCAATTGGCAAAAATAGTAATTTATATCCGCTTCTATCTTATCATTACGATTTGTTTGATACATTACTTAATATATCTCTCTATTAAAAATTGTTAGGTAGGGTCGTGAAGGTACCATTTGTGTACGTGCTATTGAACCGATTTAGTTAGAATTTGTGATTGGTTCGTGCCATGTACCATGTTCATCGACTGACGAAAATAGTAATTAATAACCGCTTTTATCTCGTCATTACGATTTGTTTGATACATTACTTTGTGACCATTGCCACTCTGTTTGATTGGATCCCCCCCCCTTCTCTCTTTCTTCTCACCTTAACTTAAAAGAATCAAAATAATATGATTGATTAAAGGCTAGCTCAATATTTAATAATTTATCAAAAATCAAGGACAAATGTCGGGTTCTTTACAAAGGTGGCAGGTTGTGTCTTATCTATTCCAATAAGACAGGCAAATTTGATAATTAAATGTATGCCTTTTTATTCAAATTTAAATAAGTATACCAATGAGATACATAGAATAAAATAAATCTTAAGTCTAAGAAAAAAAGTGATAGCTCTTAATATTAAAGAAGAAAGTTAATTCTAAATCCCCAATTACTTAAGTCTAAGATAAAATGCAAATATTCAATAAATGAGAAATACGATAAATATATCGCCAAAGTTCTAGTTCCTTCAACTACTCTGAGAATAAACAAATCTTATAATGATCAGTCTATAATAAATCACTCAGATTGCTCCTTAATCATACACATGCCATGACTATTTATGAATCTTATCAATCAATAAATTTCACTTTACGTACAGTTATGTAGTATCACAATGTCTGCAGATCTGTAGTCACATATATTTAATTTTAAAGCACTTAACACTCTTTAATATCAACAGGCGATTATACACTATATGATCACAAATATCCGGACACATGCACGTTTGCGCTCTAGCCACGATTTCATGGAAATCAATAGGGCGTTGCACATCCCTTTGCCCGAATCACAGCTTCCACCCTTCGGGGAAGACTTTCCACCAAATGTTGGTAGGTACTTTCCGGAATGTTCCTCCATTCCTCCCGAAGAGCGAGAATCAGTTCAGGTACAGAAGTTGGCCGATGTGATCTGGCCCGCAAGCGTCTTTCCAATTCATCCCACAGACTCTCTATAGGATTGAAGTCGGGACTTTGTGCCGGCCAACCCATTTCTTCGACCCCTGAGTCCGCAAACCACTGCTGTACACGCCTCGCTTTGTGGCACGGAGCATTGTCGTGTTGGTAGAGAAATGGCCCGTTTCCGAAAAATTGCCACAACGTTGGAAGTGCACAGTTGTCCAAAACATTCAGATAACGGTCGGAGTTCATGATTCCTTGCACAGGAACGAGCTGGCCCAGTCCGTACCATGAAAATGAGCCCCACACCATGACTCCTCCTCATCCGAACTTGACTGTGGGCTCTGTGCACTCAGGTAAGAAGCGTTCTCCAGGTATGCGCCAAACCCAAACTCGTCCATCGGATTGCCAGAGTGTGTAGCGAGATTCGTCTGTCCACATTACACGTTTCCATTGGTCCATTGTCCAGTTTCTGTGGGCTTTGCACCACTCCAGACGTCGCTTGGCGTTGACCCTGCTGATGTGGGGCTTGTGGGCAGCAGCACGGCCATGGAATCCCATCGTGTGCAGTTCCCGACGAATTGTCATGGTACTGGCATCATTTGCAGAGGCGTTTCGAAACTCTGTGGCAATTTTTTCCGCCGAGGACTTCCGGTTGCTGCGGGTGACACGACGAAGCACTCGACGGTCTCTGTCCGTTAGTTTCTTGGGTCTACCGGTTCGTTGTTGAACTGTTGTTGATCCCCGGGTCTTCCATTTCATAATGACATCGCCTACTGTTGACTTGGGTATCTGAAGAAGGCTGGAAATGTCACGCACGGACTTGCCGCATAGGTGACATCCAACGATGGTTCAACGTTGGAACTCACTGAGCTCTGCCGAACGACCCATTCTTGCCAATGTCCAAGCAGAGTTGTGTCTGAAGGTGTGGGAAGCTATTTAAATGATGTGCAAGTCATTATCATGTGACATTGGGCCAATCGATGATCTGTGAGGGGTGTCCGGACATTTTTGATCATATAGTGTATTTCACTAATTACACAACACCTTGAAACACAAGAAACACACCAGAGAATGAGCTGGATCGATTAGTGAGTGAATCCACTGGTTTGGCTGAGACTGTCCCCACTAAATTCAACAGATGATTCAAGATGCGCTTAGTTCTACTATTCGCAATGGTAGGTCCTTGACCGTGCTGATCCCTTGCAATAGCTTGCTTTCTGGATTCATGATGCCTTGAAGAATGTTGAGATTTAGATTTCCAATGATGACTCCACTGTATGCTGATGATGCTTATTTCTCATTCATAATATCTCTTGGAAAACGTACTTCATTCCTTGCAATCCGTAAAAGACTTGCATTCGAGTAAAATAAAATACATGTAAAATATTTAACAAAACATAACGAATCTGATTAATGTCAGTCAGATTGACAAGGACATCCCCTTTTTTGATTTAAAAATTTGGAATTTTCGGTTTCAGACAGATTTGATTAATAGTCAAATGACAATTGGAAGTGATGCCACCTTTCACAGGGGTTTGCCAAGTTTTCTTTGATGATGAGCATGCTCACACCATAATCTGAAAGGAGAAACTAATAGACTTGTTAACTAGCCATGATGTCTTCACAGCAGTCGTGTATGTCTCAATTAGTCCCCCTCCAAATTTCCTTTTTGCCGTCAAAACTTTCTATGTAAGAGAGGAGCGTGCTAAGCCTGCCTCCTTCAATCGCCTTGGCAGAACTCATGCCTTTTTTTGTTCACCTCTATATGTATATATATATTGAGAGCGTTTCCTGTCTCCCTTCCATCTCTCGTTTTATTAAAGTCCAATGAAAACAAATAAAGAAATCACTGTCATTCCCTACTCTTCATTAAAATCTATAACATAAACTACCCTTCAAAAAATTCCATACTTCAATTCACCTAAAAATTCAAAGACTAACTTCAACTGTAATTAAACACAACCCAAAAGAACAGTCTCATCCTGTCATAGCCCCTCCCCTCCTGCTATTTCACAATTGTATATCCTCGAATGATATCCAATTTTAGAATTACTAATTTTATCAAAACTATAAATTCACATTATAAAAACTTCCTATATCTTCATATTCCCCTTGATAAATTGAATAACATATGCAATTATTCTAATTACCAAGTCTCTCCAAAAACCTTTTTTAACACAACACGTGATAACATCACATACCCCAAATTTCCAAATTAAAATGTGAGCATCCCAAAATAGTTTCAAATTAAATGTGAACATCCCAATCATTGTATACAACAACCAGCCAAAGAGGCAAAGCTGTGTGTACAAAAGAAAAAAAGAAACCAATGTCTAAAGTGTTCCCTTCTAAGCAAATGACATTTACTATCATTACTTCTAAAGTCACTCTTTGTCTAACAGTATTTTTCTATAACCATATTTCTGTAGTCTACTCTTTCCCTTGGTCTTAACTGGTATGGTCCTCCCCTTCTATAATTCAAAGTACCTCTAATTCTATCAACCCCTTGAACACCAATTGCATTTCTTCTTCTTTTATGCAAATTAATAATTCTCTTATCAATTTCCTCCTCAACACCATCTTCATCACCCTCATTATTGCCTTCTCCATCCAGATTTCCACCAACTCCCATTCGAGGACGTCCCCTCCTCTTATTAAATTTTGGTACAAACTCTCCATAAAATGGTTTCAACCTGTCAATGTGTACTCTCTGAAATTCCCTTATGCTCATTCCCATAATTTTATTGTTAACACTAGTAAGCTTTCTAGTGATTCTAAATGGTCCTAAAAACCTATGCTTAAGCTTATCTTTGTGACCTCCTTTCTTTTGAAGCCACACTAAATCTCCTTTATATTAAATGAGATTCTCTTATTTTTAGTTTTATAATTAATACGACATTGTCTATTCTCAATATCATTTGACTGAGCTATCTTCCTGGCTCTATTTAAATTCTTCAGGTGTAATTGGATCGAATCCATAAATCAGAAATGCGGGGGATTCCTTAAGATTCTCATTAACATTAATCCTCATTGAAAACAATGCCGGTTCCAGCATTTCATCCCATTGTTTCGGATTATCATCACATAATTTTCTCATCACTTCTACTAGAGACTGATTCATTCTCTCCATTATTTCATTAGACATGGGCCTGTAAGCCGTTGTGAACGTTTGCTTAATTCCTAACTCAACACAAATTCTCTTCATAAGATCTGAAGCAAAATTGGCACCTCTATAAGATATAATTTCTCCTTGAATTCCATATCTACATATAATCCTCTCAGCTAGGTTCTTTGCAATTGTCAATGCATTCTGATCCCTCAAAGCTACTGTTTCTGGAAATCTGGTCATAATCTTTATGATCGTTAAAATATATCTATTCCCATCATTGAACTCCTCCACTGGGCCAACAATATCCATCTAAATCTTCTGAAATGGTTAATCCGCTACTATCCCTCTTGAAATGGAACGGATCCCTTAACCAATTTGCATCTCTGACAGATCTCACAATGCTTAATGATTTCCTTCACACCTCTATACATAGTTTCCCAATAATACAACTTATGTAATCTAGCCATAGTTCTAATTACTCCATTGTGTCCACCCAATTTCCCTGCATGGGTAATTTCTATTAATGAGCATCTCATTGTTTCCCCAACATATGTCTTCCAAATATTTTCCCTTCTAGGAACTCTAGAATAATATCTCCCTATCACAATTCCATTCATTATTCTATATTCCCCATATTTTCTTCTAACGCTTTCCCCTGATCAGTTTGCATTTCCAGATAGATAGAATCCTCCTTCTGGGATTCGATTATCTTTTTCCAATTTCACTCACTTCCAACACCTCTGGTCTTGACATAAGATCTGCCACTGTATTCTGGTTTCCTTTAATATATTCTACCTCCAGATCAAATTCTTCCAATTCCAATGGCCATCTCAAAAGTCTCTGATTGGAGTCTCTCATCTATCTATATATATAAAGAAGGATGTTTGTGGGTCTGTTTGTTTGTTTGTTTGTATGTTTTTTATACAAATCTACAGTTTTATTCCGATCTTGATAAAATTTCGCATACATGATCTTCAAAGCATGAGGAAGGTCACTGTCTAGCTCAGATTTCGAAAAAATAATAATTATCGATAAAAAATCGATATTCATGGTTATGGCAAGGCATATTAATGAGAAATATCACATGACCAACAATGCAAGACAAAGTTTTTGCAACAATGGTATCAACACGCAATTCACATACACTCTGCACGGACCAACAATATATATCTCATGACCAACAATGCAAATAAAAGTTTGTGCAACAATAGGTATCAACAATGGCTTCAACACGCAATTCACCAATAACAATGAGCTCAAAATGATGATGCAATGATAAAGCAATCCTTTCCAAGAATTATAACAATGAACATAAAATGATGATGCAATATGGATAAGTTTCAATTTGTAACAATGCATAGAATTCCTGTTATTCAGGCTTTTCTTAGAAAAGAGAGTTCTTAGTACTTAACAATTTCTTGAAAATCTTTAAAAATGATCAGTAAATGGAGACAATGGAGAGGTAGCAGACTATTGAGAAAGAGTGGAAAGACGAGAGAGGAAGCACTCCTTTAGCTCCGTGATGTATTGAGCAAATGGGAAGCAAGTAAATAGAAGAATCCGCGACCGCTAGACTGCACAAAGTGATGAATGGCCAAATTTTGCTTCAACACATCGAGAGAAGAGTGGAAATTGCAACAACACTAAGTATACATCTGAGGTAAGATTACGTGAGTAAGAAATTATTTAAAATAGCAGTGGCATCCTTGGAGGTCCAGCCATTGTGAGCCTTTAAAAAGTTTTTTTTCGAATTTTCATTAAGAATTTTTACTGTATTAATTCTAAGCATTTTCATGTGTTTATTTTTAAGATATTGCAAAATTTAATTTAATTTTTTGAGATTGTTCTGTTTACATCCAAGTAATTATCCCGGGCAACGCCGGGTACCTTTGCTAGTATTCTTTATAAACATCAAAGTTTTATGGTCAGATCTGATTATTGTTCTATGTCTCAAAATAATACTCTTAAAATGATTTAAGGCTTTCATTATTGCTAATCCTTCCTTCTCTATAGTACTATAATGAACTTGAGAACCCAATAATTTCTTACTATAATAAGCAATTGCCTTAAATCCTTCATCATGTTTCTGCTGTAGTACTGCACCCACGGCAAAATTAATAGCATCCATATCCAAATAGAATTCTTTATCATGATCTGGCAATGCCAATATAGGGGCATTACATAACATCTCATTTATTTTCTTAAACGCCACTTCACATTCCTCATTCCACTCAAATTTCCGAGTTTTCCTTGTTGGTTCCATCAAAGGAACAATCACGTCAGACAGATTAGGAATAAACTGCCTATAGTAATGCCCCAATTACTGACCTCACTCCTCTGACATTAATGGGTCTCGGAAGATCCAGTATTGCTTCCACATTTTTAGGATCAGGTAAAATTCTTCTATGCCCTATCAAATGACCCAAATACTTAACTTGTCTCAATCCAAACTGACACTTAGTTGGCTTCATAATTATTCCATTCTCTTCAAACTTCTGGAATACCCATTCAATTAAATCAATATGCTCTTGAAATGTACTACTAGCCACTAGAACATCATCCTGAAAGATGTAAATTCCATTGCCCAATTTTTCACTTAACACCTATTAACCCCGTTTTTGGGCTTCGGCCTGTCTGGGGGACAACGCTGGGTTTTTTTCCCTCCAGTCATTCTGCTGGTCGGACTCTTTCCCTGTTGTTGTTACAATTATTATTATTATTATCATTGTTTGGGGAAGCCAAACTCGGATCAAGAATCAAGTCACCTTTGACATATATGCCTGAAATTTATGTGCTAAATTCTTCGCCCCTTGTGGCATTCCTTTTAATAGATACTTCCTCCATGGGGATTGGAATGCGAAGCTTTCTCTTAGCTCTGACTTTAGTGGCAACTGAAAACATCCTGTGTTTAGATCTATCACAGATAAAATTTCACACTCATGCAACTTATTCAGAATCTCTCATACTCTAGGAATAGGAAAATCCACCACCTTAGTAATCTTATTAATCTTTCTCAGATCAAGAGTAATCCTAATATCTCCATCTTCCTTTTTGACTACATGTATAGGGGAATTCCATGGTGACTGACTCACTTTCATAATACCTGCCTTTTCATACATCTCCAACTTTCTTTTAAGTGGGGCTAAATATGATTGAGGTATCAGATACTGACTAAAAAACATTGGGGTAGTTCTATCAATCTCCAAATCTACTGCATAATCTTTCACCCCTTTTAATGATGCATCATCATCAAAAAAACACTCACAAAAATTTACAATTACTTGCATAAATCTCTCTTTCTGCTCCTCAGTCAAGTTCTCATCCATGACTAAAGCCTTATTTATTACTAGAACAGGGACCCGGCGTTGCCCGGGATAATTACACTTGCACAAACTTTTCCTTTCATTGTTAGTCATGAGATATATATTGTTGGTTCATGCAGTGTGTTTGTGAATTGCGTGCTGATACCATTGTTGATACCTATTGTTGTACCAACTTTGCCTTGCATTGTTGGTCATGAGATATTTCTCATTAATATGCCTTGCCATAACCATGAATATCGATTTTTTATCGATATTTATTATTTTTCCGAAATCTGAGGTAGACAGTGACCTTCCTCATGCTTTAAAGGTCATGTATGCGAAATTTTATCAAGATCGGAATAAAACTGTAGATTTGTATAAAAAACGTACACACAGATCCACAGACCCACCCACAGACAGACCCACAGACAGACCCACAAACATCCTTCTTTATATATATAGATAGATGATACATTCTCTCTTTGCAAAGTCTCTAATATCCTTCTTTATTTCCAAAATATCTCTACATTTTATTGTAATTTCTTCTATCAAATCATTACCCAATATTCCATCATATCCTCTCCCTATTAAATTAATCAACATAAGTTCCGCCTCTGGAATAGTCTTATCTTCTGATTTAACATCTGTTGCAATAGCTTGGGTCACAGGAGTATACTTCCCATCTATTCCTCTCACTTGTACATTTACTAGCTTCCTAATTATCTTCCTTTCATCAAATGACTTTGAAATCTGTTTATCAACAAGACTGACTTGTGATCCAGTATCCACCAACATGTTTAAAAATGTGCCTCCCACTTGAGCACCTGTTTTAATACATTCGATTTCCATTAGGATTTTGTGCCAACACTCTAGAGTCTCTATAACGTGCATTATTCTGCCTGCAATCTCTTATGAAGTGACTCCTTTTGCCACACAAAAACAAACCTTATCCCCTAAATAGTGTTGACCATTACTTCTTGAATCACTTTTAGTCTGACTACTGGTTTTCAATTTCATTTCTCTCATTCCTTACCCAATTCTTTGATTCTATCATTATTCTTCTGTGCAGTCTGCTGTTCATTTTTGTCTGATTTAATCATTTATCAACAATCAAGGACAAAGGTGGTAGATTGTGTCTTATCTATTCCAATAAGATAGGCAAATTTGAGAATTAAATGAATGTCTTTTTATCCAAATTTAAATAACTAATTAGTAAAAAATTTCCTTTTTGCCATCAAAACTTTCTATCTAAGAGAGGAGCATGCTAAGCCTCCCTCCTTCAATCGCCTTAGCAGAACTCATAACTTTTTTTGTTCATCGTTCTATATATTAACTACACAGGAGTTCCAACTAGTTTCGCCATTTATTCCCGGCTTTGTCAAGGTTTAGATGATCCTCGACAAAGCCGGGAATAAATGGCGAAACTAGTTGGAACTCCTGATTTCCCTCTGTTATACTGTAAGGCCACCACCTGTTTAGTTAACAGAAACAGTATTATGATCCATCCATCCACTGATATGAGTTCTATATATACTGAGAGCGTTTCCGGTCTGCCTTCTCTCTCTCTCGTTTTATTAAAATCTAATGAAAACAAACATAGAAATCACTGTCATTCCCTACTCTTCATTAAAATCCATAACATAAACTACCCTTCAAAAAATTCCATACTTCAATTCACCCAAGAATTCAAAGACTAACTTCAACTGTAATTAAACACTACCCAAAAGAGCTGTCTCATCCTGTCATAGCACGTCCCCTCCTGCTATTTCACAATTGTATATCCTCGATTGATATCCAATTTTAGAATTACTAATTCTATCAACACTATTAGTTACCATTATAAAACTTCCTATATCTTCATATTCCCCTTGATAAATTGAATAACATATAGGCCTACAATTATTCTAATGACCAAGTGTCTCCAAAAACTGTTTTTTTTTAACACAACATGTGATAACGTCACAACTTAATATATCTTCACATTCAAAATTACTAGGTGGAAAAATAGAGGTAGCATTTGTTCACGTGACAATGAACAGATTTAAATAATATTTGTGAGTGGTTCATGCCCTGAACTATATTCATCGCCTGAAAAAAACAGATTTTGAAAGTCTTTCTTAGCCTCAGAGTAGTTAGAATTACAGACAGACAGAGATTTTTCCCCACACTGATAGCATAAAGCACCTTTTAGTACTTAAAAATACAATATGTTGCTGGTATACATGTGTATTTTATTAATGGAATAGGCAGTTGCTTTAACTGTTGCCATTATCATTATAGAACATAAAATATCATTTAATAAACCATTAAGGAATGTCATAACCAAGTACCGAAAAGTTAAACTAAACCATTCGCGGAACCATATTTTAAATCGCCTATGTCAATATTGCAAGTTTCTAATGGACCATAATAATCCATTAAACCACATACCTTTGAACCAATTTGATTTATCATTATTTTCCGTTATATTCATTCATGAAACATCATTCCAATTTGTTTGATATATTACATGCCATATTTTAACATTGAAAGTTCCAATGAACCATAATGGTTACAGTAAACCAGGTTCCTCAAAACCAATAACTTCTATCATTAATTTTACGTTATATTCATTCATGACACTTCATTCCAAGTTGTTCTATATATTATATGCCATATTTTAGCATTGAAAGTTCCAATGAACCATAATGGTTCCACTAAACCAGGTTCCTTGGAACAAATTTCGACCGTTATTAATTTTTCGTCAGGTTCCTTCCTCATGCTTTGAAGTTCATGCATGGAAATATCATCTAGATCGAAATAAAACTGTAGATTTCTATAAAAAACAAACGAACCCTCAAACAAACGAACACACCCAGAAACATCCTGTATATATATATATAGATAGACTAGCAGAGGTACCAGGTATTGTGGGATAATTGCACTTGCAGGTAAAGAGAACATTCTCAAAAAATTAAATTATAACTCCCAATTAGTTAAATAATAACTCAATCAATACAACACCGAGCAAAGGGGCCCTCCATTCTACGAAAAATACGAAAAATAGGAATGCTAGGTGATATACTGGGACTTTATCTAAACTCTTCTCGGCTTGCCTCACCACTACGGAGCATCACCAGATACTTTAGACTCAAGTTTTTCTTGCCCTTGACATAGAAGCTCTTATACCTTCTTGCTCTATTTGAAACTCCCGTTGTTCAGATGTTTTAAATGCCCGTATAGCTTTTTCTGTTTTAGTTGCAGAGTTTCTCTGACCAATACACGTTCTTTCTCTTTCCTTTGTAGACACATAAATTTTTGTCAGACATCTGGATGTTTGATAGGGAGATCAAGGTAGACATGCGTGACTCCTTTGCCTCTTCAATAGACGCCACCTTATTAATGTTCTGACACTGCATCTTCATTTTATGCTCATAATTAATAATTCTTGTAGTTAATGTATTTTTTTGAAATTTTTGGATCTGATGTGCTACCAAATAAGCTAGTTGATAAAATCGGCATGGTTCAGGCTTTGTTTTTTTTTTAATTAAACTTTCCAATATCTTAAAAATAAACACATGGAAATGCTTAGAAATAAAAAATTCTTAATGAAAATTTAAAAAAAAATTTTTTAAATGCTCACAATGGATGGACCTTTCCAAGGATGCCACTGCTGGTCTAAATAGATTCATACTCACGTAATCTTATTTTAGATGTCCACTTGATGTTGTTGCAATTCCCACTCTTCTTTCGATGTCTTGAAGCAAAACTTGGCCATTCATCACTTTGTGTAGTCTAGCAGTCGCCGATACTTCTATTTTCTTGCTTTTCATTTGCTCAATACAGCACTGAGTTAAAGGAGTGCTTCCTCTGTCATCTTTCCACTCTTTCGCAATAGTCTGCTAACTCTCCATTATCTCATGTCACTGATCATTTTTAAAGATTTTCAAGAAATTGTTAAGTACTAAGAACTCTCTTTTCTAAGAAAAGCCTGTATAACAGGAATTCTAGGCATTGTTACAAATTGAAAGTTATTTATATTGCACAAACTTTGCCTTGCATTGTTTGTCATGAGATTTTTTCATTAATATGCCTTGCCATAACCATGATTATCGATTATTTTATCAATAATTATTATTTTTTCGAAATCTGAGGTAGACAGTGACCTTCCTCATGGTTTGAAGGCAAGTATGCAAAATTTCATCAAGATCGGAATAAAACTGTATATTTGTATAAGAAACAAACACGTACACAAGCCCACAAACAAACCCACAAACACCCTTCTTTATATATATATGTACAAGAGAAGATTTGCATGACCTCCAATGGACTGACATAGTGTGCATTTTATTCCCAACTCTATGAGCATAATTTTGCAGATGGGATCCTTTTAACAACAATAACTCACCTATTTTGAAGTAAAACTTTTTGTGTTTGTTATGATAATTCTTTTGGCATTTCCTATTCATGTTCTTTAGTCGTCACCACACCTTTGCTAATATATACGTTTGCTTTATCATAACTTCAGGATAATTCTTTAATATTCTGTTTGCTTTTAGAGAATTATCCTTTTTTGCTTTGATAAAGGATAGGCTCTATCCGAAACGTCAGCTCTTTATTTGATTTTTTAGTTTTATTTTGATTTTACTTATATATTTATTAATTATTTTGTTATTTGTTAATTATTATTTTATTTTTCAGTTGTATTTATTAACTACTAATATATACGTATAATATTTCTCTCTCTACTGCTTTCTTTATGAAGGCTTGGCGGGATTCTAATTTCACGTCCCAAGTCCGAATAATATGGAGATAAGCCCGTGCTATCGGTCATTGCTGAGTTAATTTCTACCTTTGTGCCTACCAATTTATCGTCCCAATTATTATTATTAATGTTTAAATAATTTCTTAGAATTTGGTTGACTGTCTTGTTTGTTCTGTCAGATAAGGCACTAGGGATGGTCTGTCTTGTTTGTTCTTTCATCTGTTAGGGGGTGGTAGGCACAACTGATTTTTAGAGTAGTTTTAATGCTGAAAATAGTGTCTGCCACATTTTGGAGGTGAATCGCACATCCCTATTTGATATTATGTGGCAATCTTTGGATTTTAAACACCCCATCTATAAGCAGGTTAGCTGTCTCTTAGTTGATAATTGTAAACTTACATGGGAATAGTTGCACACGTTTTGAAAGTTTATCTGTCACACTCTGCAGGGCATCATAGCCTTTTTCATTTAGCGGCAATGACATCACATAGTCTAACAAGAATGTATGGCACCACTGTGGTGTTACCTCTATACCTTGCAATTCTCTATGTGGTAACAACCTTGGCACTTTATTTCTTTGACAGAGTTCAAAATGATTCATGTTCAAAATGAAGTTCAAAATGATTCATGTGCAAATATAAGTTAAATCAATTTATAATTACTATTCATTTTGTATTCACACAACGAATTCATTTTTGAAAATCTATATATAAATACGGCAACACATTTTTTGTTAAGGACTTTTACCTGTGTTAACATGGACGATTACGCATGAAACTTATATGGTTGGAAAGTTCCTGTGCTCTAGATGTGCACAATATATTTTGTTTGCGTATTTGTTCACGTTAACATAGGTAAAAAACGTTTCAAAAAAGGTAGCATTAAGGAACAGGTTGTGCACCATATTTATCAACTCATGTAGCATTGCCTTTTTTATTGTTTTTTTTAAATAATACATATCAAATTAACTCAAATCATTGTTGATGCTCATTTGAAAGAATTTTAATTGTTGTGTTGTTGATGTTAATTTGAAAGCATTAGAAAACTATATAACAAATATGTGCAGGAACTTGATGGAGATACTCTGCAGCTTTTGAAAGTCAACGAACTGATTTCAGAACCTGAAGGTCCCCAAGTATAATATAGTACCTTTAATGTATCTATAGAAACAACTGCTTAAAAATTGTTATTAACCAACTATTCCAAATATTTCTATAATTAGTAGGTAAGCATTTTATATATTTTTCGTCGTTTTCTAAGCTATTTTAAGGTTTTTTTCATACACTTAGAAAATAATATTTTTGGTTAAAAATATAATAAATACCAATTTTGAGGTTTTTGATTTTTATTTATTTTTTAAAAATTTTGTTAACACTCTTTCTTTAGTAACAAAAAAAGTTATCGATTTTTGGTCCAAGACAGACTGTAATTTTCCACAGTGGGACGAGGGGAGAGAGGCAGAGATAGGGAGGGACAATTTAGCTTAAATATAAATATTATATTTAGATAATAATTCGATAGATATATTAAAAGATATCTTTAGATTGCTTTAAATATTATTCCGAGAAATTTTCAAAGTTATCGTTGCGGTGAAATGAATCGGGAGTGTCAGAAATGTCATGCAAAGCATTTTGGGTATTTATTGTTATCTATTTTTCATTCTTCAAAGTTTATTAATAAGTAAGATTGAGGCTAGAACAATTACACATATATTTTTCTTCTCAGAAATGTGATCGAATTTCGATCATTGGGGGATCCTAGTTAAAATCAAATGTCCTTGCTAAGTAATGATATAAATCCGTGAAAAAATGAATGGTTTGAATTGACCAAATGATGAAATGAAAATAGGATAAATCTGATGAATTCAATGTATTCAGCCAGGGCCCTCTAGAATCTAGATGGCCTTGGTTCAGTTAGCTGTAGGTGATTTGTGAAAAATTAGAGAATCGAGTTGGGAATTTGAACATCATCAGATAAATTCAGACGTAAAGTTTCTGCATTCTAATGTGAATACCCCTTTATATCCAGGGCCTTTCAGAGAAAACGCGAGTCCCGGGGCGACTAATATTTTTGAGGCTTTCAAATAGGCTGTATAGTTTTTAGAATAAAAGATATTTTTGAAGCCCTTAATATTGGCGGCCTGGAGCAGTCGCCGCTGTTGTCGTCTCCCCTCTCCTCCCCCAATCTGAGAGACTCTAGATCAGTTTCAGGATCCCTTCTTCTTTAATGCTGGGTGCCCACTTAGCGCGACGATCGCGCGATTCTATCGCTTTGAGTCATATGCGCATGCGCAACAAACGCCAGGCGTTCAATTCGCTTCTCGGTGCCCACTTGGCGCGACGGCCGCGTGACTGAATGCGCATGCGCTATCTACGCGATCATTTAATTATTAACATATTGGTTATATTTAATTTAAATATGTATAATATTTCACATTGTACGGAACTGATGAGGATGCTCTAATAAGATCGAAAATAGGTGCTGCCATGATTGCATGTGCCACGTGATTCGAAACTGTTTTCTGATTGGGTGCGATAGAGTCGCGCGATCAAAAAGCTCTGGCATGCAGAGCTTTTCAATCGCGTCAGATGCGCCACAGAATCGCCCTCGTGACGTCACTCTGCGCATGCGTGCTTCACAAAGCGATAAAATCGTGCGATCGTCGCGCTAAGTGGGCACCCAGCATAAGAGAAGCATGTGGTTTTCTGGAATAGCCTTCCCGCAACAACCAGGACCCCTATAAATTATCTTAGAGCCACCCCGCTCATCCTCGAAATTGGATCGTCGCATACAACCAATACCCGGGTG
>JAHWFO010012112.1:0-26700 GCA_023313115.1 Rhysida immarginata | reverse complement strand
TTTATCTTAATTAATATATATTACACACGTTGTATTGTATAGTGTATATAGTTATAATTTTATAACGTCCATTTTACAATACAATGATTTATTAATGTTTAAATAAAATCGATTTTCATCCTTTCGGACATCATCAGTATTTCCAGGTGAAATTTTAAATGTCTTACAACTTCTTCTATTCATTGTTTTTTGGTTATATTGTTGTCATTATTTGGTTATAGTATTATTAGTATTTATCTTATTTATACATTGTAGTTTTATTAATATAAAATATAGTATTATCTTATCTTATAAATATATGATTAATTAAAATTCTAACGAGGTATTTGAAAAGCTAGAAAAATTAAAATTAAGTGAAAATTCAAAATTAGTATCTTTTGACATAAAAGATATGTATACAAATATAAACGTAGACAAAGCAATTAAAATAATAGAAAATAACTTAATAGAAAGAGAAATTGAAAAAGTACTAATAGAAGATATTATAATAAGCTTAAAAACAATAAAAACTCAAAATTATTTCGATTATAATAAAAACTTTTACAAACAACAACATGGGCTAGGAATGGGAAATCCAATTAGTGCAATAGTTTCAGAATTATATCTACAAGATCTAGAAAAAATAAATTAAAAGAAATCTTAAAAAAATATAATATACAAATGTATACTAGATATGTAGACGACAGCCTATGTATATTAGATAATTCAATTAACATAGAAGAAATACTAAAAGACTTAAATAATCTAGATGACAATATCAAATTCACATATGAAGAAGAAAAAGATAACAAGTTAAATTATTTACATATAATGATAGAGAAAAAAGAAGAAAACAATAAAATAAAATTAGAATATAACATTTATAGAAAACCCACAACAACAATAAACAGTATACCAAAAATTCAAACCAACCATGGAGCCACAAAAACTCAGCATTTAGGAATCTAATTAATAGAACTTTGACATACCCCATAAAAGAAGCATATAGAGAAAAAGAATTAGGAATAATAAAAGAAATTGGGATTGGGAATGGATACAAGGAAGATCAAATAAATTAAACAATCATTAATATAGCTACAGAAATCAGAGAAAAACAACAAAATAATAAATACAAAAGAAAAAGAAAAGAAAAGAATTTGTTTAACCTTCCATGGAAATATAAGTTACAAAATTAAAAAAATATTTCAAAAGAAATAAATAAAAGTAGCCTTTAGATCCAAAAATAGATTACTAACATAACTAAAAAACAAAAGAGAGATTATAGAAAAAGAAAAAATTTAATTCTTTGAAATTAAATGCAAAGAATGTAACTAAATTTATATTGGAAAAACTTATCGAAATTTAGAAACTAGATTCAAAGAACATATATTTTATATCAAAAATGCACTAAAAAACTCCAAATAAGCAGAATACATTTTATTAAGCAAGCATAAAACCGGGAATTACGAAGAAACATGCAAACTAGTCTACAAAATTAATAATAAGAGAGAAATAATAATCATCGAAAATTTTATTATTTTTATGGTAAATAAATTTTATCCACAAGAGATTTTAAATAATGCCGAATTATTAGATAGTAATTTATTATTCAACCAAATACTGAAGGAGGAGAAAATAAAAGAACTATTAAGCAAAAACAAAAGAATACAAGAACTATGTATTTAAACATATATTTATAAGATAAGATAATACTATATTTTATATTAATAAAACTACAATGTATAAATAAGATAAATACTAATAATACTATAACCAAATAATAACAACAATATAACCAAAAAACAATGAATAGAAGAAGTTGTAGACATTTAAACATTTCAACTGGAAATACTGATGATGTCCGAAAGGATGAAAATCGATTTTATATAAACATTAATAAACCATTGTATTGTAAAATGGACGTTATAAAATTATAATTGTTTGCAATTATTATTTCTTTTCTCGTAATATCTAACTGATGTTTACTGATCATATTATATTCAAAATGTTGTTCAAACAGGGTAATATTTAACTTTATGGGTGATACTATAACACAGGCCAACGATGAAAAACATTTTGAAAGAAATTGCCTTATCCTTGTGTTTTTTAGTGTTCGGAATCCTAATATGTTTTTAGTTTTTTTCCAGCAGGTCAGGTTTCCATGTTTTGCACATAGAGACTTCAAATGTTAAAGAAGCAGCTGCAATGTTAAAATATTCATAATTTGGGCCACAAGGAAATTTTTTCGGCCCTAAACTGTGAATAATATAAAATGTCTCACTGAAAAATAAGAAATCTATGGGTGATAGAAAAAAGCTGAGGTCAGTTGCGGATTCGCCACAGAAAGCATAAGAATTAGCTCTTAATGTTAATAAAGTTTTTAAAAAGGTATTTTAGGGGTATTTTTTGTTGATCTGTGTAATTTGTTCAGGACCGTACGTAACGCTGCGCTGGAACCCTCCCTTTCCCCAGTGATTTTCAAAAAACGTATAATGTCCAAATTTTTATTTTATTAGAAACCAAAGCAGAGGCAGTTATAGAAGCAAATTAAATTTTTGAAAAGTTCTTGAAGAAACATCGTATTTCATGAATGAGAGTAATTACAAAATTGATGTAATAATATTTGACAAAAAAGAAAAAATATTTTTTTACTTATGAACAAGTGAGTTATTCAACTTCCCGTCAGGATTTAAATGGGTCCAATAGGGCCCCTATCTAAGTTGAGTAATAATTTTTTATGTTTTTTGAATGGCTAAGCTTTCGAAGGCGTAAAGAAGGTGTTTCTTGTTAATGACTCGATAAATTTTACATTGTTTAATGAAAATTCATGGCCGGTATCTAAAGAGTCTTTGGCTATGAATGACTGCTTGTTTCTACCAAATCTTCTGTGTCCCATGTGTTCTTTGAATTTTGTTTCAATAATACGGGAAGTCTGGCCTCATATATTCCTGATTTCTGTAGTGGTGGAATCTGGTCCTTTGGGTTGGGTAACAAATGCCTGGTCTGGTTGGGATCGCTGAAAGATAAAGAAATATCAAAAGATTTAAACACAGAATTGAGACCTTTGATTAATGATTTGTTGTATGGTAGGGATATGACTATTCTTCTATTTTTAGTTCGGTTAAGAGTACTGATTTCGTCCATGAACTTCTTAAACTTCCTCTTCCTGACTAAATCAGCGATAGTACGTGTGCTGTAGCCATTTTTAACTGCAATATTCTGAATCAAGGAAATCTCTTTTTTGAATGAGGATTGACCTAGTGGGAGATTAATGGCTCTGTCAATCATCGAAATGAAAGTGGATATTTTTTGATTCCAGGGGTGGCTGGAAACGCTTGGTATGTAATTCAAGCCGTTAGTAGGTTTCCGATATATCTCAAATGATAATGAATCATGGTTTCTGATGATTAGGATGACAGGGAACGGCAACCTTTGATTGTTTTCCAACTCAAAAGTGAATTGAACGGACGGAAAATAACTATTAATATGTTGGACTAAAGTATTGACATTGTTGTCAAAAATTGTGAAATCATCGTCCATATATCTGAACCAACAATCGGGAAAGTAAAAACCGGAAGCCTTCAGGATATCCTCAACCTGCAGTTAAAAATATTTTACCATCCGTTAAACGTAAGAGGCTAATCATAGAGACTGACTATTTGAATTATAAATTGTCTATGACTGAGGCAAAAGCCTATGCATTGCATTTAAAAATAAGTAGCCAGCTCAAACCTAAAGATTGGGACATTTTCTTGCGTAAAGTAAATAGCGTAAACCAGTCTAAGATTGACCTCAAAACTAGAAAAATATCAGAAAAACTAAAGGTTATTATTAAGAATCAAAAACCTATGCTTAATAGAGTTATTAACAGGGATGTAGATAACATTGTTAATCTAACGGATTTAGATTTTAACGATTCTGAACTTGAAATGTATTTAAAGGGCTTAAATTTGCAGCTAGGAATAAACATAAGGACATTCACCAGTTAGTAGGTAGTGTAGAAGGGGAAATTAAGTTCTTACCAGAATCTCAGAAAAAAGCCATCAGAGAACAATGCATCAAAGTCTTGTCCCATAAATGGGAAAATTATGAAGTAGAAAACAACGATCACCGCTATTTCGCAACTATTAAAACTCTCAAGGAGAAAGATTGTTTCTTCCTTAAAAGTGATAAGGGAAATAGTACTGTCATTTTAAAGAAAAGTGATTATTTCGCTAGAGTGGATGCTTTAATTGCCGACGGCCCGTTCGAGGTTATTAACATAAATCCTTTACCGACACTAGTCAGGGAACTCAGAAAGGCAGTCAAGAATAGCCCTAATCTCATTCTCCCAAACTCTGCCTCTTCGTTCATTATTAGCAACCCGAGTTTACCTAGGTTAAATGCTCTCCCTAAGATACACAAACCTGGTAACAAAATATGTCCGATTGTGTCAAATATTGACTCTCCCACTTACCGACTTTCAAAATTTTTAGCAGAAAACTTGAAAAGCTTAAAATTGTCAAATTTCGACAGTTCGGTTAGTAAAAGTACTGAGTTAGTGAACAATTTGAAAAACAAGGTTATTAAGAATGGGGAAGTTTTGGTATCCTTGAGATATTGTTTCCTTGTTCCCTAGCATTCCTTATACCTGAACTTATACCTTAATATTCCTTACTATTAACTTTTTAACTAATATTTTGAAAAAGAACAAAGTTCCTAAAAACATAGGCAACGAATGTTTAAGTCTTACGGGGTTATGGACCGATAATTATATTTTTAAATACAACGGTAAGGTTTACAAAATGGTGGGTGGTACACCGAAGGGCTTCTGCCTATTTTGGCTGAAATATTTTTAAAAAGTTTCGAGGATATCCTGAAAGCTTCCGGTTTTTACTTTCCCGATTGTTGGTTCAAATATGTGGACGATGTCTTCACAAATTTTGGCACCAATGTTTGCGATGTCAATACTTTTGTCCAACATATAAATAGTTATATTCCGTCAGTTCAATTCACTTTTGAGTTAGAAAACAATCAAAGGTTACCGTTCCTTGTCATCCTAATCATCAGAAATCATGATTCACTATCAGTTGAGGTATACCGGAAACCTACTAACGGCTTGAATTACATACCAAGCCACCCCTGGAATCAAAAAATATCCACTTTCATTTCGATGATCCACAGAGCCATTAATCTCCCACTAGGTCAATCCTCATTCAAACAAGAGATTTCCTTGATTCAAAATATTGCAGTTAAAATAGCTACAGCACACGTACTATCACTGATTTGGTCAGGAAGAGGAAGTTTAAGAAGTTCATGGACGAAATCTGTACCCTCAACCGAACTAAAACTACAGGAAGAGTTATATCCCTGCCATACAACAAATCATTAATCAAAAGTCTCAATTCTGTTTTTAAATCTTTTGATATTTTTTATCTTTCAGCAATCCCAACCAGATCTGGCATTTGTTACCCAACCCAAAGGACCAGATTCCACCACTACAGAAATCAAGAATATACGAGGCCAAATGTTCCCAATGCCCCATGATATAGAAAGGACAAACTTCCCGTAATATTGAAACAAAATTCAGAGAACACATGAGATACATAAAATTTGATAGAAGCAATCAGTCATCCATAGCCAAACACTCTTTAGATACCGGCCATGAATTTTCATTAAGCAATGTAAAACTTATTGTGTCAATAAAGTAAAAACACCTTCTGGACGCCTTCGAAAGCTTAGCCATTCAAAAAACAGATAAAAAATTATTACTCAACTTAGATAGGGGCCCTCATGGCGAGTCACTGTTGATCCATTGGGTGACGCCCTTACCCAATCAGTAATTTTATCTTTGATCTTTTTTTGTCTTGATTGGCTTCTGTCCGTTATACATACTCAGCTTGTTCTATTCCAAGATAAAGGGAGCAATATACGTATATCCCACCAATCATCGTTCGTCACCATCGGAAGCCTATAAAGGCAATTTTGAAGGAGATCAAAAAGCATGTACCTCCTGGCAAAATTACCGCCCACACAGGTCGAAAGGACACCATAAAGGTCAAGTGTCACGACGAAGAAGGTCATTAAACTCTTATGTCTGGAGTGGAAAGCAACCATGTGCTTAACATCCAACATCATCAATTTAAATCAGTGAAAACCTTAAATACGTTGTCCGAAATGATGATACAACATATGATCTGGAAGACTTTTGTGAAGACTTCATGAAGGCAAGCTTTTTCTGGAAAAAAGCTTTCAGGCTTAAAAAAGCAAATGATGCAGTAGAGATGCCAATGGTTTTGGTCGTACTTGAAAATAATGAACAAAATAACTCTCTTTTTTTAGTTTGAAGCTTGTCGGTCCTCAAGGTGTTATTGTTGAGTTATTTAGAGGCAATAAAAGGCTCTTGCAATGCTATAACTGTTTACGTTTTGGTCACGTATCCCAAGGTGGCACCGAGTCGCCTCGATGTAACAAGTGCGCTGGCGACCATCAGTAGAGGGATTGTACTAACATAAAAGGCAAAGACCCCCCCAAAATGTATACGTTGTTCTGATGAGCATACATCTAGCTACAACAAATGTCCCAAATATCCACAAGTGAAAAGGATCAAAAGCACCAAAGTGGTAGAGGGAAAATCCTATGCTTCGTTCGCATCCAGTTCTGCTGTTACTATTGACACACGTACGGTCGACCACAATCAATTCGTGATATTTACAGTTTCTTGGGAAATTTGCTAAATCATTATATGGAAAGTGGAAAAGCAGTGTCACAGATTGCCTCTCACGGATCTAACAAATGATCATGGACAGACACCCATACAAGATCATTAATCAAGGGAAACTTCGTTGCAATATTTGGAATGCAAGGGAAATCGCTTGCAAGCGCATCGAGTTCTATAATATCGTTACAAATTGGAATGTCGACATCGCCTTTGTGTACGAGACGCACCTGAAATCTACTCAAGTCTTCACCTTGTCTGAGTATCGTGTTTATCGCAAGGACTGGCCACTGGGCAATAATGCCAGCCAGCTTTTGGTGGAGCAGCGATCATTGTTAAGGACTCCAGACTTTGTGGGGATGGAAGTAGTCTCTGTTATTATAAACGATGTGGTCGCAGGTGAAATCAAATTCATTTCTTTATATAACTCATCTAAGCATCAGCTTGATCTGTGCGAACTTGACGAGCTGCTGTCTGAGCCCATTCCAGTTGTTATTACGGGCGACTTGAATGCCAAGCACCATGCATGGAACTCTAAAGGCCACAATCAAAACGGCAATATCCTATATAGATATATATTGAACGAAATTGACACCTTTGTTGCTGGTCCCCTTGACGACACGTACTACTGTGATCACTCACAAGTTAGTGACGTGTTGGACATAGCTGTTCTTAAAGGGGTCTTCAAGTCCTATAATATATTTGCATTAGATGTCTTATCCTCTGACCATCGTCCTGTGATGCTAATCTTTGAGGGCTTAAATATCGATATGAAGATTGGGCATCGATTCAAACAGGACTGGAAATTATTCAGGGATATTCTCCGATAAAACAGTATTCCATACAAGGAAGTTGTAACCAACGATGACGTCAACACAAATATCAGTGCTATCACTAGTGTTATCCACGATGCTACTATTTTCAGTGCCTCCACTGCTGATCGAAAGCGTCCTGAACATTTCGATCTCCCTCCTTACATAAGACGTCTCATTCTTTAACGGAATTCCTATTGAAGGTTATGGCAGCGTAAGCGACTACCCTTCTTCAAGACGAAGTACAACAGGCTTTTTCACAAGGTCCAGGAAGAGGTTAAAGCTCTACGAGATCAAAAGTGGAGCGACTTACTGAAGTCCTTGTCTGTCCAGGACAACTCGCTCTGGGGTACTGTAAGGGCCTTAAAGGGTAACAGACCCATCAACCTGCCGCCACTGCTTACTTCAGATGGCGATGTTGTCACCAGTAATCGTGATAAGGCTCAACTGATCGCCAACTCCATGGAAAAGCAATTTACCTTGCCTTGTGAAGAAAATTCTGATAGTCGCCCAAATACTCGACTTGTCAACGATGTGTGTAACTTCTCTGGGCTAACTCAGCGAGTTCCTACCCTTGTGGAAACTATTAGCTTTAAGGAAATCTCCGACGTCATAAATCGTCTTAAAACCAGGAAAGCAGCAGGTATCGATTCTATCACAAACAGTCCTCTCAAGAACTTGCCTCCTAATGTAATCTCGATTATTACCAGGGTCATAAATGACTGCTGGAGACATGGATACTTCCCTGACAACTGGAAGCAGTCCGTCATCGTTACGATACCAAAACTTGGTCTAAACCCTACTCTCGCAGTCAGCTGCGATGTCAAAAGTTCTTGAACGCGTCATTCTAAAGAAGTGTAACGCTTTCTGTGAGGCCAACAATCTTATTCGTGAGGAGCAATTCGGTTTTCCCCCAGGTCACTCCTACCAACTCCAACTCTAAAGGCTTGTTGCTGATCTAAACACTCCTCTAAATTGCGCTAAGTACGGTGGTCTTATGTTCTTAGATGTCCGAAAAACTTTTGATCAGGTCTGGCATAACGGCCTGAGATACAAAATGATTTAATGATGAAAAATAGGAAAGAAAATTCCGCAGCCTGGTTTCGAACCAGGAACCTTTGGCTCGGACCGCCAACGCGCTAACCAATTGCGCCACTGCGGCCATGAAAGCGAACCGCTATTTGCATGACCTTAGGGCTTGGTTAGAGCAGTTACCTAGTTCGCAGGCTGGGACTATCTTTCCTAAGGCGTAAATTCTTTAAAGAATAAATCATTAGATGATCAGTGAGGGTTTCAATGGTACGCCTACCTCAGCTGTTCGAATTAATGATGAAAAATAGGAAAAAAAAAAAGAAAATTCCAAGCCCTAAGGTCATGCAAATAGCGGTTCGCAGTGGCGCAATTGGTTAGCGCGTTGGCGGTCCGAGCCAAAGGTTCCTGGTTCGAATTTTCTGCTGCGGAATTTTCTTTCCTATTTTTCATCATTAATTCGAACAGCTGAGTTAGGCGTACCATTAAAACCCTCACTGACCATCTAATGATTTATTCTTTACAAAATGATTGCTTGTGGTTTTTCTGACGATCTGATTGCTTTGATTATTTCCTTTTTGTCGGAAAGGATTTTTCGTGTCAAGGTTGGCTAGTCTATGCCATAACCCTTATGACATCAATGCTGGCGTCCCCAAGACTCTGTCCTGGGCCCTGCGTTGTTCAACTTTTTCATTCAGGATTTCCCAACTTTTATAAAGTGTAACTTATACCTGTTTGCTGACGATGCCTCCATCATGACTAGTACCCGGAATCCTGCTCATGTTTTATCTCGGTTACAAAATGCTTTACATCAATGTGAGAAATGGTATGCTAAATGGAGGTTAAACCTAAACGTTGATAAATGCAAAGCCATGTTCATTACAAAAAAGCTTTGAAAACCCCCTAAGCCACTCTTCCTATCTGGAAAGGAGATTGACTGCGTAAAAAACTATAAATACCTCGGGTTAGTGATTGATGCCAAGCTAAATTGGGGCGACTATCTCTCTTATGCTTTCAACAAGGCCAAGAAGGCAAACCTTAGTCTGGTTGCTCTTCTGGGGCTTTACAGTGCTCTTAGAGTGGATAGTAAACTTTTGCTATATAAAATGGTAATCCGAACCATTCTTCTCTATGGTATGCCTGCCTGGCCTACAATCTGCAAATACAGATGGAAGGACCTCCAAACCTTTCAAAACGTCACCCTGAGAACCATTGCCCAACTGGACAGAAGAATAGCGACTAATACTTCCATTGCTGAAGATTTCGGTATACCTACCATTGGAAACCACGCTGAAGAAGCTTCCGAAGATTAAGGACCATCCTAATCCATTGTCTGCAAATATTCTGGATCACGGGCTCACTTTTAGAAGTACCCTCAGGCATCGCAGGCCTCGTCACATCCTGGACGTCAACTTCGACGCCATCTAAAATGCCATCTTTCCAACCTACTGGATCACCTAGCTCTTTTGTGTCCTATCATCAATCAACAATTAACTTAATCATCCTCATAGGAAATGACTCCTATTTATCATCTGGATGACTTAACCAGGTTCATCTGGCTTCTTTCCTAATTCAGCGTACTTCCCTTGGCCATTACTTGGACGAGTATGGCAGTGGAAGCATGGCTTCCGGACCGCTCTTTTTTTCCCCTGTGCTGTTCATCGTCGATTGTCGATTCCAAGTCAGTTCTCTCGTGCTCCTTGGCTGCTGAATGATGAAAGCAAAACTTTCGAAAAGCGCTTACAGATTCAGTTTGTATTTTTTCATTTTAATTTCTTTCTTTTTCTTTTTATGTTTTTTCATTTCCTGTTTCGTTGTGGAAAAAGAGTTTTTTTATTCTTAAGTTGTCATACATGTGTTTATTTTTTACCTGTCACGATTTTAGAGTAAAAAATACGCGACATTACTTTTTGATCGTCTGTCAGTTATTTTTAATTAGGAAAAAAGAAAGTGCGCTAAAAATATGTGAACAGAGTTAGAACAGAAGACGGATGTATATAAATCAATCACTTTAATGAATATTAGTGATTTGGAATACAAATACTTTTGCATGAACGAATTAATGGTCAATAAAACAATTAATAATTCAAAATGGTCAATTTCCTTGTCTATTGTTTCTTTATACTTAATAATTCAAAATTTAAATTTAATACTTTTAATACCTTAAATTCAAACATGATTTTAAACAATATTTTAATTTTGAGAGTAATTATTCTTTACTCTTTATGGCGATAAGCACGGACACCTTCCGCGTGTCGCCACTAGACGGCGTTGAAGCAAGCAGCTTCAACAGACGACCACCAGAGGCCACTAGCCACACGAATAGCATCCTGGGATTGACGACCAGAATTCTCCTGGATTTTGCCAGACCTACACAGCCGTCAACATCACAGATCGCGTGGATTTGCACAGACCACCGCTCCCTCACTTATGCATTCACTAGAAAGACTGACTCCTGCTCGCCCCGCCAACAGCGTCACTTGAAATTCATCGCGCACTTTTCCACGGACATACGGCACTTGGCAGGCTCGAGCAACGTGGTTGCCGATGCCCTGTCCCGTGTAGCAGAGCTACAACTTCCTGCAACAGATTTCGCCGCGATGGCGAAAGCGCAAATCGAGGATGACGAACTTCAAGCCCTCCTCCTTCAGAACAACACCTCACTGAACTTAAAACCCCTACAGCTGGATTCGGACATTCTCATCTACTGCGACACCAGTGACGGAAACGTGAGACCGTACGGGCCACCCGGTTTCCGACGACAAGCTTTCCAGGCACTCCAACAACCTCGCACACCCTGGAATCAACGCCACGAAGCGTCTCGTTCTACAGCGTTTCGTCTGGCCATCCGCCAACAAAGACGTCGCCAGTGGACCCGTTCATGCACGAGCTGCCAGCGAGCCAAGATCCACCGCCACACCCACAGCCCACTCCAACCATTCCAGCTACCCGCCGCGAGGTTCAGCCACATCCATGCGGACCTCGTGGGCCCCCTACCGCCGTCAGAACGCCACCAATACCTGCTGACGTGCGTGGACCGGTACAACCGTTGGCCGGAAGCCATCCCCCTCCAAGACATCACAGTGGTTCACGTGTCACGTGCACTCACCCGTCATTGGATCTCCCGATTCGGCGTACCGCCAACAATCACCACCGACCAGGGACGGCAGTTTACTTCCAACCTCTTCGCCACCCTGAAGACCACTTTGCGGATTGATCATATCTGCACGACCCCCAATCACCCCACATCCAACGGGCTAGTGGAGCGATTCCACCGCTCGCTCAAGCAGGCCCTCCACTGCCACGGCCAGAGATCGATGGACTCGGTGCCCATCGTCCTTCTTGGACTCCGCTCAGCATACAAAGACGACATCGGAGGCACGTGCACCGAGATGGTGTACGGCGCCACACTCTGGTTGCCCGGACAGTTTTTGACCCCGATCGACACTCCACCGTCCGAGCCCTCCACCTTCATACACCACCTGAGCGAGGCTATGCCCATGTCCACCTGCTCGCACATGTTCGTACGGGTCGAGACCGCCGTATGACGGTCCGTTCCCGGTTGTGAAGCACGATCCGGAGACACGGTCGCGATGAGACCGTACGCATGGACCGCTTGAAACCCACCTACATCTGGAACGACGATGCGACCGATGCAACAGCGACGAGACAACACCGTACCACACCAAACAGCCAGCTGCAGCACCCGTCAACCCCATCGTCGACGCTACAGTGACGACGACGACCACGCCACATCAGGCCAACCTGCCAGCTGCACCCCCAGACAACCCCACTGCCCGCACCACTACCCAAGCCGGCAGGCAGGTACGTTTCAATCTCAGATACTTGTGACGTGTCACGCCTCCGGCATTCGGGGGGGAGTACTATGGCGATAAGCACGGACACCTGCGTGTCGCCACTAGATGGCGTTGAAGCAAGCAGCTTCAACAGACGACCACCAGAGGCCACTAGCCACACGAATAGCATCCTGGGATTGACGACTAGAATTCTCCCGGATTTTGCCAGACCTACACAGACTCTCACTGATCGCCTAGCCGTCAACATCACAGATCTCTAGCATCCGTTTTTCCAGAACGAGCTCTAGTATTTTATTGTATAATAATGTAGCGTACTATTCAGTTGTTAATTAAATCACCGTCCTACAAAACTAAGCGTAATTAAATGGAGTCAGATACACCGTCACCAGAAAACATATGCATGAACACGTTACAACTTGCAACGCTACACTCTTAATAACGTAGAAGCGTGAAGAACGGTTTCTCTTTGGAGTCGGGTCGTCCTTCGTCAATTGAAACGCTTCGCCAGGAAACTGCGTTGCTATTGAGGTAGGTGTGGGAGTACATAAATTGAAGTCCAAACTGACCGTAGGAAAACGACCAACTTAAGAGGTAAGTCGACCGACTGGAGGTAACTGCAAAAATTCAGATACAATATTATTAGCAACAATAAGCGGTTTCACGCTTTGAAACGGATTGAAAAAACGGTTTAAAAATAAACCGTTTAAGTGGGTAAAACCGTGAACCGTGGTTTAAGCTTTACAATTTTAAACGGTTTATTTTTTTTTTCGGAAATTTGACTGCAGACGGAGCTGGTTGTTATAATCATGGTAGCCTCCTTGAGTATAGTGTACATGTGTGATTACAACTACAAAACATGTTTTAACAATTTGATTTTTTTAATCACATGATTTACTTTAACTGATATTTGCCTAAATATGGAAATCCAACAATATAATTCGCAATTGCGAGCTCTTCGTCCAAATCCCAAGCTCTGATCCGACGCCGCTTCGACGAAGCATGGTCACCCATGTTTTTTTTCTCAAAAAAAAACGAGATGTTGCAAATAAACGAAAGAAACGAACGAAAAAAACGTCGGTGTCGTTTTCGTTTATTCTGTTTTTTCTCGATCGTTTAAACATAAACCGTTTTTTTTCCCCTGAAATAAACGGTTTTTAAACGGTTTTTTCCGAAGCGTGAAACCGCCTATTGACGCATACACCTTAATGGCTAAACTGTGAATTAAATTGTTACGACTGATTAAAGTTTTGATACCGCACACCGCTACGCCGCTCGCCAAGCGCGGTAAGCCGTACTGGGCCCAGCCGACGTTACCGGCTATGCTATCGTCTTGGGTAGAACAATAGCGTTCCTTGGATCCAGCCGGGAGATAAAATTTTTTAATTATTACAGTTTAATGAATCAAATTGGATGCTGCGCTGGGGTTGCTCCTCCTCAGTCGAGGCAGCAGGAAAATTCACGTTCCACTATCCACGTTCAATTCTTTGGCATGAGTCTCTATTGAACGAACGCACAATTTATTACGGAGACCGTTTCCGTCACAAATATTCAGGAAGAGTCAACTAAAGTTTTTTCATTAGAACAAATATTAGGATATGTCAATAAGCTCTTATTTCTAGTTTTTTTGCTGCTTTCTTGGCTGGAGCTATCGTGGAGTATGGGGGAATCCACCTCTGACACTTTGTCCGGCGGGCGTTCACGAGACGGGCGTTGGAGAATACTACGCAGTCGCTCTTCCTTTTTTTTTCGATTCTTTTCCGGCAAAAATACTCTTTAGAAGGCGAATATCTATTCCCCTTCACAATTCGAGTCCTGAAAGGTCATTGCTCCGGTGAACACTTAATTTCTCGCTTCTTCACAGTTTTATTAGTAGTTCTTGTGGACGCATAATTAAAGTTCTTAGCCGGGCACTCGCTGCAAAATCTCTCATTGCACTTGCTGCTTAACCACCATTCTGTTCGCCGTCTATCTTTTTCGGGAAGACGCGCAATCTCTCCATTACAACTGTTCGCTATCGAATCTCTAGCCCATCTGATCTCCCTTTCAATTTTTCCGCTGCTCACCTTCTTCCCTCGTTTTTTAGTCAATCGTATTACCAGGGAGTAAAGAATAGAGGGAGGCGACACTCCGAGTTTCTGGTGAATCTCCGCAAGAGGGCCCAAGGACGAACGCCAGCTGGCGGCAGGAGTAAAATGATTAGAAAATTCCGGTTTCGTTTTCAACAAAGAACGAAGAGTACCGACGGGAAGGAAGCGTAGCCATTGTTGTACTTTTCTTCGTATCGGTGGCTACGGCTCTGTGTATGAAAAGAGCAGAGGAAACTGGGGCCGAAGACGAAATTCTCACACAAAGCAAGAAGAGAATATTCGTTAAGTTTCTTGATTTACGAAGAAAATTAACAATGAGGAGATGAACAAGTGAGCACAAATTATCCCATCGTTCAGAAAGGAAGTTTTATTTCTTGTGTTTCTTGTGTTTATTAATTAAAAATGTGATATTTGGTGATAACTACATGTATTCTTAAAATATATAATAAACGAAATTTAAATAATATTTCTTGTGTCTGAGAATTTTATTTTTTGCAATATTATTAATACTTCCCAAATTGTAAATAATAAATCGCAACAGGAATGGATAAAGGGGGTTATTCTGGTTAAACGTCATTTGCGGTACTTGGGATGTGACGTCAGTGCTTTGGTGACGCAATTTAATATTTGCAATTTACTCCTTCCTGCAGAGGGCAGCGTATAAACGGAAGCACGGCTTTTTGTATAGGAAAATTGAAGAGTGTCGCCTCCCTCTATTCTTTACTCCCTGGTATTACCCGGTCGTGCTTCGTCTCTCGGTGCGATCGATTGTCATCCTCGGGGGAGTGACCGCGTGATTGCTCGCTTTTTATTTTTTTCTCGACGATGTCACCTCTTTAAAATTTAAAAAATATTTCGTTTGCTTTATGACGTAAAATACGTCTTACGTTTCGAGGCTGGGATGCCACGCTTAAATCGTGAATGCCACGAAAACTTTAATAACGTGAAAACTTTTAATGATAGAGGAATGAGTTATATTGTATTCGATAGAGTATAAAACAGCATATATAGACCTTGATTGACTCGTGCTGACGTCATCGGTTGGTACAATCGCAGCGCAAATTTGTGCCAGAAAATTTGCTCTATGGCGAATATATTAATTTAGTCTAGCTCCGGCTTCCTTTGGGCTAGCACGCCGTTTTAAGTGTCATTTGTTTTATCTTTCTCTGCTTTATAAAATAACTTATAATTTAAACCTCTGTATTTAATAGCGTCTAATATATAAGCCTTCGAAGTATGGAAACTTCGCGAAAATTACAGAATTTCCAAATTTATGCCTAATAAACACGAGATAAATTATAGAAACCGTCACAGGAAAACAGATCGAGAGACGGGGAGTGCTTGAAGACCCGGATGTCCGATGTTGAGCGTGAATGGGCTCAGCAGGAACGCTTCAAAGTTGAGTCGTCGCGCCACCAAGGTAAACTATAGGGAGTGCAAGTGACTACGTCACAGCTGACGTCATTTGCGCGATGAACGGGCCGAGAGCCTAGGAAATGGGATCGCTGGTTACAAACATTGGAACCACGCAATATACGTACTAGTAACGTTGAAACGGGCGGCCAGTAAAAATGACATCTCTTAAATTATTATGTTAATTTGTGTAATTTATATTATTATTAAGACATTCAATACTTACTTACTTACTTTTCAAACCCGCTTATCCGTTAGGGTCGCGGGGGCAGCAGCCCTATGGAGGATCTCCAGCGATCGCGATCTTCCGCCATCAGGCGCATGTCCTCCCTGGTAATATCCAAGCGACTCGAACCCAGATTCTCCATGTAGTCTAGCCACCTGGTTCTAGGCCGACCCCTTGGTCTCTTACCCACCGGCTTGGAAAATAACAACTGCCTAGGAAGACTAGTTTGCGGCATCCGTATCACGTGGCCATACCAGCGCAACTGAGATCTCTCAATGCGGAGAAGTAGCGGCTCAACACTTAAAGATTCCCTTATTGTGCTGCTGTACACTCTATCTAGTAGGGTAACACCTGCCACACCTCTCAGGAATCTCATTTCGGCCGCTTGTACCCGCGATCGCACTCTTTCGGTCATTACCCAAGCCTCATGACCATAGGTGAGAATGGGGACAAAGATAGATTTGAAGACGGAGAGCTTGGCTTTGTTACCCAGCTCTCGTTTCGTTACCACGGATCGCCACAGTTCACGTCTGACACAGCTTGCTGCACCGATCCGAGCATCCAATTCTTTCTCCTGCCGTCCATCACTCGTGAATGCAATCCCGAGATACTTGAACTTCTCCACCTGTCTCAATGAGGCTCCCCTAACATGGAGAGCGCACTGAGCAGGCTGTCTTGAAAGAACCAGAACTTCGGTTTTAGCCACACTGATCTTCATCCCAGCTTCTTCACATTTGGCTGCAAACCGGTCTAGTGCATGCTGAAGGTTCGTGCGAGAAGACCCAAGCAGGACAAGGTCGTCCGCAAAGAGCAACCTCTCCACCAGGCAGTCGCCCACACAAACACGCTCATCGCCTCGGCTGCCCCTGTCTATCCAGTCCATAAAGATAATGAACAAGATGGGTGACAGTACGCACCCTTGGCGGAGTCCAACACCCACGGTGAACGGTCTTGACTTAATGCCATTTATCCGGACACACATCTCAGAGCTTTCGTACAGAGACATGATAGCAACCAGTAATTGCCCATCCACTCCATACTCTTGCAACACTTGCCAGAGCTTCTCCCGAGGAACCCTGTCATATGCTTTTTCGAGGTCCACAAAGCAAGCGTAGACCTTTTTTGCATACTCCCAGGATTTCTCAAAGATTATATAATTTTTACATTAATATTAGAACGCTTTTTAATCACTTTTAATCACTTAACAAAAGAATGCCATCGTTCGCGGATCTTTCTTTCTTTGGGAAAACGATAGATGTCTAAATCGCTGTTTTGGCTCCTTCTTGAGCAGTGAGGAACTAAACAATTTCACATCTTAAATGTGTTATAAACACTGGACTTATACAAAGACATTTTATTCCATCCCTACGTTGGAACCATGTTAAATCCCGAAGCGAGAATACTTGTTTGGAACCAAATCGAGTCACGTGACTGAAGAATTCCCAAGACTGACGTCACACTTGCACTCCCTATAGCTCGATACGAATGCGCCAATAACTTCACCGCTCAGTTCGACGCAAATAACCTATCTAATGACATAAAAGTTTTCAAACATTGATTTATAGAATTCAAGCTATGCAGGTCCATAATGAGCCATAACCGTCAACATTAACAGCATCTTCATCAAATGTGATTCATATACGGAGCAATATACACTGAGTTAGCAAAACTCATGGGATAGCAAGCACATTGATTGATGGGCATGGCTCACGAATTCACAGGGGTAACGGATTCTGGGAATGGACCATTAGACGTCGTGGGAAGAGCTTGGATAAGTGATTAATCAGAAATGGCACGTCGTCGCGAGTTGACGTCTTTTGAACGGGGTATGATAGTAGGTGCCCGACGCATGGGATGTTCCATTTCGGCAGTGGTGCAGGAATTTGGCTTTCCCCGCTCAAGTGTCTCCAGGGTGTATCGGGAATGGCTGGATGAAGGCATCACAGTCCACAACAGGCACCATACCGGGCGTCCAGCTGCCCTGAATGATCGTGACCGGCGACACCTGGGACGAATGATTCAGAGAGACAGGAGCGCAACAGTGCAGCAAATCACAGACCAGTTCAATACTGGCCGCACTAGAAACGTCTCTCGGTGGACAATCCGTCGGAATCTGCATGCCCTCGGGTTTGGCAGCCGTCGCCCTACACGGGTGCCAATGCTTACCCAGCGTCATCGGACACTCCGGCGTGCATTTGCCACCAACCATCTTGGCTGGACTCTGCAACAGTGGTGTAACGTCATATGGTCAGATGAGTCACGATATCAACTGTACCACGCTGATGGGAGGCACCGTGTGTGGCGCAGACCTCACGAAACGATGGATCCCGCATGCCAACAGGTGGTGGTGCAGAGTGGTGGGGCGTCAGTGATGGTCTGGGGTGCATTTTCCTGGTTTGGAATGGGCCCTCTGGTTATCCTGGACCAAACATTGAATGGTCCACGGTATCGTCAACTCATCGGAGACCATCTGCACCCGTTTTTGACATTTCAACACCCTGATTACGTAGCAGTCTTTCAAGATGACAATGCTCCACCACATCGCTCCAATGTCGTCCGCGAATGGTTCGAGGAGCATGCAGGAGAGATCCAACGACTGAGCTGGCCAGCCCGGAGCCCTGACATGAATCCAATCGAGCATATCTGGGATGCTGTTGAAGTCAGGCTCCGGGCACTGGATCATCCGCCCACGAACGGGCAGCAACTATCTTCGGCTCTGCAGACTATCTGGTGTCAACTGCCTCCAGAAGTGTACCAGGGACTTGCAGACTCACTACCACGCCGTATTGCTGCACTCCACAGGGCCCGAGGTGGCCCGACTATCCCATGAGTTTTGCTAACTCAGTGTATATGCGACAATTTGGGACACAGATTTCACATATCGTTTTATATTCAAGATAAATTTTGGTTTGAGAAGGACTTGAAGCACCCGTGTAACAGTATAGTGATATTTCTGTTACATCAATTTCATTAGTCCAATTTGAATGATTTCATGCTGTGTAGTCATTATAGAACAAACTTAAAACTATTCAATACGCAGGGTGTGGTATCTCCTGTATCAACCATTTGATAAGCCACATTTGCAGACTAGTCGCTAGTATTTCAACCGTTCGGCCACAAGAGACACACAAAGCCAAAAAGATGCGTGCAACGGTGAACAAAGAAAATTTAGGTGAAAATACAATAGACATTTAGACAAAATCTATAATTTAAAAAAATATGAGGAGAGACGGGTAGAATTAGATAACTTCTGTTTAGCCAATTTCGTTGCATGGTATACACAGGTAATGAATAGAAGACGTATCTTCAGAGATTTAGACGTTTATGATACAGATGGCTATGAAGCCATTGAACAACAAAAGACTATTAATGAAAACGATGGAGCCTATGACATTTTGAGTTCAAACAAAAATAGATATTGACGCAGAAATGAGGGCACAGAGTGATTAGATACCGTCATTATAGCATCGATGACAGAATCAATTACAAGCGTGAAATGGAATATCGTTCTATCCATTTTGCAATGAAGTTGCAGATCTATTAGATGTAAACAAGTTCATCCAACTGTACGATGCGAACGAGGTGATCATTTTAGCCAAAAGGAAAGAATACGAAGATAACATAGATAGAGATGCATTGATGGCAAAAACTTAGAACACTGCAAGAAAGACGATGACTGGCAAACAACTTGCAAAGAAAACGAAATGAAAGACATGACTATATGCGAGGTATCGTTGGTGAGGCGGGTGATGAAAGCAACGATGACTTCGAATACGACACAAGCAATGCTATCACAGTTGTAAGAGAGTGTAGCAATGTGATGTCCAAACAATTTGCGACTAACTAATCCAGAACAGAGAGAGTTGATCTTAGAATTGACACACAAAGTATGCACACGCGATAGCGAATGTATACAAGTGTACTCGCACGGTCCTGCTGGTAGTCCCAAAACATTTACGATGAAATTAATGCTGGTAGTCCCAAAACATTAAACCGATTCGGACAAAGGCAGGATACACTTCGTATGCTTACATAGCTTGTGTCCACTGGTAAGGCTGCACTGAACTTGGACGGCAACACTGTGCACTCTGCATTTAGAATCACATCGCAGAGCAAAAGGGTCAGTGGATTGACTCCTCAGGTGCAACGCCAATATCATCGCCAATTCCTTTCTGTGAAATGTGTAATAATCGATGTGATAAGTATGATAAAATTATTCATCGTCTGCTGGAGATCACTTGTTTGTACGATTCATCGTCCAGTGGCATGCACATGCTCATAGGTGGTGACTTCAAGCAACTTTCCACCTTTAAATGCTAGACCGATCTATAAAGGTAGTCGACGTGTGATCGGTGGCAATGAGTTATGGTAATTCATTTGTATTAGAATAGCACGTATTTTCTTGGATATACAGGGTGACCCATACTTAAGCAGCATAATTGTTTAGGAAGATTGTATGGTTCAAATGGAACATCCCTACATTACTATAGTTTGCCATGAGTGATGCGTCAGAAAAATGAAACATTCACAACTGTAACGATCAAGATCGGCAATGATGAAAGATTGCTTCCTTACGAGAAAGAATTGATTTAGAGAAGATTTAAATCCACGTGTCAACAACTCTGGAATTCCTCTCCGACAGGTTCACCCAACTAGTCACGCGTTGGCGCAATGCGTGGAAAGGGATGGGGACTATGTCAAAAAGTGAATAGTGCATTACATAGACGACAAATGTGAGTATAAGATACAAATAGAATTTTGAAAATCGGTTAACAAATAAAAAAGTTACAACCATGGAGGCATTACTTTTCAAACCACCCTCGTAGTTAACATTGCCATTGATAAAATTACTGGTTATGGCCGCAGAAGTGAATTAGTTCTAGCAAGAAAATAACTACACAAGATGAGTATTGTTGAAGTAGGAGGCTTTTCATATGCTACATGCTTGGTTATCGACTCAGCGTACATGTTGTGGACATCGATGTGGACGATGGACTTGTAAACGGTGCGTTCGGTGTGCTCGGACATATAGAATACAGAGACAACACCAACGATGGAGTTGATGATGATGAACTACAACAAGAATTGGCTCTTGTACAATATGGGAAAGATGTCAGTGTAGTGAATTATGGTTCTGAGTTCGAAAAGAAAGAACTAGTGAACAACATCAACAGTATTAGAAGAAACAATGCATCTGTCGTTTAGGGCAGAGTTGCCAAATGAAGAAATGGGCAAGATAACACGAGGCAAATGTAAGCCACATGTGATTTCAAAGTTCAAAGACAACATAACATTAATGTATGTGCCACAATCAAATGAAAACGTGCCCTGTTCCCACTGGTGCCAGCCGCTATGATCACTGCGCAGTAATCTCAAGTTGCTAAATTTGGTCGTATCGTCTATAATTATACGAATCAACTGGTTTATGTTTGGATTGAGTCATGGCCGTCATTATTACTTCAGACCCAACCTTAAAAGCTGATATCCTTGTTTAAACCGTATACGAAATTTAGTACTTGGTTTTTCCCACACAAGCGCTTAAGCGTACCGTTGACAGTTTACATTAGTGAATGAAACTAGTACGAATTATTTTATATAGTTTTTAATTTAATCATTGATTCATTCAAAAAAGATATCATAAAAATTTTTTGCAGCGTGTAGGCTTATTAGCCAATTACCCTTTAAATTAACAATACTAGATGCGTCTTTGAAAATGAAGAGAATATACGCAGTTTTATCCGCTAAGAATAGGTTTAGAATAATAGAGGAGATCATGATTGAGTAGAGTAACCAGAATAGATGGATTATATTTAACTAACTCAAAAGATGACTTTAATTTCTATCATGCTGCAGACAGTCAAGCACCATCGATCAAAGAGATCAGAGACAGATTAGAATCGCATATGCTTCAACAATCACCAAACGCCTAAAAAATTTCATATTAAAAAAACTGTACTGTTAACTACAACAATGATGATGATTTCTTTGAGCAACGGAATATTTTAACCCTTCACTTCATATTGTGTCCATTATAATAGGGAGAAATATCAAAACATAAACATTGAATATCCGCCATCTTTTGAGGGCATCGAGACCCATGGCTGCCATGGCTCTGAACTTATCCCATTGTTATACAATACATCCAAACACGCAACAACTCGTTACCATCGTTATACAATAACAAGTCGGGCAAAAACGGCGCACTTCGATGAGTAGCAGTATAGGATTGCCTTCCTCTTGCCCTCAAAAAATGGCAGCTGTACCCATCATTCAATGCGAAGATATTTTCCCCTATTGCCTTAACGGGAAGATACCCTGGGTAGTAAAGGGTTAAACATCAGAGTTACCAATCTCAATGCACAGAGTTCAGTAGCGCATGCACGAGACATCGAAACAGGCACAGTACCATAATTTACGATGATAAGAGACAGGGCCTCTCTTAACATTGTAGGCTATGAGAGTACTTTTTACATCTGATTACTTGGTAATAATGAGACTTGGATGAATCCTAGACATATTCTGTAGATGGATTCGAATTGAGGATACAAATGAATCAGTCTGGTTGCATTAATCCGATGCACTCATCAAACATGGTGTTATAAGTTATAGGAGAGCGGGTGGTGTTGTGATCTTCAGAAATATTATCTCTCTAGACGAACCTTTATTGATAGACTGGTCAAACTATACGACTGATTGACGCTGGTAATATTTGTATGGTTAAAGTGTAGTGAGGTTTATATTAGGCAGTATTTATATTCATCGTAGTGTGTTAGTATCTGATATGGCAATGTTGTTGTTCAGTGTGCTGATGAAATATTCATCAACAACTAGACCAATCAGGAACAACATGGAGGTGGACACTAATGTGCCAATTATGATAGTTGGCGACTTAAATGGAGATGCTACATTAAATTTATACGCTCTTAGCTTTATGAAGAAACATTTCAATTTAGATTACATAACCATCGAATCACCTACTATAGCATATCGGGTGGCACTACTATAGATTTGACGTTTAGGCGAAATATTGATTCTAGCCTGTTGCCATTTGTATCACACTTCTCTTATCATAGACCAGTGCTTTGTAAGTTGAGAATGCCTTATAATTATGGTTTGGTTAAAAATAAGGATTCTGCTTAAAAATTTATGATATATCGCAGGTATATTCCTTGTTTGAATAATTTATTTCAAAAATTAAGTTATTTAAATTGTATTCTACAAAATTATTTCGTATTAGCTATGTAGTCAAGACGTATTCTACGACTTAACTAGCGGCCGTGTCCCAACACAGCCCCGTACAATTTTTTCGAGGTGACATCCCTCGCAATTCAGAAGCTGCGAAGTGTTAAACCCTTCTGGTTCCTTGTTTGATATTTTTAACCTCCCACAAATTTAGCTTCGAAAGAAGCGTTACTTTTATGCCAGACCTTACCTCCTTCCCCCTGCCCTTCTTTAACACTCTCCAAAAAGCCCCCTCCCCCTCAAGCGTTACATAATTTATGGACAGCTCCAAAGGCATGTTTATGTGTAGTTGTCAGGATCATAAAGTTTATTTAAAGAAACCCAGCACCTTAAGTATAACGAAAAATTTCGTGAACAAAACGAAATTTGGAAACATTAAATAATTGCCTAGTATTACCGAATACCATATAATGTACAAGTATGTCAAATGTTCTCTTCTGATAAATTAAGGCTCCTAACATTATATTGACGTAAAATTAAGTATTTTGTTATGTATAAGGGAGACTGGGGTAAGTTGATACATAGTGTTTTACGTAAAAATGCTCATGCGTAAATTTTTAAATCATCACCAATAAAATGCTTCGTTTTCAAATTGAGAGTGTTCTCGGGTTTTTAATTAGCATCACACTATTGTCTTTAACCAATAGTCGGAAGAACTTGTTGTCTTTAACCATTGCAAAGTAAATTTCCATGTAGCTGTTTCAGTCTCAGTACGCCTTGAAAATGAATGTGGGAATTTCTTCAAGTCATAGCCTGACAGAGTGTAAATTTAATCAGTTTCTCTATACCTATTGTCCGCGTGTTTTTATACAGAAGAATAAAACCGTAATAGCGTCAAGTGAGGTAGATTGAGACATTTCTCATGGAGTAAGTGTAGGTTGATGCACTGTATGAATAACCGTGCTGTATAAAATATTTAGAGGAAAGCTATATTCACACCATTTTTTCAATTCAATTTAACACAAATATTTTTTCGAGGTTGTTAAAGAGAAGCCTTACGGAGCTCAAGTGTCATTTTTCTTTCACTTCAAAATGTCATTTTTCCACTCTTAATATTTGTATGTTAATTATCTCAAAAAGTTATTGAAATTTCTTAATATACAGTTGTTTGCTAAAATGAATTTGGCATTATTTACCACTAAGACATTACAGATCAATTTACCTTCAGAGGGGGCACATAGAGACATCTCGACATAGTCGAATATAATTTACAGACAATAGGCTTCTTACATGAAAATGACTATTGGCCGTTTAAAACAACAAAACAGTAAGCTTTTATTTCATATTGAAATTTCTAAAATTTTACAAAAAAAAAACTAAAAAAATTAAAAAATGAAAAATGTATCGACTATTCCTGGTCACCCCTAATTTTTATTTTTAAGGGAAGCGTTCTGCTGACCCGTATTATTACATTCCTTAATGACCTTACTGATTTATTGCCTACCAATTAGGTCAGAGAATATATGATGTCAAATTAATAAGCTTTTTGAAGTAGATATAATGTAAATCGCTTTTTATCCATCGTTAACCTGATAGAGGCTTTATTTTTGTGAAATTAATTACAACAGGATTAGCGTCATCGGCTTCTCGAGGGAGACAAGTTAATTGACAGGTCACAGTAAATGATGATCGATTGGCGAAGAGTGGATTGATGATTTATAGTTAACCAAGCAAAAAAATTTTTTTTCTCAAACAATTTATTCAATTAAGATGAGTTGCACTATTCTGTACTTTTTCTTATATTTATTTAAAATTTAAAATATATACTGTAACACAAACATGAAACCCAAAAGGACAAAATCAACATTCCTTTCAAGCAAATATTCAAACGTACAAATAATACACCAATATTCGAAAGCCTAATCAGGATTTACATGGAAAAATTAGGGCCCATACACAATACATTTTATTACAATATAAAATCAAACATCATAAAAATACAAAGTTTGCAACAAATTACATTGGAACTTCGTTAGTACGGTCCCGGATAATAAGGACGCTCGGTTAATACAGACCAGTTTTTTTTGGCTCGACCGAATGGCCTATGTTTTCTATAGTACGTGGGAAAACAAAAACATGGTTGATGAGCCTAAATACCACAAATTGAGATTGGCCAGCATGCAGTCCCGATTAAAGCCCCAAATCGATTTTACCCCGCAGTTCCTGAGATGTTAGGTAGCAGAAAACGGACTATAGTTTTCTTACTAAAGACGGATAATACGGACTCGTTTAAAACAGACTTTCGGGCAATCCTTTGAACTCCGGTCCCAAATTATTTAATCAACTTCTATGTCAACGATCATGCGACCAAGGCAAGTGAATTTATTTTTTAATCTTAAAATGTTACTTTCGTTTTGCGTTTTTTACCACTCTCTGCGCTTCGCGCCTCACATTATTTTTATATTGGGTTACCACTCTCGGCCCTGCGGGCCTCACTGGTCACTGTTTTCCGTTACTCGAACGCCTTCGGCGTTCTGTCTACGACGTCCCCCTCCGGGGGCAAATTACTTATATATACCCCAACCTATTTGGTTACAGGGGGCAGTTGGTTTTCCCCCGGCCGGTTACAGGAATCGCGACAATTCAGTTTGCGGATTCAGTCATCGCGCGACTGTGCAAATAATTTGGGACCGGAATTCAAAGGATTGCCGACTTTCGGTTAATAAGGACCAAATACGTCAGTGTACTGAGTTTTAAATCACCCTGGTTAAAGCGGACTTACGGTTGAGCGTGGAGAGCTTGGTCATGAAAATTTGTCATAGACTTAAGCAGTGGTGGTTTTTTTTGCCTCCAAAAATACTTTCCCCCACGTATGAAAAGTGAAATAATAAAAGTTGCTTGCTCGCTCATTTTTTGCTAGCGCTAAAATGAATTTGCGGCGGGCCTATGTAACGCCAAAAATGACTCCGATATTTTGACGTCACTGGGAGGAGTCCTACTGTAGAAAGCTACACTGCCTAAGCACTATAGCATTACATTGCCAATTTGTATTTTTAAATACAAATTTTTGACGATTAGATCTCTATGTAATTTTAAATGCATCGTTAAATTAACATTTGAAATATTTCTTTAATAATTAATTTTTTGGCTTAAATTCCTAAATGTATTATATAGTTAAGGTTTTACATATACAATAACCCTGTCAATTTTTCCATAGTTTATTGTCAACTCTTTCAATTAATTATTCATTTCTTTAGTTTTTCTCCATAAATGCCCTCCTCCTCCCAACCACAAACTTTATTCTATCATCATACTTACTTTTGAATAGTTAAGAATGTATATATTCAGAGATGCACCTTTTATCCATACAAGGTATATACACTAAAAATCTTTATGAATATACAAAATTTTCAATGTAGATGGTATCATTAAAGTTAGTGTTGCTACATAATGAAAC
>JAHWFO010012110.1:1878-43443 GCA_023313115.1 Rhysida immarginata | reverse complement strand
CAAACAGGCGAGAAGATGTTGTTCTTACTCGGCTTAGGATTGGTCACTGCCGTCATGGCCATTTATTAAAAAAAAAGACCCAGCTCCATTGTGCTCCTTTGGAGCAATGCTGACTATTATACATATTCTTATACAGTGCCCTTTACACACTAATTTACGACGCTCATTAGGGCTGAATTATTCACTAGATTTTTTATTGAGGAACAACCCTATGATTTTTAAAAAAGTGTTTCTATTTTTAAAAATTATTCATGTTTTTAAATTCATATAGTCATCCTTTTTTTGTATTTGCATTGTGTATATATCTGACCATTAAGCGTATGTTTTACTTTATGTTATACCTTTACACACTAATGATTTACACTGCCCTATATTAATATTTCTTATAACGGGAGAACCCTGGGAAAAAATGTCTGTTTTTAAATTTTTTAATGATTCTAAAATCCTCAGTCATATTTTTTATGACCCCTGTGAGCTTGATGATCTGCTAAGTGGGCCCATTCCAGTTATCATGGCTGGGGACCTGAATGCCAAGCACCAACACTGGAATTCCAAATGTACGAATCAAAATGGCTCCATTCTTCGTGGCTACATGATGAATCAGATTGATACTTTAGTTATCGGACCTCTTGACGACACTTACTATTGCGACCATTCGCCTGTCAGCGACGTACTTGACATCGCTGTCCTCAAGGGTTTCTTCAAGCCATTTAATATATTTACTGTGAATGCCTTATCCTCCGACCATTGTCCAGTCGCACTCAACTTCGAATGCTTAAACGTTGACCTAAGGGTCAGCCTACGTCGTAAGCAAGACTAGAAGTTATGTAGAGATTTGCTGAAGGAAAGCGACATTCTATACAAAGCCCCTGCCAACAGCAATGACATAGATAGTAATATTGGTGACATCACTTGCTTGATCAGCTCAGCCACTGCTGTCAACCGAAAGCGACCCGATCATCTCGATCTTCCTCCATCTATCAGGACCCTTATACGTGAAAAGAACTCCTACAGAAGATTGTGGCAACGTAGTAGGTGCCTCCATTTCAAGACTAAGTACAACAGGCTAAAACGCAAGGTTAGTGATCTGGTTAAGGACCTGCGAATCCAAAGGTGGAACAACAAGATCAAGAGCCTGTCGGTCCAGGACAACTCCCTCTGGTGTACGGTCAGGGCCCTCAAAAACAAGAAGGCCGCCGATATTCCCCCTCTGCTTACAGACAATGGTAACTTTGTCAGCAGCTCCCAGGAAAAAGCCCAACTTATTGCCAATGCATTGAAGAGCCAATTCAGCACCCCCACTGCAGATAGACCGGCAAGCATCGAGAATACCCGCCAAGTCCAAGAAGGCTGCATAAATTATGATCGCTCTCCTTGTGTACTCAACCCTCTCCAAGCCATAGACGTCACCGAGGTCTCAATCATAATTAAAAGTCTAAAGAGCAACAACGCTCCTGGTATTGACTCCATCACCAATGGTACACTGAAAAATTTACCACCAAGGGTTATCTACCTTATTACCAGGATTCTAAATGACTGCGGGAACCACGGCTACTTCCCCAAAGCCTGGAAGGACTCAGTCATCCTTACTATACTTAAGTCTGTTCTTAATCCTGCTCTCCCCGTCAGCTACAGGCCCATTAGCCTATTGCCCACGCTATCTAAGGTCTTCGAACGCATTATCCTGAAGAAGTTCAACGACTTTTGCGAGTCTCATAATCTAATTCGCAAGGAACAATTTGGCTTTCGCCCGAATCACTCCTGCCAACTCCAGATATGGAGGCTCGTTGCAGATCTGAACAGTCCTCTCAACTATTCGATGTACGGCGGAATTGTCTTTCTCGATGTGCATAAGGCTTTTGACCAAGTCTGGCATGACGGCCTCATCTATAAAATGATCAACTCCGGTTTCCCTGACGAGCTGATTGCTCTAGTTCGCTCCTTCCTGGCCAACAGATCATATCGTGTCAAGGTTGGTAACTCCTTGTCGGACCCCTGTGATGTTAACGCTGGTGTTTCCCAGGGTTCCGTCCTGGGACCGGCCTTGTTCAACTTCTACATTCATGACCTTCCAGAGTTCCTTAAGTGTAACCTGTACTTGTTCGCTGACGATGCGGCCATCACGACATGCGCAAGGAACCCAGCCCACGTCATCAGTCGCTTACAAAAGGCGAAGAATGGTTCGACAAATGGTGGCTGAAGCTTAGCGTTGATAAATGCAAAGCCATGTTCATCACTCGGAAACGCAGGTATCCCCCAAGGCCCCTCATACTATATGGAAGAAACCTTGACTGGGTTAAGAGCTACAAGTACCTTGGCGTTAAGATTGATTCTAGATTGGACTGGAATGAGCACGTTCAATATGCTCTCAATAAGGCAAAAAGGGCGAAGTTCAGCCTGATTGCGCTTTTGGGGAGGAACAGTGCGCTTGGACTAGATAATAAGCTCTTGCTGTACAAGGTTGTGATCCGCTCTATATTGCTTCACGGAATGCCTGCCTGGGCTACTATATGCAAGTCGAGATGGAAGGAACTCCAGACCTTCCAAAATATAACTCTCAGGACCATTGCTCAACTCGACAGAAGAGTCGCAAACAACTACTCCATACATGATGACTTCGGTATGGGCCACATTGGTAGCTTTGTCCAGATGCTCCTCAAGAAGGTGCTCACGAAAATTGAGAGTCATGATACTTCCTTGGTAGCCAATATATTGGATCATTCCTTAGCTTTTAGGGGTTCCTTAAGGTTTCGTGGACCCCGTCATGTCCTAGAAGTCAACTTCGATGATCTCAACAAGGGCGTCTTCCCTGACTACTGGATCTCCTAACCCGCACTTGTCCGGGGTTATCACTACATCAATCCACAATCCTAGTCCTCGTCCTACAAGATAAGGACGCTATCCTCAGGATGACTCTAGAGGGTGATTAGGCTTCTCCTCTAACTCAGTGTAATTCCCCTGGTTACTCTTTGGGCGAGTGTGTTATGGAAGCCCGGCTACCGGACCGCTCATGTCCTTTTCACTTCACTGTTCGATTGTCGACAAAGGTTGGGTTCTTTTAAAATGGCAGGTTGTGACTTATTTATTTCAATAAGCAAGGCAAGGATTAGAACTAAATAAACATCCTTTATTCAAGGTTAAAAGAATTACCATTGAGATACAAAAATTAAATAAAAATCTTAAATCTAAGGAAAAGAAAGTTGATAGATCTTATCATAAAGAAGAAAGTTAATGTTAAATTCCCCAGTTACTTATGACTAAGATAAATATGCAAAAATTCAATAAATGTAGGTGAAAACGATAAATACTCAATGAGCTAATCTCAAGCTCTTCAATTGCTCTGAGGAAAGAGATAGTACTACTAAAAAAACTCAATTCAAAGGAAGTTCTCTCAAATTGTCACACCTTTTGTCATGACAACCAAAGAAATCTTCCGTATTTAAGCTCTTTTCTGCGTAGTTTCAGACACCTGCAGACTTGTGATCACTTTTAATCCAAATTCATGCACAAAACACTTTTTGTTTTAAACAGGCCATAAAAACATTTCACTTATCACATTGAAGCACGAAAAACACACCTGAAGATAATCCGGATCGATTAGTGAGTGAGTTCACTGGAGGTCTCAAAGTGTCCCCACTAAGTTCAGTAGAAGATTTCAAATATGTAGTTGCCTTCTTCTCTCAATGTCGGGTTCCTAATCATGCCAGTCGCTTGAATAAAATCTCGTTACTTGCTTCCATACGCTCTGAAGAATGTCGGGGTTCCTAATTCTAATTACGAATGATGACTCTTTAACATATCAATTGCATCCAGGTTCCATTTACAAACACTTAGGGATCGTTTCTCATAAGTTCCACTTTAAAACACTTAATCGAGGGTTTGTCCATATTTAAACACTTAATCGGGGTTTGTCCATATTTAAATGATGAGCCTGTACTGTCCAAAAATTGAAAGGAGAAACTAATCCAACTACTTAACTGGCTGTGAATTCACACAGCAGCCCTTTTCGTTAATATTGTTCTCTTCCAATTTCTAATCGAGAGGAGAGAGCGCGCAGCCTTCCTCTGACCAACTCCTCAACAGGAGTTATTTGGACTACTACTTAATTAGTCCCTCTATTAATAAATCCATGATGAGCCCGCACGAGCCCTGATTTTGGGAGGAGAGGCCACCAGATCGCTTCGACGGGCTGCGGGACTTTCACAGCTGCCTGGGCGCATCTCGGCTGACCTTCCCCCCCTCAATCGTCCAGAGCGGAGAGCCCTCAGCCTCCCCCTGTCCACTGACTCGGCAGAACTCATAAAGTTTCACTTTCCCACGAGCTATTTATACTCAACACGCATCCGGTCTCCCTTTCATATTCTCATTTTATAAAATTCCAAAGTGATCAAACTAAAAATACAACAATGATTTCAAATACCACATGAAATCCATGACACAAACTATGTCTTAATAAATTCAATATTCCCATTTGTCAAAGAATCCAATGACCAATACCGCCTATATCTATTTAAATTCCCAAAGAACGTCTCTTCCTGCCATAGCACCACCCTACCTGCTATTTCACAATTGCGGGCCTTCGATTTATATTCAAAATTACACTACTGTTTATAAAAATCGCAACACCCTGATGGAATGGTCTAATCCATATGCAATTTGCAATATTTGCATACAATGGGTCAGAGTATAAATGATTAGATTTTCAGAGTAATTGCTTGAAAGAACACCATGCCTCGACGACGACGAAGGGTACCATATCAACAGCTGACAGACTTTGAAAGAGGACACATAATTGGTCTGCGTGAAGCGGGATGGTCGTATCGTGACATTGCTGCTCGTGTAGGACGTAATGCAACGACAATTATGCGTGCATGGAGGCAGTGGAGCGAAGAGAACAGGGCACACCGAAGACCAGGCTCAGGAAGACCCAGCACGACGACACCGCGAGATGACAGACACCTCTATCGCATGTGTGTAGCAGATCGTACAGCCACTTCCACAGTGTTAGCACAACAGTGGGGTGCTACAGTAGGCAGGACATTGTCTGCTAGCGCTGTACGACGCCGTTTGATTTCCAGAGGATTGATGGCACGAGTACCATTGTTGCGGATTCCTTTGACTCAAAACCACCGGCGCCTCAGGTTGCAATGGGCCCATCAACACCAACAGTGGCAAGCTGAATGGCAACAAGTTGTGTTTTCGGATGAGTTAAGGTTTAACTTGTAGCACCATGACGGCAGGATACGAGTCAGAAGACATCGTGGCGAGCGCGACCTTCCAGAATGCATCCTGCAGCGTCATTCAGGACAAACGCCAGGGGTGATGGTGTGGGGTGCAATCAGTTACCATAGCCGTTCCCGTCTGATCAGAATCCATGGCAAACTGAACAGTGACCGGTACATCAGGGAAGTTGTGCAACCCGAGGTCATCCCCTTCCTGCAGAACCTTCCAGGTGGTGTATTCCAACAGGACAATGCCCGACCGCATGTGGCCAGAAATGTCCTCGCCTTTTTCCAAGCACATCAGACGCCCTTGTTCCCCTGGCCTGCTCGTTCACCAGACATGTGCCCAATCGAACATGTGTGGGACAGGGTTGCTCATCGATTGGCTCGGCAGACTCCTGCAGCAGCAACTGTGGATGAACTGTATACCCGTGTAGACAGAGCATGGCAGGACATTCCCCAGGCCCTTATTCAGAGCTTGTTTGACTCAATTCCACGACGTTTAGAGGCTGTAATTGCATCCCACGGTGGTTTCACCCGATACTAATGTGACAATAAAACGCATTGTATTGACCTGAAAATCTAATGGTTTCTTTTCTGACCCATGATATGCAAATGCTCCAAATTTAATGCAGATTGGGCTATTCCATCAGGGTGTTGCGATTTTTATAAACAGTAGTGTATAATTCAGAATTCTATCAACACAATAGATCCCTACAACAAAAACAATTATATGGCCTTACTCCCACTGTAAATCCAAATAATACCTGCTATTATTCCTGTGACCAAGTTTCTCATAAAATGAATGCGTTACTTAACACGTGATAACGTCACACAATATAGAAAGGGGTATTAGGCTAGTGAAATTCTTAGTGAGGCACACCATTAATGAAGCTTTGGGTACATCTCATAATTTATTTTCTTGGATTCTATGTATTGGAAAAAAATATCATCCACCTCCTATAGAGAAGGCCTGCGGACAAAAGGTGTATACATTGTTACATCATCATCAAGCGGCTATTGTTATCGTATTTCTACCAATAATAAGTCCTAAATTTGGCCGCTTGATGTTGATGTAGCAATGCATACACCTTTGGTCCGCAGGCCTTCTCTCTAGGAGGTGTTGCCCTGACGCGGAAAAGTCACCTGACCATCTTAGTCCGAATAACAATGAAATCTTCATTGTTTCCAACAAACGAAAAATTACTGATTATTAAAATCCAAGATGGAAACAATGAAGGTTACATTGTTATGATGTGACTTTTCCGCGCCAGGGCCTGTCTTTCTCGTGGGCTACGCGGTAGAGACAATTTCTGGCTTTTTCTTGGTAGAAATATGTTTAACAATATCCTACCGTAGGTGATATAACAATGTATGACGTTTTCGCGTTCAGGCTTTGAGTAGAGGTTGTGTGGTTATAACACAGGAAGCTGACTACTTTTCTGTGGAAAAAATGGATTCCAATGCTTTGAAGAGACGAGAATTGCTTTTAAAGCTGCAGAAAATATTATTATTATTATTATTATTATTAACATTTCCGTTTTTTTTTTTCCGCCAGGGGTCGCAGGGCGCTGGTCGCTCGTTAGTTAGCTCCATGTAAAATGACCAAGGATAAGAAAAAGGGTAATCAGGGAACAATTGGGACCTGCTTAGTTTGTACTAAACAGATATATGGTAAACAAGGCTATTTAGTTTGTAATGGAGACTGTGGCAATTATTTTCATGGAACATGTGTTGGCATCTCTTCCGGCAATTTGCAACGACTGAAGCCATCATGGCGGTGCTCCTCGTGTGCGGAGCTCGGTCTAGACTCCGTCGATTCTGATAATGATGAAGCTGCTTGCGCTAATTCGCTGACGGGTCAGTTGGATAAAGAGACTGAACTCCGTCAAACTTTAGGAGGTAAGTCATTTCAATTTGATTTTGCCTCGGATTGCTTGAAGCTGATTAATACGGTGCGCGACTTGATATCGGTTATCAAGGACCTTGTAGTGACTACCTCAAAACTACAGTCTGATAACAATAAGTTACTTAAGAAATTTGATGATATTGTCGATATGCTTACAACTAATAAAACTAGTCTTCACGCATCCGGTAGCCGTTCTTTTTCTGATGCGCTGAAATCTAGATCGAGCCAGCCGCCTACTCAGACTAATACTGCCTCATATGAAATGGATGAATTTAAAGTTAACGGAAAGACTCATTTCAGGTCTCCTGCTTCTAAAAGTCCCTTAAAAAAACCTATAGCTATTGGGAATCTGGCGAACAGCGTTGGTTGTATAAGTGCAATTAACTTTAAACCGCTTACAAAAAGATTATTCATATCCAGATTAGAGCCCAGTGTCTCTGTCGAGAGTATAAAAAGGCACATTGCTGTAGTCTCTACAAGTAGTAATGTTATTAAATGCCACAAAATTAAGACAAAATTTGCTTCATACTCTTCCTTTGTCATTGAACTTTTGCCTGATGATTTTAATGTATTATTTGATGCATCTCTATGGCCTCAGGGAACTTTACTTACTACATTTGTTGGCAAATTACATAAAGAGCAAATCTGTCTTAACGGTCAGGAGGAGACCTCACTTAATACCGATAATGATAAAGAGGATTAAATATCAAAATGTCAGGGGCGTCAGGACCAAAATTAAGGAGATTTTCGATTTTACTCTTGCAAATCGGAATGTGATTTTTTGCCTCTCTGAAACTTGGCTCGATGCGTCTATCCCTGATTATCTCTTGTTTGGCGATTCTTTTTCTGTCTTTAGGGCGGACAGGTCTGATGGCAGAATGGGAGGAGGGGTGCTGATAGCTGTACCTCTCCTCGTCGAAGCCTACAGGATTAATTTTTCTTCTTCTTGTAAAGCTATAGATATAGTTGGTGTTTCTGTGAGTTGTCGCAGTAGATCGTCTAATAAGAGGGCTCTAAATTTATGGAATGTGTACGTTCCGCCGTCAGTTCCCTCACGGGACTATGAAATATTTTTGGAAGAATTTGCGGATTGTATTTTTAAGAATTATACCGAGTCTATTATAGTAGGAGATTTCAATTATTCTGACCTCAGGAGTTCTTCTAATTGCACTTTTGTGGCTAAGCAAAGACAATTTTATACTAATTGCTGGAGTTTCGAAATTAATGTTCGGAATTATAATTTTGTGCCTAATTATTTGGGAGACAATCTTGACAAGGTCTTCTCTAGTTGCAGTGTAAATGTTTGTATTGATCTGAATCCTATGTTAAAAGTTGATCAATTTCACCCTCCTTTGGTTGTAGATATTCCCGTAATTGATACTGTTCCTTCGATGCGAGTTGTTCCTGGAGTTGATTTTAGATGTGGAGACTTCTTTTCGCTGTTTAAGTTTCTCGAGGAATTTGATTGGGCTAGCCTGCATAGCCTTGATGATGTTGATCTAGTTTGGGATATGATAGAGCATACAGTTAGAAAAGCTATATCGCAATACTTTCCGAAAAAGAGATTAAATAATGATAAACGTAAAGGTTATGCTGCTTTTCCTGGCTGGGTTCAATTTCAAACCAGGCAAGCTTGGTATTGGAAGAACAAATGTTTTAAAGTATATAAGAGAACGCTAAATCCCAACGATTATAATCTCTTTAGGCATGCCAGGAAGACGTTTAAAAGTCTTTGGAGAAAAGATAAAGCGTCCTACTTTAGTTGGGCCGAATCTGAATTAACTTCAAATGCGAAAAATTTTTGGTTTACTGCAAATAAATTATTAGGCAAAAAAAATAAGTCAAACAATGCAATTTTGACTCATAGTACTTTAGCTGAAATAGCAAAAGTTTTTGAAGAAACTTTTTCCAACAAATGCCATATTAATTTTAGCAACTCAAATTTAGAACAGTGTTGGAGTAATGTTGGGCAGCAGTTTTCTTATGAACCGATAACCGAGTTAGAACTTATTAGTACAGCTAGAAGGCTATCTGCCTCCAGGTCTTGTCTTCTGGCTGATATTCCTGATTATTTGTTTAAAGGTTGCATATCTGCCCTGGTTTTTCCTCTAGTCTATTTGTTTAATCTCTCTATCTCGACCGGCAAATATCCCACAAAATGGAAGCAGGTTACAATTCGTCCAATTCCCAAAAAATCAACTGTCGAGGGTATTGGTAATTTTCGCCCTATCACTCTGATTATTTTTCCAGCCAAACTGTTGGAGACTATAATCGCTACTCGTCTATCTGAGTTTATTGACAATTACTTGCCGGACTCTCAGCATGGCTTTCGGAAACATCGTTCCACTCAGACTAATCTTGCGACTTTGACTCAGACTCTCTCGCTCCATTTAGATCGCAGGGATCAGGTTGACGTGATTTATTTGGATTTCTCAAAAGCCTTTGATCACGTCAACATCGAACTTTTAATTCACAAACTAAACTTCATTGGTCTTTCTAATACTCTATGCAGTTGGTTTAGTTCGCTGCTTACTGATCGTTGTTTTTTGCTCCGTTCCTGTGGCTTGGAAACTGGTCCTTATAAGATCCGTAGTGGAGTCCCCCAGGGCTCCCCGCTGGGTCCTATTTTGTTTAATGTTTTTATTGCGGACTTACCTTATGCAGTTTCATCGAAGCATATTGGCTTCTTACTTTATGCTGACGATGTCAAAATCTTTTGTCGCATTTCCTGCTGGAATGATTGTGCTCTTTTACAGACAGCTTTGAATGACATCTATGATTGGGCTTCGGGAAATGGACTATCCCTTAATCCCGATAAATCCTATGTGATATCTTTTACTAGGAAAGTCTCTTCTTATTATTTTGATTACTTTTTGCAAAATAATATTATTGAAAGAAAGACTTCAGCAGTCGATCTCGGTATTATTTTCACGAAGAACCTTTCATTTGCTGAACATATTGATTCACTTACACGTGACATTTGTCGGAGACTAGGTACTTTGAAAAGGCTAATCAACTTTTTTGCTAAACCCCTGTCTTTTCTCTGTCTGTTTAAGAGCATCGTTCTTGCGAAACTACTGTACTGTATCTGGATATGGTACAGTACTCCTACGCAGAAGATGCTCTTTCTGTATAATAAATTGATTAACTTTAAGCGTTTCTTTTTGGCAAAGTTTCCTACGTTTAAAGTGAATGATCATTTTCACAAAACTTTTGATATTTTTAATATAATAAAAAATGTCTTTTTTAATATTTTGATGGGGATTTTACACAACCGCATAAGAGTCAGATACATCTCCACCTTTCTTCAGTATCGTTCAGTTCGCCCTTTTCGTACTAATAAAAACTTAATTATGAAATACAAGTGGAGGACACATGTTTCTGATGTCAATCCCTTGGTCAAATTATTAATTAATTTTTATAATAATCCTCAATTTTTAGACATTAATCTTGATATATATCAACATAGATATATTTTTTTGTAAAAATTCATGGTTTTGTATACATTTTTGTTCTCTTTGCTTGTAATTTAGATAAAATGTTATTAATCATTGTTTTTTTATAATTTTTTTTTTATCTAGTTCCACATCTTTGATTTCTGAGTTTTTTAATTTCATAACTATGTGTACGTCTTTATTTTTGATTTTCTTTTTTTTTTCATTTGTTGCTAATGTGATTTTCATTAACCCCGTTTTTGGGCAGTTTGCCTGTAGGGGGACAACATGGGGCTTTCCCCTCCGGATTATCTGGCGGGGTTTTCCCTCACTGTTGTTACAGATATATATATTTCTGCACTTCTATAATTAATTCTTCGTTGAAAGTTCTTAGTTCATGTTCAGCTCTCGCTTCGACTCAAGGAGGTTTAATAACAGGAGACGGCATCACGTCATAATCTTGAAGTCTATTGTTGAGGCGTCGGCCATATTGGAAGACTCCCAGCCTGTATAGATTAATAATTTCATAAATAAAAATTTCATAAATTTCTTGCTATAAGAGACAAACAATCATGCCTTGTCATTCAATTTTAGTGTGTTAATGCAATATTTACACGTTGCTCATGTAGATAACAGCCATGCAGGGGTCTACCAACATGGCGGATATGGCTTCAACTCAACAATGAGCCAGTGGTTTGGAACTTGAAGCTCACGCCAGACCGATTCCTATGCTAAGGACTTAGAAATACATCTGTTGGCTTTTCGACTACTCATGCACAGAATCGCTGCTCTCGCCAGGCGTGTGTTGAGTAGTCACTATTTTTTTTTTTTTGGTAGTGATTTGCTATCTCTGAGAAAAGAAGGTACAAATACGATGGAGTGATTTGAGCGTTACATCTATGTGAATACTCAAATTCAATTCATTCACCAAATTTATTATGTCATTTTTACTGGAATCCGCAGGTAAACAGTCAGAAGAAATTTTGTAACCAAATGCTGATGATGTAAATAAATTTTATTTTATTTCTTGAATCCCGTAATTTGTCTGAAATAATAAATTTGAGAAAATTTATTTGTATTTTACTGTAAAATTTGTAAGTGCATCAAAATAAGTCCCAATTTGGTTTAAAATGTTTTAAAAAACAAAAAAACGTATTTCATCAGTACGAAATCAACAAATCTTCTATAACAGATAAAGTACGCCATTCATGATCAGTTGATTGGCCACCAGATGGCGTCATATGTGGCTAGAGATACTGTAAAATCCTTTTCTTTGCATGTGGTCGATAAACCGACAGATGGCTTTCTAAGTCTTTAGTACAGCGAATCGGTCTGGCGCGAGCTTCAAGTGTGAATTGGAGGGCGCCTCCTTTGTATTAATCCTCCTAGCTTCTCCCGACTGAATAGGCCTCCATTTTTTAATTTGTTGTTATCGAAACTCGAATGCAAATGATGACGTGCCAGCAGCAAGCAATGTGATTGGTTGTTCGTTTGCTTCGAGCGGAAGAAAGTCGGACGAGTTCAAAGTCACGCGTATCGTTCGCATGAGTCGTCCGACTAGTTCGTAAAAGATGATAAGTTGTCGCTTGAGTCGCATGAAATCCGTGTAGATGTGTTTGAGCCTTTAGATTGTCGATTGTGTTATTTCTCTCATTCAGAAAGTCTAGTAAAAACGGTGAAACCAGTGGGGTTATTTTTTCAAAGAACTATAGTATATTATTAATTTACTTCATAGCCAAATACAATATTAAAAAATACAGTGTCAACGAATTAATCTCCGTTCTGCAATTGTCCGGTTTCAATGTGCATAGACGACTATGCAGCCGAAAACGGGCTGGGCCAATATGGTTTCTTTTTCGGACGTCCCTCAAATCTAGGGCTCAAACTTCGCCTTAGGCATCGATATTTATTTGTATGAACCTGTAAAATATAATCAAATCCATTATATTTTATGTGCTCAAAATTGTATACGCCCAAACAATCAATAATCTTATGTTCCACATTTAGTTTACTACAAGCATGCATTTATTAATAACTTAAGAAAACAATAACTTATTCAAGAAAAAAAGTCTGGGTCCTTATTTTTCTCGTATATTTTATTAATTTATAGTAGAAATATAAATAATGTTAATACCTGTAAAATAAATGATCACAACTGCAATACTTGCGATGATTACGACTACAACGAATGCAATGCCAACAGCATTGCGGTTAGTAACGCAACAATCTATTTAACGAAAAATATAAAATGTGAGAGTATTGTTGATAAAATTAACTAAATAACAATGGAAGGTCTGTTCAAATATTAAATATTAAAGTAGTAATAATGACTGACTGTGCCCATCAACAGTCAAGGTGAGTTAAATTCAAGAGAACGAAAAATTGGATGCAAATATAGCATAAATTAGATCAATCATGAAGATTTAACATCGTGATGTAATTTAATAATTTTATCAAAAGTAATTTATTTTAATTAGGAGAAGACGGGGGAAATGAATATACGGGTCAAAGAGGATCTTTTATTCTTTTACGTTTTGGGAATACATGCCGCCACAACCAGTAAATGATTCAACTATACGTCACTGCTCGAAAAATATATTTTGATGGTGTAGAATATTTTTCAATGACAATTTGACTAAATAGATGATTTAATTCGCAAATTAAATTCAGCTTGATTTGATTGCATGTTTACTTAATGGAAGACTAGTAACATGATGGTTCGATTGTATTACGTTTTCGTTCTTATTATGATTTTCGGAAAAACGTTTTTCCTTCACCGGAAGCCAGAAACATCTAAGCGATTATCTTGCCAGTACACTGGCGCAGCCTATTGTTGGCTTTACTGCCATCTACTCCATTGTTGCCTTCTACAATGCTGGGTTTCATCATGGAAAAACAACAATGAAAGCGCCTCTTGCACCACCTGCAATGATAAAATGTGTCACTCGCTGGTGGCCAACATGATTGCGCTCACAACCCCTATGTCTTTTATCTGATTATAGATTCACAGATGCGTTTGAAGCAACTGAAAACTTGCTATTTCATTTAAAAAAATTTAAATTTACTTTTTGTGATTTTTTTATAGGAAAAAATGCTTTTCTTTCATTCAATATTTATTTTCTCTTTTCATTTTAATGACGCATTTCAATTTTAATATGGGCCCGAGTTTGGAGCACTGTTTTTTAAAATGGTAGAAAAAGGTTTTGGAATTATTTTTTTCAAACTGATTTAAATAGTGCAGGGGTTTCCATGAAGTTAGCTGTTAAGTTCTAGATATGTTAACTGAGGGAAAAGGCAAGAATGAACAAAATCTCTTCAAAAAAAACATCGTTTCAGTTGTTCAACGCACAGAAACAAGTATTTATTATATTATTACAGCTTATCATACAAAAAATTCTCGCTCAACGAAAACAAACATTGGGATTTCGTGCCACTCTGGGGCCAACATGAAAACTCGTCCTATATCGCGTAACGCGATTTCTTGAAAGAGGCGAGAGTTATCATGTGGTTTTTGTCGGGAGACGGGCAACATATTTCTCGTCCCGATCCCCGACAACGGCAGGAGTTTCCCAAATCTACACAAACTAGTCCAAGAGCACGTTGCGCCGGGAACAACCGTCATCACCAACTAGTGGAAGGGCTATGATGGACTAAAAAAACGCAGGTTGGAAGCATCAGACTGTCAACCATTCTCAGAACTTATTCGGTATTTCACAATATTTCACTGATTTTAAAATAACCACAGATAATAACTATCTATTCGCAATCCAACAATTATATAAAAACCATCTTTTCTTTTTCCTTCCCAACAAAGATCCGGAGTCTGGTGCTCACACTCAGCACATTGAGAGCACGTGGTGGCACGTGAAACGCAGCCTGCCATGTACCCGCACGCACACACACAATCAACCCAGAAAACAGGGAGCAGTGCTTGGCAGGCCACTTCGCCCAATACCTTTGGCAGAGAAAATACAAGAGAGATTAATGGACATTTTTTGGGTCATGGAGCGCAATTATACCATGGCTAGTGTAAGTATGGGTGATAAATCACTACCATCTGACCAAAAACGCCAGTTGTTCGTTTTGCGTTTTTCTACTATTTGCGGGCGGTAAATCACTGTCAGCGGCAGATTTCTCTTGACGGTAAATTACTCTGGGCAGTAAATCACTGTTTCCGAGAGCGCTCACGACTCCCTACAGACTTACATACCCCCTAGTGGTTGCATGCAGAGGGAGGTGCCAACACTACTCGGACTGAACTGTGGCAAGACTAATTCGTTTTTCTATTATCTGTGGGCGGTAAATCTCTGTTTCTGAGAGCGCTCACGCGCCCTAGAGACATACATACCCCCTGTTTGTTGCATGCAGGGGGGTGCCAACAGTACTCGGACTGAACTGTGGCAAGACTAATTCGTTTTTCTATTATCTGTGGGTGGTAAATTACTGTGGGGGTTACATACCCCAACCTGTTTAGTCACAGGGGGCGGAAAACATCCCCTAGCTAATCACTGATGGCTAATAGTTCGCGTTTTTTTAAATCATTGGTGGCAACCAAATAGGGTCATTCAAGTATTACTTCAGGTTGCTAGGGGGGGTTGTCATTCTGTGACGATAGGTGACGAGGTGGAGGGGGGGGGATCAAATACTGTGTCACGGTCATTTCAGAGGCATTCCAGAATCTAGGAATGGAGACTCCATATGTTTTTGTTTATCCCAAGTCCCAATAAAAGCCCCTAAAGGGTGCATTTTTTTCTGTACTTGATTAGCAGCAAATAAGTCTTGACTTTTCTTGACAGATCAGCAATGTTTTTCACCGTTTCGAAGCTCACTGAGAATAATGCCAAATCACTTTCTACTTCCTCCAGTGCCCATATTCCAGAATGGTACAGACTTAACATAGCAAATGATAATGGAAACTATCCATCCGTTTTTATAAAGTAGCATTTTGCAAAATACTTTGTTAAAAGAAAATCTATTATTTGTTGTATTTAATGAAGTACCATACGACATAGAATTTCCATCAGTGAAAAATCAAACAAGAAAGAATTTTTAATAAGTGTGGCACCTATCATGCCTCACTGACTTATTTGAGGCGTCATCAAAAGATCTGTGACATAGTTCCTGTTATGGCAGAAACACAGCCATCTTATAGTGACAAAACGATATGAAGTTTTAGCCATAATGAAAATCAATGAGAAGCAATATGAAACGGAATGGACCAAAGAGCAGTTCGTTGATAAGAAAAAAATACTAATCCCAATTGTTAAAAATAGTGAGGGATTATTATTGTAAATTTAATATCAATAGAATCCCATTTGGAGTGTCCCTGGAAATGAAAAATAAATTCGAAATAATAAAAATTTTTGGCAAAGTTGACCCAATCGAAACTGCGAGCGCTGCAGTGAAGCATCCCTCGAAGACGCCATGTTCAAACGCATGAACAATCCATTCACAGCAACTGTTTCGTATGAGGTTGTTTAAAGAAATTTTACGTGCAAAATTAGGAAACTGTTACTACTTTTTTTTAAAGGCGCCTTTTTCGGGTTGGGCCGCCTCCACTCCACCTCCCCCAAAACGACCCCAAGTAGAAGGGTGGGGGCCTGCAAGTGCAAAAACCCGACCCCCCCCCCCCCCCCCAAAACTAAAGGACTGCCTGCGCCCACTCGCGACAAAACTCGCAATTTTCAATGCTGAAACGTTCTTAAGTTTCATTAATCACATCACCTTCCAATAGCTCAATAACTCAGTTGGTAAAGACACTAGTCTCTGAAACAAGACGTCCAACCATCCCAGGATCGACTCTCGGTGCCGCAGAAATACACATAGAAAAAAAAAAAAGAACAACAATGGTAAGTACTTGTTAAGAGTCACAGACAGAGGGCGTAAATCGGAGAGGTACCGGGGAAGAGCGACGGCGAGAGGACAGAGAGACAGAAGGCCAACAGGAAAAAAAACAACTAAAAAAAAAGAAAATTTTTCACGCAATCCACGACATTTTGCCACTTTTCAGACCCACCTACACTCCCACACCGGCCACACTTTTAGAATGAACCCCCTCCAAAAAAACAGTCCTTGTTTTTTCTCAATCTCCTTCAAAACAAGTCGCCCACTTTTAGAATCTTCTCTACAGATGGCAAACCTGTACATCATACAACCTAAAGATAATCGCTCAGACGTGTCTGACTTCTGGTGAAAGGAAAACCATAAAATCATGCCCTCTTCTAATTGAGGTACTGACCTAACACTTTTGACCCCATTTCGATATGGCCGTAGCCAACGAGAAAGGCAGGCCCTGGCGCGGAAAAGTCACCTGATCATAGTAGTCCGGCCAACAATCCAACTTTATGGTTTCCAACAAACGAAAAAATATCGATTGTTAAAATCCAAGATGGAAACAATGAAGGTTACATTGTTATTCGGACTTGTATGGTAAGGTGACGTTTCCGCGCCGGGGCAACGCCTCCTAAAGATAAGGTCATGAGCGCGAAAACGTCATACATTGTTACATCATCATGCGAAGACATAATTTAGGCCCTACATAATAAGTCTGTCCCCCCCTTTTATTTTTTGAACCGAAGCAGACATGTCAATTTTGATGAATCCAATGAATAGGAAGTTGTGGGTGGCCTATCCCATGGTGCACTTTTCATCATTCCAAATATGCAAATTAGGACACATTCAAAATTTATCTCAAAAACCGTAAGGGATACAGAAAAAAACCCAATTGCAAACTTGTTCAGCATAAAAAATCGAACAAAACAAAAAAAAATCATCCAAATCGGACCAACCAATCACCCACAATCACGTGTAGCTTTTGGCCATTTCCGGAAAGTGTAGCTTACCATCCTGAAATTGTTTTGTCTTCTGTGTGCTGAAACATGCCTTTTATTTGCTTTTCCGCATGAAAGTGAATGTGGATATGGTAATTTATGTTAATTTTTTGATTTGCATGCTTTACATGGTGGAAATATCAACATTCAGTTTTCCTTGTGCAGTGTGAGCTACAAACAGTTCACCACGTGATTGTGGGTGATTGGTTGGTCCGATTTGGATGATTTTTTTTTGTTTTGTTTGTTTTTTTATGCTGAACAAGTTTGCAATTTGGTTTTTTCTCTATCCCTTACGGTTTTTGAGATAAATTTTGAATGTGTCCTAATTTGCATATTTGGGATGATGAAAAGTGCACCATGGGATAGACCACCCACAAATTCCTATTCATTGGATTCATCAAAATTGACATATCTGCTTCAGTTCAAAAAATAAAAGAAAGGGGGGGACAGACTTATAGACCACCCTGTAGAGTGCCGATGTTGGTAATAAGTACAATATGATACCTGCCTACTTATGCATTACTAAAATATAATTTTGTACGTCTAAGTAGATAATACAAGTAGTTATGAAAGAAACATCAACTTTTCATAAAATATCTTGAACGTTTCAAATGAGAACCAGTTTGGCGAAAGGGGGTGCGAATTTTAGACTTCATCGATCCCCATTTTTATTTATTGTTTCTGCCGACCCCCGAGAGATCGATATCGACCATTTTGGGAACCGGTGATTTAGGGCTTATTATTGGTAGAAATGCGATTAAACATGTCTTCGGGTGATGATGTAACAATGTATGACGTTTTCGCGCTCAGGCCTTATCTTTAGGAGGTGTTGGCTGGGGCCTGTCTCTCTCCTTGACTACGGATATGACCGATGTTGACGTCATCTACAGCGCATCGGTTCCTAGCCCACTGTCTGTTAAAAGAACTATCTGATATGATGAACATAATACCTCATCAAGCCCAATGTGAAACTTGTGATTCACTTTCAAAAATAAGAGCATAAACTAATTGTAAAAAATTTAGAGAAAAGAAAATGTTATTCTAAGTGCTCAAAAATATTGAGCTTGAGCGTGTCCAAACATTCAGATGCGGTGAAGCTGTGAGTTGTGTTGAAAATTGGCGGTGGCAACTTCGAACAACTCTTGTAATTTTCAACAACCATCTCGGGAAAAATAAAGAAATGTCTGTTGCTTTCTGTAAATATCCAGTGCAATCTAGCAGTTTAATATACTCTTATTTTTTAGAAAGAATTTATCCGATCGGTTGAGCGAAAGGTTCATGATATTAACGGGTCATGGACAAAGATTAAAACAAAGGGCCAATAAAACAAGAGGAGACATCTTGTCAATATGGGAAGAAGTAAACTAAAACAAATGGTCCTAACGGGCCTCTCTTCAAGAAGTGCCCACCACCACAGCGAGGACTACAGGGCATAAAGATTCTCTTTCTTATGGACCTTATACCGCGAGCAGGCCCTGCATCATTCTTCCCGTACAGGTTAAATAATAAAGAAAAGAGAAAACGCAGTAGAGTCTGCTTAAAGGAGCCTCGCTTTCTTACTGAATCGATGTTGTTAGAGCGTAACATCGGTAAACAAATGAGCATTTTTTCTGTGAAAGAATTGAGTAAAAGTGTACTGATTGAGTTGAATGAGCAATTTCACACTGCTGTCTACCTAACTGTACAAATGATAAGGATAACTCATTTCATAATTTACCCAAAAATGAAAAGCGCAGGAAACTGAAGCATAAAAATCAAAAGAGACATTGGACCTTTATTTCAGGTTGTTTTTTTTATATTTTTATAATTTTTTGTTTATGTAATCAAAATACATATTCCAAATATGCATCACGTTTAGAAAAGATCATTTTTAATAAATCTTTTCAAACATATTACGAAACCCAATTTTGTGAAGTGATCACTTTCCTGATTTTCAGAAAAAAGGACACCAAATGGAAAGGATGTTTTGACTGCAGATGCTTTTCCTTCAATAATTAACTGGAATACGAAGAAGCAAAAAACACCCAAGAAACGAACCTTTATGTAAGAAATAGTAAGTTTTTTGTTACCTTGTTTTTAAATTTTGTTTATCTAAATATATTTAACTAGCTGGCCGCCCGTGCTTCGCAACGGAGTGTTACAGAACCCTTATTACGATAATAGCTGGGTAACAGGATACCGGCAACACTTCCAAGCCTGTGCATGGAATCGTCGTACATTACAACATCATAAAAAGTCAGAATTTAGAGCTTATTATTGATAGATGTACAAACCTAGCGTCAATAAACTTCGGACACCAAGTAATTTGGCTAAAAACACAGTGAAAAGTGCATACAGAGGATTGCAGGCTAATGAAATTAGATTTACTGAGAATATGTAACAATATCAACATCGATTCAGAATCGATTTATTGGTGTGAAATAATTTATTCAAATTTATGTAAAATTGCGTTGTCAACAGGTTTCAAAGAACTTCGTACACAAGGGATCGCCAGCATATAGAACTTTCCTGAAGGCTGTAGAAACGCCCAGAATGCTTTAAAATCACCGTCCACGCGACAGAGCACAGTATTCGTGTTGTTTTGAACCATGGGACGTGGTAAGCCAGTAGAAACGTGTATACGACAAAAAATTATACAGCAGTTCCAGAATAACAAATCCCAGCGAGCTATTGCCCATGAATTATCAGTTCCACTCTCTACTGTTAATGGGATCATCAAGCGTTTCAGAGAAATCAGGAAAACAGAACCAGGGACTGCACCAGGCAAGCAGCGATTACTGAATGTTAGGGACCTACGAATATTTCGAGGTTACATTGTGAAAAACAGGCATGCTCCCGTAAGTGAAATGACTGTTTGGGCTCGAAAATATTTTCATATACCCATATCCGAAAGCACAGTCCGCCGTTACATCAGAAGATGCAACTATTACTTATACGCTACAAAGAGGAAGCCATTTATGAGCACTATCGCTAAGCGTCGCCGGGTAGCATGGGCCAGAACCCATCTAAAGTGGACCCTTGCTCAGTGGAATAGTGTTCTGTGGTCCGACGAGTCCACCTTTGCAGTGATGTATGGCAACAACGGTCGCAAGGTGCTAAGGACCAAGCACGAAAGTAATCATCCCGACTGTTAACAGAGCAAAGTTCAGAAGCCTGCATTGCTGATGGTGTGGGGCTGCATGAGTGCAGCCGGGACAGGATCGCTTCACTTTTGCGAGGGCACTATTATCTCTGCTGCCTATATAAACATTCTTCAACAGCATCTGCGTCCATCCCGCCAAAAGTTGTTCAATAGAAGACCAAGCATCTTTCAGCAGGACAACGCGAAGCCTCATGCTGCTCGGAACACCAAGGTTTGGCTACAACAGCAGCGTTTCAGGGTGCTTGACTGGCCTGCCTGCAGCCCAGATCTGTCACCCATTGAAAATGTATGGCGCATTTTAAAGCGAAAAGTCAGACAGCGGAAGCCTCGAACACTGCAGCAGTTGCGGGCGTGTATTTCCGAAGAGTGGGACAAAATTCCAGTAGAAACAACGCAGAAGTTAGTGTCCAGCATGCCTCAACGACTTCGGAGCGTCATTCGTCGGAAAGGTGACGCCACTCAGTGGTAATGTGCAATAAACGGTACGGTGTACGAAGTTCATTGCAACGTGTTGAAAACGGAACATTACAAAAAGTCGCGTATTTAATTTTCTCGTTTTCTTTTTTATGTTAAAATGCTATATCACAGTTGTACTAAAGCTCTGTGCACTCAATAAAGTAATTTTCATTTGTTTACAATTAATTTCGTTGTACTTATCCAAAATTCTGTAGGTGTCCGAAGTTCATTGACGCTAGGGTTGTACAATTAACACTGACTTTTTATGATGTAACAATGTATGACGTTTTCGTGTATAGGCCTTCTTTCTAAGAGATGTTGGTAACGGCCGCCCTGCTGCTGAAAAATGTAGGAATAACATTGTAACTCATAAACCAATATTTGTTGTACGTGTTTTGAATACTATTCGAAAGAAACCTATTGCAACAAACCACATTATATAACAATGAATGAATTTAATTATTTAGACAATGCTTCTTTGTAGACCACAGTTTTAGTGAAAACTCTCTGGTCTTTCTTCAAGTTCCCTTGTTCGTCACTTGCAAATACTTTTACCCTGACCGTCTCGAACGATCTTGTTCTTGAAAATGCAACGTAAAGTTGGCCATGACTGGAGATGGCAAGTAAATGCCAAGTGAATCCAGTGTTTGCCCTTGGCTTTTTTTGATCGTCATTGCAAAAGAAAGTCTCAATGGAAACTGTTTTCGTCTTAATATAAAAGAAAGGTCAGGGTCACTTGGTGCAAGAATGACTCTTGGAATAAATACCCTGGTACCTTTAAAAGATCCTGTCAGTATTTCACAGTCAATAACTTTTGACATCATTTGCCTCAGTCATTCTCGTGCCATTGCAAAGGCCTCTTGTGGAGTCAAGGTTTCTTAGTAGCATGACTACTGCACCAACTTTCAAGTTAAGTCTATGAGAAGGCATACCTCCGGGAGTTAAGCTATTTAAGAACATACTGGAGGAATATCGAAGTATCCTTCTTCTAATCCAGGCTCTTGAAGTTGTCCATCTCCAAGTTTTAAAAGCCAATCGGAGAAGCCTCGGTGTTCTTGTGGAACATTCTTGTCATTGGCACGCATATTTTGGTCCAATTTCAGGATCTGAACATCTTTCCAACATTTACTATTTCTTATGCATGACGAAATTATTTCAGTTCTCCTCCCATGTGGAACAACAGGGAGAATTTGTCTAAAGTCTCCACCAAAAGAAACACGGCACCGCCAAATGCTTTACTGGAAGGGACTTGAGCGCCTTCAGCAAAAAGTTCCCTGTACTGTATGACAACGGCATTTACACCATGATGTGAGACCATGGATGCTTCATTCCAAATGATTACTTTTGCTTTCTTCAGTTCTTTTGCTGTATCACTTCCATGTCGAACATTACAGGTGGATGTTTCGTTAATTGGGACAGGGAGCTGGAAGTGGCTGTGAGAAGTTTTGCCTCCCTCAAGCAATGTCGCTGCTATGCCCGTAAATGCACATGGCGAAACTAAATCGCCTGTGCTACGAATATAATGCATAATTGTTTCGTAGAAGAAGGTTTCATCACTTCCTGCAGGCCCTTCAATAAAGAAACGTCGTTTTGCTAAATTAGGATTTTCAATTGTTTCCCTAAGTTTTTCGAAAGCCAGTTTTTGTCCTTGATTTAGCATTTCGTATTTTTCATCGAATAGAACTTTTTCGGTGTCTGTGTCGAAATATTTGTTTGAGTGGATGTGCTCGTCATAATTGTGATGTGGAACCTCGAGCCCAAAATGTGCTAATGACTTTCCATGTGTTTCCTTCAACAGTTCTTAAGTCATCAAAGGAAGTGGCACCTCGAACATGTAGAAGGAGAATTCGGAGGAACCATTTCTCCCTCTCTGTGGGACTTACGGTAAACATCCTACCAATTGTAGTTTCATGTCCTCTTTGACGTATTTTCCATTTATAATTTTTTTCATCCCATGTATAATGCTCTGGGATTTCAATATATAAAAACTGCCGGGCATTAGGGTCATGTTGATTAAGCTGAAATCAAGCCAGTAGTTTTGACTTCGTAGCTCTGTGGTGGACAGCTTCAGCTTTTTTTCCTGGTATAAAGCAAATTGTATGTTTGTCCTGAAGATGGATATGTAATCTTTCCACATGATCGGTTTGATGTGCAAAATATATTCTCGAAGGCGCCAACACGCCTCAGGTGCACTGATATATCGCGTTTCCAAGTAATTTGTAACTTCATCCCATTCTAGTGTGCCTCCCGGTTCTGTATTTACAGTAGCGAACTTAATATTTGCACAGTCATGTCCTTTGTAGACGTATTTAAAAAGGTATTTAACGCTTTGAATTGAGCTACAAATCTCTACGTTAATATGGGCATTATATTTTAGACACAAATATGGGTTATATGGCACTACCCATCTGTTGTCTACTTTATTACCCCTAAGTTCAACAAAATTGCCATCATCACGGCGTTGGTACTTCGGGTACCCATGAACATTGCTGTTGGTCTCGGCACAAAAATCCTTTGGGAATTCTTTTGTACATCTGCTGTTTTCCATGCATGATGCGGTCGAATTAAGTTGACCACATGGACCATGTATCATGCATGACTTAACAATTTCGTGAATTTAGGATGGGCGTCTTTATCAGGGAGCTCTGCACAGACAATTTTGTTAATTCTTTCAATCTCCCATGCTTTGTCTTCTGGAGCATAAAAATTAATATGTGCGCATGAGGAAGTCCTCTTTTTTGGAACTCGATCACGTGGAGCATACCCCTAACACGTTCAAATCTGTGTGGTTTGGTTAAGTCTTCAAGTAGCAATTTAAGTTTCATTTCAAATACTCGTGCTACTAAATCGGGACGGTCACATGGTTGCTGGCCTCGAAGAAAGTTTTCTTTTATTTCTTTCCATTTCGGATTGCAAGTGAAGGTTACAAATAAGTCAGGTTTGCCGTATTTTCTGACCAAAGCCATGGCGTCCTGATAATTTTGAGCAATATTTCTTGGACTCCCTTGGAAAGTTGATGGCAATATAACTTTTCCAGGTAAGATATTAATATCTTGGAAAACGTGGTTGTTCACGAATCGGTGAAGGACATCATAGTCTTCAGCTCGTAATGTACTTTGGTTTTGGCGAACCCACTGTTATCGGTTTACTTCAGTCTTACAGTAGGCATCAACCAAAAATCGGTGGGACAGCTTTCCTGCATTAAGAAATTATTGAAAAGGCCATCACGAATGGCTAAATGGTATGAATACCATTGAAGCTGGGACACATTTCCTTGACCAACTGCTTCCTTTATACCAGTGTTTTAATATTGTATTTTCATTTAGTAATGTAATGTTATTCTATATCTAATTTTAGTGAAACTGGAGGAAGCAAAAAACAAAAAGTAACACCACCCAGAAGACATAATACGCAACACTGTGTATGTACGTAATCATCGATAGAGAAGGCCTCAGCAATGAAATGTAACAATGACGTATCACGTTTCATTGCGGAAGCTTTCTCTCTCGGTGGTTACTGTACGGAAAGTAAGGTTACAACCCTTGAGGCGGACAAGTATATTTTAGTGTGTAAGTTGGTTATACCAGCCTTTAACTGTTAGCCTTCCACTAACCCTCTCGCGGCTGTTCCTCATTGTTACGTGGAGTCTAGTTCGAGTAACACGTATTTACAATGACTGTGCCGATTCAGAATTCCGCCAATTTCGAAGTGCGCTCCGTCATACGTTTTTTTCCAAGTATAAAGTTTGCGCCCAGCGGATATTCACAAAGCACTTGTTCCCGTTTATGGAAACATTATGAGTCGATAACATATAAAGAAGTGGTGTCGTGAATTCTCTGGAGACAGGATCGATGTTCATGAGCGGTAGGCCATTTGTCATCTCTGATGAACTTCTGCACTACTTTCTTAACCTGAAGAAACATCTTGCTGGGCAACGCTTCCACGACGATGAAGAGATCAAGCACGAGGTTGAAATGTTCTTCCAGCAGCAGGCTTCCAAACTTCTGTAACTGTGGGATACAGAAGGTATAACCTAGATTTAACAAATGTTTGGACAGTGGCGGCAACTACGTCGAAAATTAACTCCTGTATTACTAAATAAGTTGTTAGTGGACATTCTGTCAAACGTTTTTGAAAGAATACTAACCATTGTAACCTTACTTTCCGGACACGCCAAGTGTAATGAAGATGCTCCAATATACATTACATTATAATCCAGAAATTACAGTTGAAAAAAATTCAGCTGTAAATAATGGGAAGAATTCTGAAAAAATTACTTGCTGCCCAGAAAACAAAGCAAACAAATAAAAGAATTGATAGAGACTATTTATAATTTAAAAAAGAAACAGTTTACTTCATAAATGTTAAATGCCAACCCAGAAAATGTCAGATTTTCTAAGTTTTGTTGAGTTTTTTATAAAAAATATATTAAAAATTCCCATTTCCATAAATGTTCTCTCTAAACAAAATGTATATTTGGAATATGTATTGCGATTACTACATTAAAAATATTCTAAAAAGAAGCAACCTGAAATAAATTTCTAATATCTCCTTATTTTTATGATTCAAAGTTTCCTGCGCTCCTCTTTTTTGAGAAATTATGAAATTATTTATCCATAGATTAACGCTGATCATTTGTACAGTTAGGTACCCTGAAGTGTGACATTGTTCATTGAACTCGATCAGTAGACTTTTACTCGATTGTTTTACATAAAAATGCCGATTTGTTTACCGCTCTAACAACATCCACCAGGCTGTGAGCGAGAAGCGTTGCTCAGGAAGCCTCGTTTTCGAACTGATTCGATGGTGGCGCCCTCGGACCATGTACTTGGTTCATTGACAACATGTTTCCTCTTGTTTCAGTGGTCCATTGCCTTAGCCTTTGTCCATGATCCGTTAATATCCCTTCCGCTCAACTAATGGGAGAAATTCTTGGCTATTTGCCCCCGCCGCGTGGCTATATACTCGTGAGTTTTAAGACATTATTCTCTCTTTTACTTTTGTCTCTCACGGCTGAAGATACTGTAGCTAGCTGGTAGTTGAAATACGTATGCGGTATTTCAATTCTTCTTTTGAATTAGAGGTTCCCCTTTTTGGTTTAACACTGTCTTGGCAAAAGTCATGGAACACCCCTAGTTTACATAAAAATGAGGCAGTCTTATGCAATTTAAATGTTGTCGTTCATCCCAGGATTACGCAACCGAGGCCGCTGGCATGCTGTAGAAATGGTTCAAAGAAAGTAGCTTTCGGACTTCGAGAGGGGTACAATTGTTAGGTGCCATCTTGCAGGAAAAGTGTTAGAGAGAGGTCAACCTTGCTAAACATCCTCATATCATCAGTTCAAAAAGTCATCCGGGATGGAATGATCGGGTACGACAAGTGTTCAGCCCGAGACCGAAAGATCCAAGATTATGTCGGCCCGAGACCGAAGGGCGCTTCTCAGGGTAGTCATTGCAAACCGTAAAACATCGGTTGATGGATCCAGTGGGACAACTACCAGGACTGTTCGAAGTGAACTGCACTCACTGTATTTTCATGGCAGAGCTGCGGCCCACATATGCCTCATCAGCACGTGCAACGCAGCGAGGAGATTACATGGTGCAAAGAGAGACGTCACTGGATTCTGGAGCAATGGCGGATGGTTGAATGGAGTGACGAATCACGATACACCAACTGGCAATCGGAAGGAAGGATTTGTGTATTGTGAATGCTCGGAGGACGTCATCTGCCAAACCGTGTAGTACGCACAGTGAATTTGAACGACGGACAGTGATGGTGTGGGGGTTTTCGTGGTTTGGTCTGGTCCAATCGTTTCTGAGGCGGTCATCTAAACGTGGTGCGTTACAAAATAATCCTGGACAACGCCTCACTCCCTGCTCTCTGGCAGCACTTTGGAAATGACTCTTTTCTCTTTCATCACGATAACGCACCTTGCCACAAAGTAAGGGATGTAGGCATATGGTTTCATGAAATGGGGGTGCAATAACTTGACTTGCCTGCATAGAGCCCCGATTTCAACCCCATCGAACATCTTTGGGATGTGTTGGAGCGTCGATTGCGCGCAGGAGCGGACCGCTCAATGTCTGTGAATAAATTGTTGAAGGCACTTTTGGCGGAATGGCGAAAACTACCTGAGGAAACTTATCAAAAACTTGTGAACAGTATGCTCGACAGAAAAGAGCCTGTGATAGCAGCGAAAGGTGTCATGCATCCTCAACTAGATAATAACACATGCATTTTTCTAAATGTATCCATTAAATTAGAGGTGTCCCATGACTTTTGGAAAGGTAGTCTAAATCAAAACAGCTTCAAGTGAAATAAAAAAAGATTTTGTTGAGGAGTATAATTTTTTTACCTTTTAGTCGGAGTAGTTTACTCTTCTTAGTTATAAGAGCTTCTTTTAATTTTGCCTTTGTAGCGAGCTGTCCATTTGCCTGTCTCCATTTGTCGATAATGTCATGAATTATGTCTTCATGTATCTTTTCTTTGGACTGTACTTCAATAACTTGAATATCTCGTTCACATAGACCTAATTTCTTTGCAAACCTTTCACGTTCTTTAGGTTTAATTTTAGAGCAAATACGTCTTTCTTCCTCTTTAGTACAAGGAGCTGGAAATAGTAATTTTCGTTAAGGAAAAAAAATAAAATAAAATTTTAGACGCATCTTAACCATAGAATAATTAAAACTAAATCCTAGTAAAATTGCTAAAATATTTAGCAAACATTTTACTGAACTCTTTTATTAACTCACGCTAATTTATTTAATATCGTCAGGGAGAATGATTATATAAAACATTATAAATTTTTACTCGAAAAACGTGTTTTGGAAAGATATTTCACTGCGCGTTGACCAAAGCTCCCGACCGTTCCTCTTGCTCGGGGAGCAAGCTTGGAAAATCTGTGTCGCCATCTATTGCGGACATAGCTAAAATATCCATTTCCACAGATGACGACCGCAGGAAAAAGCGTCGTATGCGAAAGAAACGGAAGAAGCGCAGAAAACGGCGCGAGCGCGTAGGTTTTGAGCGGGGAGATTCAAATTGGGAAGACGAGACTTGGAACCGAGATTCAAATCGGGGAGATTATCTTCATATGTTTGGAAATGATGATAAAGGAAAGAAAATACGAGGTTTTTTACATTTTCTACACATTACGTTCAAGAAAATTAATTTTTGATTAAAAAACTTGGGGAGACGTAAAAAGTGCAGATAAACGAGTAAAAATAGATGACTTCAGGATCTGCTACTTGCCTTACCCTACTCGGAGGGAGGGGGAGGGGGGAATAATTTTTTAATAAATGTATAAATGTATTTCTCGTTCACTGCTAAAGCTCCTACTTGGAATGTTTACAAGATTTTATTTGAAATATTTCTTTGATATTTTTCTATAATAACTATCCTTTTAGCCGAAATAAAGAAAATAAAAGTGAAGTATAAAAAATAAATGAAAGTAAATCTAATAATTTTTCATTTTAATATGTAATTTAAGACGTCATCACGTGACGATCGCTTTGGAACTCGAGGCCAACGAGATAAGGCCTGGAAGCAAAAAAGTCGCTTGACCAACTGTGTGCTAATAACAATCTAACCTTCATTGTCTCCAACTGGATGCTAACAATCAGTGTTTTTCCTTTTGTTGGTAACAATGAAGGTTGGATTGTTGGTCAGGTGACTTTTTCGCTTCCAGGCCTTGTTATCTCGTCGGCCGGGGATCTGTTTCGTAGCCCACGTGAAAGACAGGCCCTGGCGCGGAAAAGTCACCTGACCATCTTAGTCCAAGTAACAATCCAATCTTCATTGTTTCCAACAAACGAAAAATTGCCGATTGTTAAAATCCAAAATGGAAACAATGAAGGTTACATTGTTATTCGGACTAAGATGATCAGGTGACTTTTCCGCGCCTGGGCATGTCTTTCTCGTGGGCTACGATCTGTTTATTGTGATGTCAGAGATTGTTATAAACAATAAATATGAAAAAAGATGACATCATAAAAATTCCAATAATGAGACTTATTACATCTTAGATAAATAGATTCAAATGAAAGACTAACAATTATTGTTTTTTTAAATTTATTTTTTATATTTTACTTTTATTTTCTGTATTCCGGTTAAAAGTATAGTTATTATATAAAAATAACAAAGAATTATTTCAAATAAACTTACACCCATGATTCAACGATGAGTTGTTACTAAAAGCCGGAATTCTACGGACTCTACCTTTGGAAAGTGGGTAAATCCAAAATCTTGCGCACCGGCGAAACCTGGCGGCGCAAAAATTAAACACGCTCCATATGTTACGATGCGGTAAGTGCAAATTTTTTTTTATAGCAACTGTACCTGAGGAGACCCCAGCAATTACACGTTCCTTATCTCCTAGATTAGAACGCAGCTAAAAGCGATGTCCTCAATGTATAAGCATATCATTTGAACTTTAATAATATAACTTAAAGAGACCCATTTAATGGAAATTTGTGGTAATTAAACTGTTCCTAAAAGTCTGTAATTCTATTAAGTTAGAAACGTGTCTTTGCGACCGCTCCATTAAGCCTGCTAATTAATGGCAGTTATTCATTTGCGAGCTTCAATTCGGTAGCTCAACTATTTTGTAAATCTGAGAGTCTTTCTCTCAGATCGGGCAAGGCACAGTCCTTATGCGTTTTTTGCGTGTAAGCAAGATCGTCGCCCATTTTAGCTAGTTATATTGTACCAATTAACTAATTCATTTTATTAAATAAATTATTTAAGTCAAAAGCTATACTCTGTTGTACGTATCCTTGTATATAATATTTCCACTGCACACATACTCCGAAATACGTGACACACTCTCTGCTTTTGAAATGGAAGCCGTCAGAATGTGTCTCAGTACGACTCCGCTTCCTCCGAACTTCACGCATTCAGAAACGATGCATTCTCCAGGTATCTGGCAGACCTAAACATGATCGTCTGATTGCCAGAGAGTAATTAACCAGAAACTGGGTAATCACTGTAGAAAAGTGCATGCGAAGAACTGTTAAAAGCGGATCTGACTATTACTAACCGTATTCCGCAATTCAGTAAGTATCAGAACAAAATTGTATTTTAGTCAGTGGCGTAGCAAGAAGGAGGCAGAGGAGGCGAGCGGTCCTGGGAGCTTTTTTGATGTGAATAGATCTTAAAATCGGAATGCTAGTTTGAAAAGTGGAGTGTAATGAAAACAGGAGAGATTTGAAACGTTATAAAATATAAACCGGGCATAGTATAGCCGAGTTGCGCATATACTAGGTGTACCGTAAATACTGTATTAATCGCCCGGGAGCTTATTTGCAAAAATTCAGCGGACCCCCAGGTGTCTAATGCAGGTGGGCCGGTATTACAGGTCCGGCGCTTATGAAATTCTGCACAACTGTGATGAAACTATTATTTCAAAATATTAAATTTTCCAAGCAGGAGAAGAGTTATTTAATAAAATGAACCACACGACACAATTTATATAAATTGAAAACAATACTGTGAAGTTTTCGTTTTTCATCAGCCATGTTGCTTGACTGAATCCAAAATTAAAAGGCAAGAAATTAGAAGACAATCATGCTGGTATCTAATTTCCAATTTAGCAGTGGCAGTCGGGAGAGGAAAAATATCCGTGAGAAAGCAGCAAGAGAGAAAAAATCCACGAAATGAACTGAAATAAGCGCCCGGGCGGTTATTGGAGGTTCGGTGCTTATTTGTAAAAATTTGCTAGACCCCCAGACGCTTAATGCAGGCGGGCCGGTCCGGCGCTAAATACAGTATTTACGATATCTAAACCCCTATCACTAACTTCTGGTGGTGATTCCCCACAGCGAGATGAAAACAAAAGTTCATATTAACATGGTTCGGATAACGAACCATTGATATGATTTCCGCAGTTAAACGTGAAGTTTTTGCAGCTGGTTTTGCTACTCTGTGGATGGCAGGTGACAAGCTACAACAAATGTCAAAGTTTCAGCAGCGATGTGGTGATTCCTCCTGAATGGTTAGGTACACATGAAGTTATTAGCAGGCGCACCTGTTAATAACCAATAAATGGGACGTTATTTCACTAACCAATAAATATAAAAACTACATTTTTCTCCGAGCGACGCAGGTTGTTTCAGCTAATAGACTTTATAAATCTAACGGCGAGTTGTGGCCGTCAGCGTCTAATCATTGTTCGGCAGAACGGAGAGTAGCAAGACTGGTACAAGACAACAGAAGGGAAACAGTGCATCAAATTACTGCAGATCTTAATCAGGGATCCTCTCAAATGATCTGTGAACGCACTCTTCGCCGTACACTGCATCGTTTGAGATATGGAACCCGAAGGCCTGTTCGAAGAAGACAAAACGGCTCCAATTCGCACAGGAACATAAGGATTGGACTGTCGAGCATTGGGAAAAGTAATGTAGTTCGATGAATCACGTTGCATCCATGTAGTTGCATCATGCAGATGGCAGAGAGAGAATTTAGTGGAAACAGCATGAAAGCATGGACCTTACACGTATGAGCATAATTTTTCAAGCTGTTAGGGGCAGTGTTATTTAAGAGAGAACTGGAGCCGGACACTGTGGACGAACTTCAATAAAGATAACAGGAAACCACTGATCCACATAAAACTTTTAATCGGACGTATGCGCATTTCGGCAGCCACGCTGCCTTCTTCAGCGTACACAAGGATTTTGCGCTGCCTTCTTCAGCGTAAACACAGCCATCTGAACAGGTTTGTCTATTCTGATCAAAATCCTTGTGTACGCTGAAGAAGGCAGCGTAGCTGCCGAAATGCGCATACGTCCGATTAAAAGTTTTATGTGGATCAGTGGTTTCCTGTTATCTTTATTGGCAGTGTTATTGTTTGGGACATGTTTTCCTGGCATGATTTGGGTCTTTTAATTCATGTGGAACAAAGTCAGAATGGCACAACATTTCTAAGTATCGTTGCTGATAAAGTTCAACCTATGATGTTGATGACGTTTCACAATGGAGATGGCTTATTCCAACAAGACAATGCGCTATGCTACGATGCTCGTATTGTGCAGGAGTGGTTTCAAGAACACGAGAGAGATTTTACCTTGCTTAGGTGATCACCAAATGAGCATTTGTGGGGCGAAGTTGAAAGAGACATCAGGCAGGCGGTTCCGCAACTATCAAATCTCATACGACTAGACAGTGCTATTCATCATGCATGGTGTCAGATTCCTCGCATTACCTTTCAAAATCTCGTGGAATAAATGCCAAGAAGAAACGCCGCAGAATTGAAGGCAAAAGTGGCCCAACGAAGTACTGATATAGGTCATAACTGTCTGGCCAGTCAGTATATAAAGGAGGGTAAGGGTTTACGCATGCGCCATATAATCAGGTTTTGTATATTTACAGGTCACTACGAGTAATAGGCACGTTTCTCAGACGTTAGATTCCGGGCGACTCATATACTTTGAGAGCAGATATTGCACATGAGTTAACTGATTTCAGTGAAATAAAATTTATTTTATGCAGAAAATAGTTTACCAAATTAGATAAACCTTCGACTAAAACTCAATAAGAAATTAACATATTTCTTTCATTTATTGTTATAAATGAGACTGAAATAGAAATAACCTTGATCTTGAAATTATAAGCAGTTGATTGGAATTACTGTCTTTTGTTTAAATTATTAAATTTAAATTTATAATAAAAAATTTATGGATTATATATGGAAATTAAGATTTAATGATTAAAATAATTATCATTAATTATTTAAAATTAAGTATTGAATTACACACACTTCAAAATTAGAAATGCTTAATTTTAATTTTTTTAATTCATACGACGTATTCACGTTAATAAAACCTTGCGGCCGTGTTCCGGTACAGCCTACCACATTTTTAGGAGAAGGCATTTTTGGCCTACTTCATTGAAAAAAAAAATTAAATTTATTTAGGAACAGCAGCCTTGTCCATTTTACAGTTTTGTATTAATAAGTTTGATGTGTATTATTTTGTTATTCGAGAGGGAGGGGCCGGCAAACTGAAGGACCGTCCCGTGCTGCCTAACCTCTAGCTACGTCTCTAGATATAGAATCAATTTTTCTTAAAGATTTGAACCTTAGCCAATAAGAAGATAAGCTAAAACCGTTCAACTTAAAATGAAATGAAGTGCAGACGCCTTTGAATGTAGCTAGTAATAAATAAGCACCGAATGCGCAAAAAAAAGTGATAATACGATGTGTGTACAAAAAGTATCGGACCTTTATTTTTCCTGCCTAAACGAATGATCCGCGGGTTTTCTCCCCTGGTGACGAGGTGCAGATGACCTTCATCTGCATGCGTGCAGTTGGTCACGTACGCAGAGCTCGTGAGTTACAGCCTGGTATCTTGAGAGTGAGTGAGTGAGTGTAGTACGCGCCTGTCGGTTTTTCGATTTTCTCGAAAGTCCAAACCATCAATCTGAGGTCCTTCGTCGCATTCGTGATGCTGTACGACGGAAACGACCCGACCTTTGGGCAGCAGGAACTTGTTCGCTCCATCACGACAACGCACCCGCCCATTCATCGCATCTGATTCAGAAGTTTCTGGCCAAACACAGCATTCCTTTAGTCCGTCAGCCTCCTTACTCCCCTGACATGGCTCCATTCGACTTTTGGCTGTTCCTCAAGCTCAAAACTCCGCTGAAGGAACCCGATTTCAGTCACGAGAAGACATTATGCAGAAAACGACGGCGGAGCTGTCCCACCATTCCCAAACAGGCCTTTCAAAGAAGCTTCCAACAATGGCGGGAGTAGTAAGAGAAGTGTATGTAGTCCCAAGGGAAGTATTTGAAAGGGATTAATCTTTAAATCCTACAAGTGAATAACTTTTAGTTTTCCTGGCCAAAGGTCCGATACTTTTGGCACACACCTCGTATTTTGCGAATAGTAATGGTGATTATATAAAAAACTTGTATAAAAAGGTCGACTTGCGTAGTAGACAACCACATCAAGTAGAAAATCGAAGTGCAGATCCACGAACAATGAACTATTGATAGAGCAATTCAATGTTTAATGAAGTTTATGTAGGCCTTAAAATACATAACGGATGAAAATACAAGATTTCTCGACCGGTGACGCCGTTTATTCCAGGTTTTATCAAGGGTACATAAGAAAGGCTTGCTGGCCTCTTCATCAGAAACCATGATTACATAACATGAAATCTATCTCAAAATATCTAATAGATGATTGGTTGTATATACAAAAGCATGTCGCTGATGCGTGGGTACATCTGATTTGTAGTATAGGATGACTAATGTAAAAGGATGACTAATATACGATAGGCTTTCAAATTTGACCTGGACTTTATTTTTTGTAAATTTCATTGTTGTAAAAATCTAAACTTTCATTATTGGGATGGCAACAACCGCCTGTCATGCAAATGCATCACCACTCATCCGGTTGCCATGACAACCGATTGTTTGTTTAAAGAAAACGGCGGACAGCGATGTGTCGACCAAAGTGAAACAACGAATAATCATCAAGTTTCTCCACAAAGAAGGTGTGAAAGCATCTAAAATTCATCAGAGGCTTCAAAGACAGTTCACCGAGTCATGTTTGTCTCGATCATCCGTCTTTGCTCGGTACCAAAAGTGAAGGACGGCGAGAATCCACGGGCAATGAACCTCATAAGGCAAGACCAACAACTATAGTCAATGATGGCATCATCGCACGAACAAATGTGCTGATAAGGGAAAACAGGCGGATTCATGTCCGAGAATTGGCTTTAATACTGAACATCAACACTGGCAGTGTGGAGATCATCATCCACGAAATTCAACAAGATTTGTGCCAGATGGGTTCCTAAGCAACTCTCCGAGGATCACAAAACCACCCGGGTGGAAATATGTTCAATGCTGCTGCAGCAATATGACAGGGAAGGTGATAGCTTCCTAAGGCGTAATGTGACCACTCATGGGACATGGATTCATCACCATACTTCTGGAAGCAAGCGTGCGAGAATGGAGTGACGACACACTGACTCTTCACCATCCATGAAATTCTAATGACACCGTCGGTAACGAAAGTGATGGCGACTGTATTCTGAGACATTAAGGGTATCATTCCTGTCAATTTTCTGGAAGAACGTCGAACCGTAAATGCACCCTACTACAGTGACATTTTGAGGACGTCCCTGAAGCCGACACTAATGAAAAAGGGACCAGGATTCCTTACCAGTGGTGTTTGCTTTCTGCAAGACAGTGCCAGACCACACACTCAGCCAAACTGACTATGGATACACAGACGGAACTCAAATGGGACATCTTACCACATCCTCCATACAGCCCGGATCTATCCACTTGCGACTACCACCTTTTTGGAACATTGAAAGAGTTCTTGGGAGGGCAGAGGTTCGGCTCCAACGAGGAAGTGAAAAGGGCTGCCCTGACGTGGTTTAGATATCAGCCTGAAGATTTCTACGGAACCGGTATCCAGATGCTCCCAGACCGCTGGAAAAATGTGTAGAGAAGCAAGGAGAGTTCTGTGGGAGATAACTGGTATGTGCGTGTGTGTATTTTTTTATAGTTTCCTGATTTTATAAAAAATAAAGTCCAGGTCAAATTTCAACGCCACTCGTAAAAGGAACAGTGAAATTGACATAATTAAAGTAGATAAAAAATAATTATACAAAAGGACAATTAATGCAAACTTAAAGTCACAGTGAAGGAAAGCAAACAAAAGAATTGCAACAAACGGAATTATAAATTTAAGGAAGTGCAAAATTAAAAGGAATAAAATTGTAAAGACAGGATAGAAGATAAAATATGTATATTGCAAATTGTAAGGGAGTGATACAAATCTTAAATGTGAAATAAAATGGACATGCCATTGTTGGAAACATCATCTATTTCGCGTTTAACTTTAAGATCTGTATCAATCCCTTACAATTTGCGATATTCATATTTTATTTTCTATCCTGTCTTTACAATTTTCTCCCTTTTAATTTTGCATTATTATGCACATTTCCTTATATTTATAATTCCGTTTATTGTAATTCTTTCGTTTGCTTTCCTTCACTGTGACTTTTAAGTTTGCATTTTTATCTTTTTGTATAATTTTATTCACAATCATTTAGTATAATTATTTTTTATCTACTTTAATCATGCCAGTTTCACTGTTCCTTGCATAGTAGTCATCTTCTTATTTATGTTTTCCTATACAATCAATCAGATGCGTCCACGTATCAGCAATAACTCTCTTGTATTTACATTTACCCTTGATGAAACTTGGAATAAACGGCGAAACCGTTCGTGAAATTTTGTGTTTTCTTCCGTTATATACTGCAATGCGTCCATAAACTTCATTAAGGAGGACAGTACAGTGAACCGTATTTTTATAATACTATTTTTAATAACAGAAAAATACTATTTTTCATTAACTTTGTCTTTTCCACAAGTTCAGTTCTTATACTGTAGCATGTAACATGAAACGTTCATACAAGTATTGAGTTTTCAGGGGAAATTTTTATTTTTTCTTAGCAACAATCTAAGAGTTATATTTGTTATAAAGAATTCAGTACTAGTTACATTTTTAAAAGAGTTTAGCAATTATGATCACACTATTCTATCAAAACTTCTATAAGATTTTTTCAACCCTTTTTTACTTATATAATTAGTTGCAAAAATTAATATTAAATCTGTTTCATTACCTGCAAGTAAATTATCAGCTAAGTCCTTTCTGGCAAGTGCACGAAGGGCTTCAAGTACATCACATTTTTTAGGTCGTGGCACTATTGCTAGTAATGCTTTAGAGAATTCTTCATTTTTTCTATCGCGGTTGGTGTCATCCTGTAAACAAATGTCTTCGTGCCCAGTTTCACAAAGCGTCTTTAAATGTTTGACAAATAAAGGACGTTCATTTGGTCTAATCTTCTTTAAAATCATCATAAGTTCATCCTCTGTACAATCACCTGCAATTTAATATTTCAGTTACTACAGTTGTATTCGCAGAATGTCCATGTAGCATACATATTATGTATAATTTCACGCAGCTGAACTCAAAAATGTTGATTTAACTCTCTCTTAATCTTAATTGATAAAATAAAGACATAACACACCGAATGAAAATATATTCAAAAGATATCAACTAGTGCAAATTTATTCAAAACGTTCAGGCTATAGAAAAACTGAATCTAAAGAATGAATTACTGAAGGAATGTGCATTTCTTTTTATCAGGTTTATTCGTTATCCAGACAGCTGTTTCGACCTTTGTCATCGTCTACAGTCGAAGCAACTGCACGAATAAATAAACTTGTTAATGCTAAAAGAAAGTACTATTTATCTTAATTCTTTTCTCTTGTACTCTAAAAACAGATGTGTTGTACGACCTCCGTCCAGAATGTTTGATGCTATCTTTGACGATATAATGGTTACTATCATCAGGGTTAGAATAGCTTCATTTTATGCCTGAATTTGTGCAAGTAACAAATTAGATACTATAACATTAATAAAAAATAGCCCCCTTTGGAGCCAAGACATCGATCCCAACGCTTCTGCCAAAGAAAAGAAAGTTTTTTTGAAGTCTTTCTTGGTGAGTGGATTTAGCACCACTTGTTATTTCACTTAAATCTCCTGTATCGTGTCAAATGTCCCCTTCAGCTTAATTTTCAACCCTCTGAGCAGTGGATACAATTCCTTGTGCATAATCCCATCATAATCGAAGGATATGATGCTCCTCTTGAGTTGACGGAATTTCCTTGACACATCCACTTAGCAAGAAGCCGCGATGAGTACGAACTGATAAACGATGTTTGGTTGCATTAGCGCTCGTTTGCACAAATTTCAGGGACTTTTGTGGAAACTTTGCACTAGCTCCTCAATGTTTCCTGGAGAAATAAGTAAAATCCTCCATTTTCATTTTCAATCAAGTCTATCTCTGTATTGTGTAATAATTCATTAATTAAAAAAGGCTTATTGATATTGATAAAAACTTTGTCGCGATTAGCCAAAGATTCCATATTCGAGGAATCTTATTGCCCACTGTCATTTATAAAAAGTTTTAACTGCTTAATGTTGGCGTTGCTAAACCTGATTGAAATATACACTGTTGGAAAACGCTACACTCAGAAGGAGTCATCCATTTGCGATGAAACTAAAAACATGCAGTACCAAAAGAGCAATTCAAATGATTAAGTTACTCCCGAAATGTCACTGCATCACGTAATATAGAGGGCACTTGGAGGTTACCAAGTGTAAAGCACTATGTATAGTAAAGTAAGGACCAGAGGACTGCATTCACACATTTTTCGCTCGGCGGAAAAGCATTACTATAAAATCCGCTAGATGGCAAATGGTCGTGATAGAACGAGCGAAAAAGACTCGGTCAGATTAAAAAACGGTATGGGATAGGATATTCCGAGCGTCGTTCGCTCGGTTCTGTTTATCCCATGAAGGGGAGAAGTGGGCAGTGGGACGAACTGTTTTAAACGTTCAAACGAAGCTGATCGCAAGCTTCTAGATTCGTGTATTCGTTATTACTTTTACAAACAAGTATTTATTGTAAATAAACTTATAAATTTTTAGTTGGAAAAATTTTTCCGTTAAAAAAGTAAATTGAAGTCCTGTTTTCGTGATTCTCGTTATTCAACTGTGAATATACGTAGGTTTTCTGGTTTAAACTTTATCCCTTAGGAGAGGGATAACAATTTTTTTTACCTATTTTTATTCCCCGAAAGTAATATTAAATTTCTATAGTTTTTTTAATATCTTTTTGAGTATAAATAATGGAAAAAACGAAAACACTAATCCACATCAATTCTTTTTATTTCCTCAGATGCACATTTCGGATTTCACAAATCCTTCATCAGTGAGTGAATACAATGGTAGAAAGATACGAAATTTAAAGGGGAAGACAAAAATTAGATCTTCGAACAGATCTTTTGAATAGTTGTGTTGTTCTTTGAGGACATGGTCTGCAAATGAGGATACATCTGTCTTAGCATACCTAATGCATGCTATGTGTTCCTTAAGTCGATTCTTCACACCTCTTTTGGAGCTTCCCACATAAAACTTATTACACGACGCACATTTTAATTTGTATATGCCAGCTTTATCTTTTGCAGATCTGTTCGAAGTTATGCACAATGATAAATTATTACATTTTATGGAGTCCCTAGAAATTGTAAAGAACAAGGCGATAAACATCCTATTGAATAAATAAAGAAATAGTGAAGGATGGCCCTTTAAAATGTTCCTAATGGATGGCCCTCTAACAGTTCTCCCCGGTTCGTGTTGGAATGTTGTGTATAGCTGAGCGAGTTTACTATAGTGCTGGAGAAACAATGTGTGGAATAATGTGTATGGCTACGAAAGTGGGAGGAAATAGAATGAAAATGATACAATTGTTTGATCTGACGTTTTTTCAGCCCTGGCTATGGCTGTAAATTTATGTGACCTGTCTTTTAAAAATTCATTTGTTTATCTAAAAATTCAAAAATTCCAAAATTCTCTTCTTGGATGGCGATGGATATAATTGATTCCAACAATTGATAAACGGTTAGGAAATAAAGAAATTAAACTGGAGCAAACTGCAAGCATCAGGTAAATGATATTAATTAGAAAAATGGATGGAAAAATTCTGCGACTTGGATTCAAACCAGCAACCTCGATTGTCATGATCGACACCTCTACTAATTGGGCCATGGTTTCTTATTTGAAGAGGTTATGAGTCATAACTTATGACAATTCCATTTAAACGCGATCCCGCTATTATTTTGTCCACCAGATGGCGAAACATCGAAATATGCTTTAAATAATCAGATATATGAGGCATGTTTTTTAAGTAAGTACCGTTTTGCGATTCCGCCGCCGCAGCGCTACGGTCGGCGTTCCGCGCATGCGCGCTGGTTAACTACATCTCTTGTCTACGCACTGACGCCATTACAGTCTGATTCTTCATTGTATACGTTGTTTACTGAGTGTTTAAGATGCCTCCGACAATCGTGAGTCCCGCCGATTGTGAAGTACGGGCTGTTATACGATTTCTTAGTGCTAAAGGCGTAAAACCGATCGATATTCATCGTGAGATCTGTCAAGTGTACGGACAAAACATTACGAGTGATGGAATGGTAAGGAAATGGGTGAGAGCATTTAAAGATGGCCGCACAAACGTGCACGATGAAGAACGGAGTGGGCGTCCTTCGGTCGTTAATGCAGAAAGTGGACGAAAAGGTGAGAGAAAACAGACGCTTTACAATTTCATCATTGTGCGACTGCTTTCCTCAATATTCTCGTAGTGTTTTGTATCGCATTGTGACCGAGAACTCGAATTACCGGAAATTGTGTTCACGTTGGGTTCCAAAAACGTTGACGGATTTGCACAAAACCCAACGTTTAGGCAGTGCATCGACTTTCCTCGAGCGGTACCACAATGAAGGTGAAGATTTTTTAGACCAAATTGTTACTGGTGACGAAACACGGGTGGCCTACGTCACACAAGAATCGAAACAACAATCCATGGAATGGCGACATTCATCATCACCCAAAAAAGTGAAGTTTAAGCAAACAATTTCTGCCCGGAAAATCACGTGCACAGTTTTTTGGGACAGAAAAGGCGTATTGCTAGTGGAGTTTCTGCCTCGTAACGAGACAATCAATGCAGCGTCTTATTGTGAGACATTGAACAATCTGCGTCGTGCAATCCAGAACAAAAGACGTGGCAAGTCGAGTAAGAGTATCGTTTTGCTGCATGACAATGCCCGTCCACATGTGGCTAATCGGACCAAAGATCTCATCAAATCTTTTAAATGGGAAACTCTAGATCATCCTCCATACAGCCCTGATCTGGCGCCCAGCGACTACCATTTGTTCGTGCACTCGAAGAAACACCTGGGTGGTCAGCGTCTTCGAGACGATAACGAAGTCAAAACATTTGTGATGCAGTGGTTAACGAGTCAGGCGGCAGAATTTTATGAGGAGGGTATTCAAAAACTGGTGCCACGTTATGACAAGTGCCTCAGTATTCACGGAAATTATGTAGAAAAGTAGATTAAGGTACAGGCTTTCATGTACAAATAAAATTATTGCGATATCTTTGCACGTCTTTTTTTAATTCCAAAACGGTACTTACTTAAAAAACATGCCTCGTACAATAGAATTCAACATATAAAGCATAAGTTATCGATGTTTATTTTAAGGCACAGTTAGTTATACATTTTAAGCTTTTTATTTTAAATAAACCATTAAGGAATGACATAACCAAGTACCGAAAGGTTAAACTATACTATTCGCGGAACTATATTTTTAAACCGCCCTATGTTGACATTGGAAGTTTCTAATGGACCATAATGATACCATTAAACCACGTACCTTTGAAATAATTTCAACTATCATTAATATTACGTTATATTCATTCATAACCCATCATTCCAAGATGTTTTATATATTACATGCTATATTCTCGCATTGAAAGTTCCAATGAACCATACTGGTTCCACTAAACCAGGTTCCTTTAAACCAATTTCGACTATCGTTAATTATACGTTATATTCATTCATGACACATCATTCCAAGTCGTTTGATATATTACATGCCATATTTTAGCATTGAAAGTTCCAATGAACCATAATGGTTCCACAA
>JAHWFO010012107.1:0-20494 GCA_023313115.1 Rhysida immarginata | reverse complement strand
TACTTACTTACTTTTCAAACCCGCTTATCCGTTAGGGTCGCGGGGGCAGCAGCCCTATGGAGGATCTCCAGCGATCGCGATCTTCCGCCATCAGGCGCATGTCCTCCCTGGTAATATCCAAGCGACTCGAACCCAGATTCTCCATGTAGTCTAGCCACCTGGTTCTAGGCCGACCCCTTGGTCTCTTACCCACCGGCTTGGAAAATAACAACTGCCTAGGAAGACAAGTTTGCGGCATCCGTATCACGTGGCCATACCAGCGCAACTGAGATCTCTCAATGCGGAGAAGTAGCGGCTCAACACCTAAAGATCCCCTTATTGTGCTGCTGTACACTCTATCTAGTAGGGTAATACCTGCCACACCTGCAAAATATCTAAATTTAATTAAAATATTGACATTTTAGTTATCACCAGTAACTCTATGCAAACAATAGTACAACACCCATTAACTTTTACAACCATTAACATGGAGAATAATTAAAAATCACAAAAAATAATAAAATATTAAAATTAATATTTGAGGCATAAGAAAAACCCAAATAAGGCCCACATTATCTATCAGAAGAGTCTGTACATCAAAACTTAATAAAATCAAATAATTTAAATGAATTTTAATCTAACCTCACCATGATATATACCCCAAATAATTATTTATTTATATAATAAAAATAGAAGTTATCTGTAACAAATACACAATAAAATTAAGACGACTCATTCATAGAAACATTAAGAACAAAACGACTCAAAAAACATACACAAAATAACCAAATTAAAAGGTATTCAGACATCATGCAATATAAAAACTTTTCAGAAAACAGAAAAAAAAATTAGAACAAATACCTAACATTAAATAATACCAAAATTAAAAAAAATAACCGTGCTTAAAAATTAAAAAAATAAGCAAAAGAAATGAGCATTGGCGAAGGTCTCCAATGAAAATAAGCTTAATGTATGGTGGTCAATAGACTTCTGATACATCGAAGCCACCTAGTGGGAGCAGTTTTCCCCAATTACGTTTTTAGCGTCGAGAACAAAGGAGTTGACCAACCACTAACTTCTAATAACCATGGCAGAACCAACAGCTGAGGATGGATTTTTGTAACGTTATGCTTGCTAAGCTAGACGTCAACAGTCATTTTAATAAATGCACTCTCTGGAGTAATGAGTCTATAGACTCAAGATTATATTATAAATAACCATAATTTAAATTTTTGGTCAAAACCAATCAACACTTTAACAGCTGTGCGGAAACAAACCAACAGATGCTCAACTAGCCAACGACGGTGCGGGATATATCATAATATGTCAGGTGCAGGGCCGTAGCCAGGACGTTATCTTGGGGGGATCGATTTTCAAAAATTCCTGGACCTTTTTTCAAAAATTCCACTGAGTCGGACCTTTTTCCATATTTGGGAGGCGGACCTTTTTCCATAATGGGTTGGTCGTCGACCCCCCCTCGACCCCCCCCCTGGCTACGGGCCGGAGGTGCGGGATATATCATAATTCGACAGTGATTGCTGTCAGTGGTTGCCACGATTTGCTGTTTTGTGACTGGCCAGAAAGTTTGACTTTGGCTGAACTTCGTCAACTATGGTTCCAGCAAGATGGGGCACCACGCCACAGAACTACTGAAATATCACAACTCTTTGGGAACAAATTGGATAGGACAGTTTGGTCCTGATCGGTGATCCTCAAATTCCGCTGATTTAACTCCCATGGATTAAACTTGAAAACCCGAATTCAGTACGCATATACAAACATTTCTCGAATAACATTTATATATTATAACGTATGAAAACCAAGTGTTACATTTCAATTATGTATTGCTTCAGATGGTAACCAAATTGAACGTTTTCTGTAATTTTCTTGTGAAGTAAACAAATAAGTTATGCAAAAATGGTGATTTAGAGGTAAACATGATGTATTCTACAAGTTTTCCATTGCCACTTTTGTTGTATCTTCCATGGTTAAAAAGTTACGTTATGATTTCACCCCTAAAAGAGGTCAGAGGTCAAATTAATTATTAAACTAAATTTTTATTCAATGTTTAAATGGGAAAATTCATAGACAATGGGCATCAAGACATTCATCAGTAGCGTTACTTTATTAAATTATTTATTTTCCCCTCTATCGCTAGCTCATTCTTTTTGCTCTAGGCCTCATAAAAATTTTCCCCAAAAATATATATACATCATTCATAATATTATTATTATTATTATCTAAATATTAACCAAAGCCTAGCGACGAAATTTGCGAACTATCACGATACAATTTTATTAGCTCCTCTTGAATGGCGTGTCTAGTTTGTCACGTATATAGGATCCTTGAATTTTCAATATGGAAAGTTAGCATGTGCGGCTTTTTGTCAAGACTTTTGGCTCGCTTGATATAATCGTATTAAATGATCGATGGTAATGAAGTTAATTTATACCTCTTATTTCTGTAATTTCTGCCGTAAATAAGGTAGATGAAACGCTTTGATCATATTTTGTCACCTCACTCCCTTATTTAGCTACAAAGGACGACAAAGTGTTTAATGTTCCGTTGATGAAGAGGAACCGATCTAGTAGTAACTTAGCGAGACAAGAAGAATTAAACCACGTTAGCTGTTATGGTAAATATACACTCATTGCCTCTTATTTGATTATCAATTATTATTATATCTCATTGTCGATCGTACTTTTATTAAATCTTGTGGCGCATTACGCCTTAATTAGAGCTTTACATCTAAACATAACTGCACTGTGCGTTGCAGCTTCTTATTCTTGATGAGCGCTAAGTCGTTTATTTATGACTTCTTTGGAATTGAATGCCAGTGATATTTGAAACATCTAAGCTCTGATCTGTATTATTTATATAATTATTTAAATAAAATATTGTTGTCATCTTTCTGAACTCATTTAAATTTTGAGAGGAAAATTTCAAGTTAAATTCACTTATGAATAAGTTCAAATGTTATTTACATTATTCCTTTATGCTATGGTAATTAATAAAGCATTTCATATATTCTCATTAACTTGTCATCTATTGATAAGGTGCGTTGCAAAAGTTTGTAGAGTAGGGAGAATTTGTTTTTTTGCTATTTTAATATAGCATTTAATTTTTAAGGCTGGAATCACTTAATTCTACATTAGATAGGGTAAGGTGCACAGTTGTTGCCACCCTTAAGAATAAATTTTGCCTTTTTGATTCTAAAGTGTTACTATGATTAAGTTTGCAGATAATACCGTATTTACTCGATTCTAAGGCACCTTCGAATGTAAGGCGCATGCTAATTTTTGAGACCATTTAAAAAAAAAAAAAATTATTCCTTGAATCTTAGGCGCACCAAAAATCAAAATCAACATGTTTTAGTGCAATATTTACATATTTTTATTAAACAATATCAGCAAAATGACCTAAAAAAGTGCGCCTTAGAATCGAGTAAATACGGTATGTATATTCAACGCAAGACATAAGGAAGGTTCAGAGAAAAAATTTTCAATTTATTACTATAGTGTGTTTGAAAATTAGATATTAAAATAATAAATGGTTAATTTCCATCATCCGCACATTCGCAAAACGAAACTTCAGAAACTGCTCAAGTTGATTTTAAAAAACAAAAAACTTACTTCTAACAAAAGAATAAACCAAACAAGACCAAACTAACCTGAAAGACGCAAACGAAACACAAATCACACAGCCCCAAAAACGCGAGCATCACAAAAGCAGCACTCGTCGCCATACGAAAAATTAAAAACATCCTGAAAAAGACTATGCTAGCCTTCACTGTCCGTACAATCGCACTAAAACTTGAATGCAAACATCATAAGTGAAACCATTATGTACAAGAGTTGGGATTTGAGTCCCCCCAACCCCCCCCCTCTCTAACGAGCAGACATAAGGCGCATTTATTCGTTCAATGTGATTTTTTTGCACTGAGTGCGCGCAATAGCCGTTCGAATTAGCTCTCGTGTGGCCCTTGTGAGAGGTGTTCAGAGATTTCCGTGCACTTCGTTCTCATGCGCTTCGTGTAGTCCGTGCACAAACTAAGCGCACGAAGGTAGAAGCAGGGTCGTTTCGTGCGTTTTACAATTGCAAATGGCGACCTCCAATCCAGCGAAGCGCCAGATTTCGATCACTGTTGATGATGGTCGAAATTTTGCATTCAAGTGGATGAAGAGAGTTTATACACAGATTAAAAATAATTTTGAAAGTGAAAAAGACTCTAAAAATTTGAAATTTAGACTCTTCGGGTGATTAAAAAGGAATTGTTGAGGCATTGCCAAGCTGTTGGTTTGGCTCAAAACGCATGGACCATTCAGTGAAAGATCGTGCACAGACACAGAAACTTCACTGAACGCACTAAACGGTAATTGCACGGGGTGCACTATCAACATCATCATCGTGCAAATCATAAGAATAAACGAATGCGCCTATATACTCCTTTTCCCACTGGGTGAACAGTAAAAATTAACCAATAAGATTAAAAAAAAATTCATTTACCTTGTCCTCAGTCACCCAAAGCTCCACAGAAAAAAAAAAAAAATACAAATTTCAAAACTCCATACACCACATGAACACACGCACAAATAACGAGATTGGAAGTTGCAACAGTAGCTCCATACACCAAACATGAAAAGCGAAAAAAAAAAAAAAAAAACAGAATAACTAAACACTAAAAATCAAAGTCAACAATGCAAAAATCTCACCCAACAAAAGCGTTGCAAAAAACAAAAAAAAAAAAAAAAGAAAAAAATAACAACAACCAGCAAAGGGAACTGCAACAACTTTCGCAAAACTGCAAAAAAAACCAAAAAACAACAACTTCTCATAAGCTATAAAAACGCAAGAGCGAAGCACCAGACAGATTAGTTTGCGAATGTGCGGATAGTGAAAATTAACCTAATAAACTAATAATGCCATTCAGGATTCGCACTGCTGATCGCTACTTTTGCCATAGACCTCAAAAAAATCAAAGTTTTATTTAGAAGTGGCAAAAGTCAGTGGCAAAAAAAATAATCACGTTTACATAATCTTCCCTAATCGCCATTCTCAACACCAGCCATTCTTGAATAACACCCAGGTAGCTTACAATTATTCAGATGACTGTAATGTGTACATGATGTATTGATTTATTGTTTGGAAATCACTGTACGTGTAATTTTATATGCCATGCGAGGCCAACGAGAGGCAGGCCTAAGCACCATCGGGGTTCGAGTAACAATCCATTTTTTATTGTCTCGTGTGTTTTTTTTTTTGTTCTTTTTTTCTTTTTATTGGAAAAACTCCTTCTGTGTTTTTTTGTTTGTTAGAAACAATGAAGGATGGATTGTTCCTCAGACCCCGATGGTCAGGGGGCTTTTGAGTGCCCTGGCCTGTCTCTTATTGGCCCTCTGCCATAAATGTGACGTCATACGTAACTTTTTTGTAGCCTACGAAAAAGACCGATCCCGGCACTGAAAAGTCACCTGCAAACAATGCAACCTTTGTTGTTTCCATCTTGGATTTTAACAATGAGCATTTTTTTTTTTGTTTTGTTTGTAGGAAACGATGAAAGTTGGATTGTGGCTAATCTTATTTTGATCAGGTGATTTTTCAGTGCTGGGCCTGTCTTTTTCGTTGGTCTTGTAACTTTTTTCCTATTGATCAAAGATCGTGCTTGGCATAATGGTTAGGTTACGTCACTGTGTTGCAAAAATTTGGATAATGTTATTTGAAAATCAAAAATCAAGTGAAACATTGACTGAATACTCTCTTATTTACAAGTGGTATCTCCTGTATTCAAATGCATCATCTTCATTTTGATATATTACCACCATGCCATCGAATAAGCAGTTTTCACCAGATGAGGTCTCTGAGATTTGGATACTGAAAGCAGAAGGAAACAAATCGTTCTGTTTCAGGAATTTAGAAAATTCTAGCCTTAAAAGGCGAACATCATGCAAAATCAAGATCTGGACGGCAACAAGCCGAGACGATATTCAAATTCTCCGATTGGCATCCAACCAGTCTGTGTCTGCACAAAAAATTGTTCAGCAATCTGGACTCGGTGTATCATGGCCCAACCTCAAAAAATGGCAAAGAAACCTCCACTGATGGAGTCCACACGTTGAAGCTCGATTGCAGTAGTCTCAAGAACATTTCCTGAAAAGATGAGTGGTTTTCAGTCTTGTTTTATGATGAAAAAAGTGGAACTTTGACAGCCCAGATGCAATGCTTATTATTGGCATGATGTGCGCAAAGAAGAATGGTCGTTCTTCAGCATATGACTAGAGTAATGGCTCCATACAATGGCACGACAAGTTTGGCATTTATTCCTGGACGACTAACTTCCGAAGACACCAGAGAAGACTATAAGCTCATCTTCTGTTTGCAGAGAACCTAGCTTGACTTGAGTGGGCATTTCAGCATGATAATGCAATAATCTACTCTTCCAGATCAACAAAAATTTGGCTTTAACAACATGTCATAAAAGTTATGAAGTCGCCAGCACGCATCTGGATCTAAATCCAACGGAAAACCTCTGAGGTATCTTATGAAGGCAAATTTGCCCCCCCCCCCCCCCTAGCTAGGCAAACTTCGCTTTAATTGGACATTGGATGAGTTGTTCTTTCATCCAGTCTCTGTTGCTTTCTTGCATCGTGTATATATATCGTTATAACATGGCTTTCTTGCCATTGTGTACATGTATAGATTACAAGTATATTTTTTTATTAGGAAAAATGAAAACGAGGCATACCTGCATGGAAAACACGCTATCAGAGAATTTCAATATGGCCGACTTGACTTATGACTGTAGTCAGTGTGTGTTTAGGTGTGGAGGCTTGTATACAGTCATAAACACCAGAAAATTGTCTCAGGATGTCAGGTTTTTGCGGGATAGTTGTGGGGGTGTGGCTGCATCGTGCATAGCTGTTGCTTAAATAAAAAGGGAAATTTTTAATTTATGCTTTGCTTTATTGGGTATTTGCATGTTGCAAGCTTTTTTGGAGCACTGCGCAATGAGCCCTGACACTAGGCCCATGTGTTTTAATTAGAACGTATGTTGTAGAATGTATAAAAATTTACCTTGTTGCTTTATTGATGGCTAAGTCCATTATAGGCATTGTTGTCATTAAAACTGAGTTTGGGAGGCTGCAACAATGGGTAAGAAAATAACACGATCCTTTCTGTTAAGTCTGTCAAGTTTCTAAGAAGAGATGACAATCTGTGCATGTTGTAGATATATATACAGCCTGTAACATTGCTATGGAATCGATGCATAATTTTCGATTACGTTGTATATTTATTACATATTATAATCATTATCTGTGTACAGCACTCTTAGCCTATTAACATTTTAGAAAAAGTATTAAAAATTCATTTTCATCAATTTTAAAAACAATAAACAAAAAAGTCAGTTTTTAATGTAACAGTTCTATGGAATCAGAAGTGAAAACCTTTAAAATATTGTATCTACCTTCTGAAAATGGAACTGAACCATATGCAAATTACCTTTTATTGCTTGCAAAAGTTCTTTATGTTAGTGGAAAGTAGATGTTTTCTTTCACCACAATGCCAGGCGGTTCAGTGTTGACAGAGCTTGAAATCAGAAAGATCATCAAGTTTCATGCTCAAGGATTAAGTCAAAGAGCAATTGCTAAAAAGATAGGAAGATCTCAGAAAGCAGTTTATAATTTTTTGTCAGAGGGTAACAATTATAGTACTTCCAAAAGAAGATCTAAGGCTAAAAAGCTCAACACTAGAGATCACAGAAGAATATTTCGTATGGCAACGAAAGAACAATTATCAGTACGACAAATTGCAGCTGCTCTACCTGTAGAAGTGTCCCACCAGACTGTCTGGAGAAGTCTTCACGACAACACCAACGTCAAGTATTCCAAATGTCTTAGAAAACAACGACTAACAGAAGCTCACCGACATACACTACTTGAATGGGCTAAAGATAAGATGTCCTGGGTGGAACAATGGAGCAACATCGTTTTCTCTGACGAAAAGAAGTTTAAATTAGACGGACCAGACAGAAATGCATGTTACTGGCATGATCTGAGGACGACTCCCAACATTCAGTTCAGTAGGAACTTTGGAGGGGGATCTGTCATGGTGTGGGCAGCATTTGGCTATAACGGAAAATCAGATCTTGTGTTTGTGGAAGGGAGATTGGACTCCAAAAAGTATCAGACATTGCTTTATGATCATTTAATACCGTTTGGCCCTTTGATTGGTGGCCCAACGTGGAAATTTCAACAAGACAACGCAAGCTGCCATGTTTCAAAAGCAATGAAAACATGGTTCGTTGATGAAAAACGTGAAGTAATTAATTGGTCATCATTAAGCCCGGACATGAACCCCATAGAAAATTTATGGGATATCATGGTATCGAAAATTTATGCTAAAAAGAAACAGTTTGATCATGTTAACGAGCTGAAACTCGCTATTTTAGAGGCATGGGACAACATAAAACTTCCAGTTCTCCAAAAGCTAGTTGAATCAATGCCTAACAGAGTGTTTCAATTAATTTCAGCAAAAGGTGGTTCAACTAAATATTGAATTGTAGTTTTCTTTAAACTTTTATTTGTGATTCCATAGAACTGTTACAGTTAATAATTGGATTTTTTTGTTTATTGATCAAACAATGTTTTTGTTTTTTTGCTTGTTTGTTTCATTAAACATCTTTATGGTTTACAAACATATGTAACATTCAGCATTTTGATATATGGATAATTTAAAAAGTTTCTTTGAAATATGCCTTGATTCCATAGCAATGTTACAGACTGTATATATTTTTTTATTGCTGTTGTCGTCGTTGTTGAGAGAGATTGCTCTCGAAAAAATAACGGGTATGGAATGTTTTTCGTCAGGCAGCAGGTTCAAAATAGTACATCGTTGATATATTTATTGCAATTATGACATCTCTTGAAACGTTCTAAAGCAATCGAGTTGTACGACAGGTGTAAATATCCGCTTTTGTTCGAGCTGGTTCTATAGGAAAATAGTGCAATTCGTCATTTGCATCATTCTTTTCATCAGAGAGTTAATCCTACATGTAAACTGCTAAGATAAGAAATCATCATGCCTATTAGACAACTTCTTTGGTGAGACCTTTCTTGTTTTTGTTGCTATTGTGTAAACAACAGGGTTACCCCTTTTATCCCGTCATAGTGAGAGTGAAGGTGAATGTATGTCATCAGGGCACATTTCTGACCAGACACCGCTTGTAGCAGTGTAATTTGTCGCTGTCCGTCCTGTAGTTTGAAGAGACATTGACTGTGACTTTTTTTTTTTTTTTTAGATTCACAGAAGTGATTTTGGCTATATGGTTTATGTAGTGAAATGTAAATGTTCCGTTTATGCTTGCATATGCAGCAGCGGTACAAGCGCGTGTTCACTGCTGGCGTCTCATTTCAGTGACATGCTCTCTTGTAGTGGAGTCTTAGCGTAAGTGCTGCATTTTAGTGTGAGGTAACACGAGGGGTAGGTGTTGTGCGTCACTGATGTGAAAGTGTTGAGCATATAGGGGTTACAGTCTCTCTCCCCGTTTTTGTATCAGCTCCGAGTAACCATGTTCGATGTGTGGTTGAGAGTGGTAAAAGAAAATAAAAAGAGAGGCGCGATTTGTTCTGTACCCACTCGTGTTGACCGATGGAGCGCAAAGCAGTGTGCTTGTGAAAGGCTCAGTGCCCTTGGCGTCATTGCAATGCAAATGTGTTGGCAGTGAACATCGGCTCATGTCCATCCAACAGAGTCTTGATTTAACATGGAACACTGAGGCACTTACGTGCTCATTTTAGTAAAATAGTAATAGTAAGCGTCCATGATAGTTGTTAAGGAAATATTGACATATATGTTGAGAGAAAATGCCCCGGGGTCCTCACATGTCTAGTAGAGTAACTGGTGCTTAATTTTTCATAAATTCTTTAACATTTCAATTGGGGTTTTGGTTTTCGTTAATTGTATTATGCAGCTTTAGCTTTTATTAATAATTTCGAGAATTGCTGTTAAAAGGTTTACTGGTTATTAATGCGATATTTTCTTTTAATTTACATTATTGTATGCAATTATCTCTTGTAAGAATAAATAAGAGTAAACTCTTATCTTTGTGTGTTCCTTGTTTGGATTCCGCAGCTTAAGCAAGTTCCGAAACCCCGTACCCCATTTCGTGTGGAGTCGGTATTTGCTTGGGCGTGCACAGACTGGTGGAAGTAGGTTGAAATAGTGGCTAAAGATTCTAGGACCGGAAAGATGCTCACTTGTAGATGATTGGCTGCGCATTTGGGGCAACTTCTGTAAATTTCAACTCTGTTGGAATTCCAAAACCTGCGTCGTTGTTGCCTCTAAGCCGCTTTCTGCCACTAATCAGCTGGACGTGAAACGGCTGTGGGAACCAAAACGCGCGAATGTGCCAGATATGGCAAATTTGATGCAAAGTCGCTGAATGTGAACCAGCCTTATCCAGTCGCTGGTGAGAGATGCCACCTGGACATCTGAATGCCAATCACATTGTGTATAGTTGTATGGGGTATTTGTAGATTAATGGAAATCTCACGGACTGAATTGTTGCACAAGTGGCATCCTAACCTACCTAACCTAACCTAACCTAACCTAACCTAACCTAACCTAACCTAACCATTTGGCACATTTCATGATTTATGATAGTGTACTTGTAGCCATTGGAAAGGAGTAAGAATGAAAACCCGACTTCTTCTTCATCATGTGTCTTTTCTTCTTTGTGCTCTTTGTCTCTGATATTCCGTTGTTTGTTGGATCCTCATTTTATGACACATACTTTACTCTATTTTCAGGCCTCTACAGCTCCTCCAGGTGCTGGACCACCACCAATGTTGATACCTCCACCTGCTTTTAATGTGAGATATTAAAACTTGAGTTTTCTTTTGTCTTTGTTCTAGTTTTAATTGAAATTCCAGTAAAAAAATTCTGGTAAAACAAGTAAGACATAAGTTTTGCATATTTTTCTTAAAAATGTTGTTATAGGTTGCCCCAAATTTCATTCCTCCACCTGGGACACCAGCTGTACCCCCTGAGATGTCTAAACCTCCACCAATACTTCCTCCGCCAGGATTGCCTCCCAGTATGCCACCTCATTATCCTCCTGGGATGCCACCTGGAAATTTTTTACCGCCTTTTGTTCCAGCTGCAACTGTTCCGCCTCCAGGTGAGCAGAGTTAAAGTTAATACTTAAGAGATGGAAAGTTGAAATTACTTACATTCAGTCGAATCCCATTATAACGAAGCTCAGGGAACCACTGTTTTACTTCGTTATAACAAAAACTTTGTTAAATCGAGATTGCAATTAATTGAGAATAAATTAAAAGTAGCTTACTTTAAACCGTGAATATATATGTACAGTTCATTTCAAAAGCGTTTTCACTTGCTTGGCAGGAGTTGAGCTAAGCAAAGTTGATCGATTATAAAGTCTAGTAGTTTGAACGAACATCGTAGAAGGTTAAAATGGACTTGGCCGTCCAGAGTGGAAATAGGGATGAGGTTTATGACTGGTGTGGGCGAATTACAGCACTTTTAACTGAAAAGATTAATCGCTGCTTTTTATTTTAGTAAGATCAACTTTGCAGAAGAAATATTTAACGCACTTGTTAAAAACAAAGCAATGAACATTTAAGAATATCTCAAGAATGTTCGATGAGGGTTTATCCTACGTAAAACATGAGATGTTTAAATTATTGAAGAAAATAGGAACGAAAACTCCACAGGCTGAATTAGAACCAGGAATCTTCGAAGAGCTGAAGTTTCCCAGTTCGAATCCCAGCTGTGGAATTTTCTTTCTTTTTTTCATCAATAAATATTTAGTTTATTTATTTATTTTTTCTGTATATTAAACATTGATATTTTTACTTATTACTTTTTAAATTCTGTAATATTTTGATACCGAAAATGTTCATGCCGCCATATACACTGGTGGAAAAAAAAATCCCAACACCACGAAGGACTTGTGCTAGATGAATGAAATTTGGACAGTATATTCAGCTATGGTATTTATTCAATTGATTCAAGTTTCAATTGACTTTAGTACCCGCTGTAGTCGCCACGCTGGTCTATGCAGGCCTGCACACGTGCATGCATACGGTTGTAGAGATGCCGAATGTCACTTTGTGGTATGGCATTCCAGTTGTACCTTTACCTGGCTGGTCAGATCAGCGACAGTTGTTGCTGATTGTGGAAGAGCCCTGACTACGGCGTCCGACCATGTCCCAGACGTTCTCGATGGGCGACTAATCTGGTGATCGTGCTGGCCATGGTAGGATGTGGACACCCTGCAGTCCATGTTGAGTTGCAGCTGCAGTGTAGGGTCGAGCGTTATCCTGTTGGAACAGCCCCCCCTGGCATACCAGCCATGAATGGCAGCACAGTGGGTTCAACAACCATCCGAATGTAAACATTTGCCATCATGGTGACTGGGATAACCACCAGGGGGTCCTGCTGTCGTAGGATATCCCTCTCCATACCATAACGCCAGGGGTGGGGCTAGTATGCCGACGACGGATACAGCTCGGTAACAGGACTTCCCCACTCCTCCTCCTGACTCTTGTGCGACCATCACTCTGACCCAGACAGAAACGACTTTCATCCGTGAAGACCACAGACCTCCATTCTGCCCTCCAAGTCGCTCTGGCTTGACACCACTGAAGATGTGCTGCACGGTGTTGAGGGGTAAGAGGCAAACATGCCACAGGGCGCCTGGAGTGGAGGTTCCTGGCCAGGAGACGGTTCCGACTTGTGCGTGGAGTGATGTTGGGTGCCACAGCAGCCCAAATGTCCGCTGCAGATGCTGTCTGATTTGCCACAGCCATCCTACAGATGTGCCGGTCAACCCTGTCTCCACTGGCCGGGGGTCGTCCAAATCCTGGTCTCCTGGTAATCCTGCCTTCCCTGGACCATTGCTGCCAACAGTTGTACACAGTGGCAACGTCTCGACCCATGCGTTCTGCAATAGCATGGAACGAAAGTTCACCCTCTCGAAGGCCCACTACACGTCCTCGTTCGAATTGGGTTAGCTGCCCATATTCACGTCGCAGTCGCCTTCAAGGCATGTTTTACGTACAGTACTCTATCACACACGTCCACAAGTGTCTGAAGGGACACAGACGTGCGTCTGATCTCCTTTATATCTGTCATTGGAATGTCTTAATTGCATGTACAGGGTGGCGCTGGTGGCACCCCCTATAAGTTGTAACCTTGAAACTTGAATCAATTGAATAAATACCATAGCTGAATATACTGTCCAAATTTCATTCATCTAACACAAGTCCTTCGTGGTGTTGGGATTTTTTTTTTTCCCGCCAGTGTATTATACGTATATTTTATAAGAAAAAGAAAGCCATTACAATATACCGTATAGTAAACAGCATATTGTATACTGCATAAATATATGCTTTCTTCATACAGACTGAGTTTTTTTAAAAGTGGCCCGGTGCGAAATACTACAGTAAGTTTTCAAATGACTTGTCATTCATGTGACATTGCGCAGTTGAGAGACTGACATTGGTGTGCATGGTAGTCGTTTGTGCAAAGTGGCGAAAATGGTGTTATCTCTGCAACAGCGCATTTTTGTGGTAGAGCACTATGCACGGCATGGATCATGAAAACAGTGTGCAGATGAGTTTAAAAGTAAGTTTCAAGTTGGTGCTGTGCCAGCAAAACCTCCTGCTAAGAGCGCAATGCAAAACTTAATTGCCAAATGGCATGCAATGAGATCAGTACTGAATGCAAAGAAAGTGCGCAAAAGGACTGTCCATATGACAGCAGTCACTGCTGCTGCTGAAGAACACATGCTGCACAGTCCCAAAACGTCATCACGGCGGCTGTCTCAGCAACTGGGTTTGTCTCAGTCGAGTGCAATGAAGATCATGAAACAGGATTTACACTTACACCCCTTAAAATGACCACTGTGCATCAGTTGCATGACTTGGAAAGTCGGCCAGGGTTCAGATTTGAGAATGGTTGTGTTCATCTCAAATGAAGCATGATTCCATCTATTCGGTGATGTCAATTCACAGAACATGCATCATTGGCCTTCCGTCAGTCCACATGTTTTCATGGATCTCCACTGCATCCACAAAAAAGTGGAGTGTGGTGTGCTGTCTCCGCCTGCCGCATCATCCCTGTGTTCTTCAATGAAATGTGAATAGTGACCGTTATCTGTACAACATCTTCAACGTGTTTGCTGCACAACTTACTGATGACGAGCATGCCAATGCTTACTTTCAGCAAGATGGTGAAATAGCCCATTCTGCGCATGCAACACTTGCCCGTATTCAGGAAGTGTTCCCACTCGAACATGTGATCAGTCGAGGAAAAAGAACAGCCCTGGCCATCACGGTCGCCAGACCTATCGATCTGCGATTTCTTCTTCTGGGTTGCACTGAAAGGTGTGATCTACCAGAACAATCCACGCAGAGTCGCCGTCCTTCAACAAAACGTCCAGGCAGCCATTCAAGCCATTCCAGTGGAAACCCTTGCTCGTGCCTTCAGGAACATGTGGACATGGCATCACACGTGCCTCGAGGTGTGCCAGTGGGGTTATTTGCACTGATCTTTGATCATTGTTATCTCTTTTCATGCTCATTTTTACACGTTGTCCACTGGGGCACTTGTAAAAAACTCACCCTGTATATAAGATACTGTATTGTTATACATTATTTTATCCCGTCATGGATGAGAATACAATTTTTTTGCCAATACGTTATTTTTTTTTAAGCATAAACCCAGAAGATACTGTAATTCATTTCGAAACGGCAGCTAAAGTCCGTCTCAAAAGTATAGAGACTTTCGTAAATTAAAGAAAACTTTCCATACGAGGATGTCACATGAAAACAAAAAATATATACATTTTATTCGCATACTAAATAACATAATCCTAGAATTTCAGGGGTAATTTAATTTTCGTTTATTGAAAAGAAAAACAAATCGATATTTTATTACAAAAAAGGTGTCTCAAAAGTATAGAGACTTGCCAAGAAAACTTGCTTTTAAAACTAAATACTGTTCCCATTACACTGGATTAGTTTAAATACACGATCTTTCATTGATGTGATTAGGTGTTGAAGCAGATCTGATGATAGATTGTACCTGCATGTCTCATTTGCATCCTGCAACCCCAAAACAGTCGAAAACTGTCGCCCATTTGCATAAACAGTGCATGTCATGATGCCCCATAGATATTCTATTGGGTTTAAATCGGGGCTTCTCGCTGGCCACTTCATGACGGTTAAATTGTTTGCATCGAACCATTCCTTTGTTGCTTGTGATCTATGAATGCTGGCATTGTCTTGTTGGAAAATGCCTTTTTCTCCAACCAGATTCTGCAGAAATGGCAACAAATGGCAACTTAAAGTTTCTTGATATTTCAGAGAATTTTCCCTTCCAGAAAGAATCACTAAACTCGTAGTACCATTGAACACAAAGTCTCCCCAAACTATCACACATCCTCCTCCTTGTTGTCTGCTGTAAAATGCCTCTGGTTCTCGTCTCGTATCATGCCAGTAATAAGCATTACCGTCCAGCCCATCTAAATTCCACTTTTGTTTCATCGGAAAAAATCACTTGAAGCCATTCATCAGTCCAGGACATATGCTCCTTGGCCCACTGCAATCGTGCAATCTTGTGCTGTTGTGTCAGCGGTGGTCGTTTCTGTTTTTTAGAGTACACTAAATTGCCACCAGCTTTAATCCGTCGGTGAACAGTCTCTTTGGATACATTGCACACAAGTTCATGTGATATCTCTCTCAGTGACAGTTTCCAGTGGTAGCCAGGCGAATGATCCTGCGATCGTCTCGATCGCTGGTCGCTTTTGGTTGTCCTGTCCTCTTGTGCGCTGCAGATATTCGTTGTTCTGAAATTACTTTGTAGACCACAGACTTGGATCTTCCAATTTTCTTGCATATTTGTTGAACTGTGCTGCCTGAGGCCTTCAGCAGCCAAATTTCACTGATCTCATCTTGAGTGAGGTCTCTTCCATGTGGCATTTTTAAAATTGACAATTTCATTCATTCACATACAGTTTAAATAACCGATTTAATGTAAAACTTTAACATCTGCTTTAAAACATTTGCATAATGGTCCATACCGACTCTCTTTCGATGGGAGTCTCTATACTTTTGAGACACCTTTTTTTGTAATAAAATGTTGATTTGTTTTTTTTTTTTTCAATGAACGAAAAATAAATTTCTCCTGAAATTCTAGGATTATGTTATTTAGTATGCGAATAAAATGTTTAGATTTTTTGTTTTCACGTTACATCCTCGTATGGAAAGTTTTCTTTAATTTACGGAAGTCTCTATACTTTTGAGACGGACCTTATTCCCTATGAAATACCATAATAGATTTATACATTATATATTATTATTTTGTTAAATGTGCAGAAAACTTTTTTCTACTACTGATTATTTCATGAAAAACTTGTAATGATTTAATATGTGTATTTGCCATTCTATTGTTGAGCGTGCTTTGCCAACTTAACGCATACTTCCTCGTGTAGTTTTCACGTTTTTATACAGCGTTTCTGCTAAAATAATAATAATATACATTGATATATTAATAATAAAGAAAAACTTTCCTAATAAAGGCTTAAAATCAGACTTCAGTTAAAACAGCTTGACGTCACTCATTATGCCTACCTATCCCTGTTGCTAAGAAACAATAAATGGCATCGTCCAACTCGACTTCTTGCCTGGAGCGATTAATCTCACTGATTTAATGTAAAGCACGGAAGCCAAACATTGTTCACCTAAGTGAAAATGCTTTTGGAATGAACTGTACAGATTGGATTTTGAAATGTTCCATCCTTACGGAAAGCTCTATCTCTACGGGTGCAATCAATACCACCTAGAAACCTTTTTAGGTGGTTTAGGTGTGCTTCATCCTTACCTAATAAAGACACAAACCTCTTGCCAACAAAGATTGGGGATCCAAAAGTGATATAAACGGAATGAATTAATAAAATTGTTCTTCTTAACTTGGGTTTGCACAAAACTTAATTATAGTTGAGGACCGTAAATACAGAAACCAGAAATTCAGAAGACTGAAAATCGGAGTTAGGTTTGGCCAAAGCTTTAAGGAAATAACGTTGAATAAATATACAAAATCGAGGGATCGAATAAGCAGAGGATCGAAATGACCCACAAAAAACCCGCCAACTCACACTTGCAAGTGACCCGTCATCTAGACCACACATAAAATAGAGTTTTATGCCTTTAACATAATTTTGAATTCGCTGCCATCTGGTTTCCCAACACTGGTGTACAAAGAAGGCTCAAAGAATTAAGTTACCACGGACATTTTAAGATACAGTTCTGGTATCATTGCTTATTTCAATATCAGACCCGTTTTTAATGCCATGGTTAAACGATAACTTAAATTTCTCGGAGATTTGTTTTGTAATTAGGCATAGGCCTGCTTATGCTGTTTCTCATTTTATTGTCAAGAAATATGCTGAAACTAACTGGCATTATCTGGGGGGGGGCCGCCCGCAGAGTCAGACAACCCACACATTGATTTTCCTAGGCATATCCTTGAAAATCATAGATTCATGTAAAAAGTCAGGTTTTAATGCATGAGAAAGATAATGATAATGAAGCTAGGCCTAGAGTAGTCACTTTCTAGTTACTGCAACGAAGCTCCATTCCCAACGGTGTGCTTCACTGTAATTCAAATGTGTTAGAAACCTCAGCCAACCAGGCCAGTCCAAGCTGACCTTGAGTGACTGGATTTTGGTTTCAGCTTATCAACTTAAATTGCAGTTCAGGTTAACATTTGACTGATTGTAGGAATTTTATTCTCCGTAAGTTGGCAGGTATGCATATATCTGATTAAACTATAATGATGTAGGATTGGCCTTATGTTGTTTACTCTTATGAAGAATTATTACTTCTTAATAAATTTGCTTGCTTCTTTTTTTCGATTTCATTTTAATGGGTCAAGGGGACATCTGTTATAATATAATATTATAAAATAAGTTCTTTCTTTCAAATTTTAGGCGGTGGTTCATCTCCAGTTGTCATATCTGCACCACCTCAAGTCAACACTCCTCAGGCCCCCACACCTCCTTTAGTTCCTCCAAAACCTGAAATAGTCACACCAACCTCAACACCTGTGAATGATTCTCCCAGTAGCAATTCAGCCCATCAAAGCAGCCCTTCTCGACCAACTAAATCAGATAAGGTCAGCTTCTTTTCTACTTGTTACCTTTATCTGAGTCTTTTATAGAAAGATCATGCTTTGTCATCATTTTATGATAATGTTATGTCATCTTAATTCATTTTACTACCTCATAAGTATTTCAGACTATTGATCTTAAATTAATTGGCTCCAATTGGTTAATTCTCCCCATAAGAGAAAATAAAAAATTCTCTATGTATTTTTTTGTTTATAGGCTGCAGTGCTAAAAATTTATTATTTTAAAAGAAAAATAATTACATGTATACAGGATGAATACAAAAGTCTGAGCCCCCCCCCTTTTATTTTTTGATCCGAAGCAGATATTTCAATTTTGATGAATCCAATGAATAGGAAGTTATGGGTGGCCTATCCCATGGTGCACTTTTCATCATCCCAAATATGCAAATTAGAACACATTCAAAATTTATCTCAAAAACCGTAAGGCATAGAGAAAAAAACCCAATTGCAAACTTGTTTAGCATAAAAAAACAAACAAAACAAAAAAAAATCATCCAAATCAGACCAATCAATCACCCACAATCACATGGTGAACTGTTTGTAGCTTACAAACAGTCACACTGCTTAAGGAAAATTGAATGTCGATATTTCCACCATGTAAAGCATGCAAATAAAAAAATTAACATAAATTACCATACATTCACTTCATGCAGAAAAGCAAATAAAAGGCATGTTTCAGCACACAGAAGACGGAACAATTCCAGGATAGCAAGCTACACTGTTCTGGAAATGGTCAACATGATCTTCTGCTTCGGAGAGGCATGGAGAAACCTACATGCTGCAGTTAGGTTGTATCGAGACAGATACCCTAACGAACGCCATCCATCTCGTCAAACAATGCGTCACATTATTCAAAGATTCGAGGCTACAGGGAATGTTAATGCAGAACGAGGACGACCAAGGGTACAAGGCGACGAGGGTACAACAACACTAGTTCTGGCTGCAGTTGCTGCAAATCCCCACACAAGCAGCAGAGCAATTGCTGCAGATGTTGGGTGCCATCAGAGAACTATTCTCAACATTCTACACGCACATCATTTTCACCCATACCATATTCATTGTCACCAGGAGTTACTGCCATTGGATTATGTTGCTAGGGCCGCCTTCTGCAACTGGTTACTTACCTGCCTGGATGATAATCCAAACTTCATTCATGAGGTGTTGTGGACAGATGAAGCCCTGTTCACCAGGGATGGAGTTATCAACAGGCATAACCATCATCATTCGGCAGACGAAAACCCATGATGTCTGCGAGAAGCAACTCATCAAGTGAACTGGAGAATCAGTGTGTGGTGTGGATTGTACAATGACACTGTGGTTGGACCGTATTTTTACGATGGAACACTGACTGCAGAACGCTACCGGGTTGAAATTCTCAACTTGGTAGTCACAGACTTCATTGACAATTTGCCATTGGCTTCGTATCAGTGCACATGGTTTCAGCATGATGGAGCTCTTCCACATTACGGGTTGGTCGTTCACGAGCGTCTAAGTGAGATGTTTAGACAACAATGGATTGGCTGAGGAGGACCAGTTCGTTGACCACCCGCTCCCCTGATTTTACACGAAGGTTAACTGGGGATACCTGAAGGACAAGGTTTATGCTACGCATCCCGCCTCACTGGAGGATCTGGTTCAACGAATCCAGGAAGCGTGCCGAGGAGTGACACCAGCCATGCTTGCCGATGTTTTGGCGTCAGTTAGGTTCCGTGCCCAATTGTGTTATGGTGCCCACGGTCATCACATCGAGCATTTTGTTGATTAACTTTTTTTTTTAAACTGTTTGAAGTAACTTGTTTGTGCAATGTGAATGTTTGTAAGCTACAAACAGTTCATCACGTGATTGTGGATGATTGCTTAGTCCGATTTGGATGATTATTTTTTTTTATGCTGAACAAGTTTGCAATTGGGTTTTTTCTCTATCCCTTACGTTTTTTTGAGATACACTTTGAATGTGTCCTAATTTGCATATTTGGGATGATGAAAAGTGCACCATGGGATAGGCCACCCATAACTTCCTATTCATTGGATTCATCAAAATTGACATATCTTCTTCGGTTCAAAAAATAAAAGGGGGGGTTCAGACTTTTGTATTCACCCTGTATAGGCCACACTTGAGTATGGGCTGCATATTTTGGCATCAAAATTTTCCAATAAAGTAATAAACTACACAATATTTACGATAAAATTATTTATTCAACATTAAAAATGAACAAAGATTGGTACACAAAAAAAAAAAAAAAAAAAAAAAAAATCAAAATCCTTCAAAGTCTCTTTCATCGCATGAGGAATTAAATAGTTC
>JAHWFO010012105.1:50908-63605 GCA_023313115.1 Rhysida immarginata | reverse complement strand
CTACTGTGGTTGTACCACGAAAAAAATGGCGGCCAATTCAAAGTGTCCGTTCATTTTGGGACATCCTTTATTTCACTCTTATAATCCCTCTATTGTTAAAAAGGCGCTTGACAAAAATCGTTCCTCGTTTACTAGCCTTAAGAAATCACTGACGTAATAATCACAGAATCCTAATTAGTAAACCTTTTGCCCTTCAAGAAGTGCATGTGAAAGTCTAATTGGGTCAAGTCTGGTAAATACGTAGGGTAAGGGAGGATCGCGTAACATAAAGCGTTGATTTTCTGCTTGTTCAAAAGATACACATGTGGCCGTGCTCCATCATGAAGGAGTATGGGACCGAAACGATTGACGAGCGATGGCTGTTTGTTGCTAAATTTCTTGTGGCATTCGTCCAGCTGATGGCAATACACTTCAGTTGTAAGTGTTTGGCTGCGCGAAAAAAACTGATATGCAACACACAGTCTTGGCTGTCACTACAAAGAAATCACAATCTTCTGTGGGAGCAAGTTGGGTTTGGACATTTGTTTCAATGGTTTTCCTTCACTGAGCCACTGAACTGTTCGCTTTCTGCTGCCATAAAGCACCAACTTTTTTATTAACTGTAAAGATCCAATGCAGAAAAGTGTTAGCCTCAAGTATTACAAAACATCCTAATCAGCACTAATTTCTTTCTACCATTAATTATGTATATCGATCATTTTAGAAAGCAATTTTTAGATCGTCGTAAAGATCGTTGATGTGTACGTCCTGTTAGTACACCTCATCGCTTACATGAACGATCCTCATGGCTTTATCCGTTGGACTTTGTTTCTTGCACCCTGTTCAAAAACATCGTTGTATACTCAAAATTGATCCAGTTTGCCAAATTCCAATATACAAAATGCTTTCTTCTCACCATGCCATTTTCTTCACTCTGCCTCCATCCGCTAGCGCTCCAAAAACACTTATAGAGCTCAAAAGAAAAGAGGAGATCAGTCCACTTATCCACAAGAAAAGTGGACAAATGGGTTGACCTCTCTTGTTTTCGCAATAAATATCCACAGTTTAATAAGGACTTTGCAGTTTTATTTTACTTTAATTTCTAGAGCTTTTGTATTCGATAATATATCATACAAAGTGTGGCAATTAAAAACCCGGACAGAGGTCGCTGCGTAAAATGTAAACAAAAATTCAACTTATCAAGACCGGTTTGTATGACTGCAGCTGCATAGACTTTTTTAGTAGCTTAAAGGATTTGTGTTCAGACACCCATTATAGCGAAGCATGTGAACAAGTATCATCGAGAATCGTTGAGACGCAAACACCTTGAGGTGTAGGAAGAGATGTTAGTAACTGGGCGCGAGTTCAATACATGCAAGCAAATCCACTGTCAAAGGAAAAATTAACAACAGGCTTGCATTAAATTCTGCCTAAAGTTAGGTAAATCGGCTACGTAAACACACCACATGTCGAAAATGTCTACGGGAAAGATGCCCTATCTGCAATAGTACATTCGAGTGATTTGTCCTTTCGTGATGGCCGTGAAGACCTTTCAGATGACCCGCACCCTGGAAGACCAGTTTCCGTCTGAAAGCCAGAAACCACGAGAAAGTCAGAAAACTCGTCACTGCCGAATCACAATTCATATTCTTGCGGATGAATTGGGCTGCAACAAGTTGGGTTCTTCTTCACGATAGTGCCCGGCCGCCTACCGCCATAAGCGATTAGGGAAATCGAAGCGATTTGGAAAATCAAGAGGAATCCGTCCGAGGACTTTAAAAGCTGTTTTACAAACTTGTACAAATGCGCAGAAAAGTGTATTGTGTCCAGTGGAGGTTACTTTGAATCATCTTAAACAGAATTTTCATTTGGACTTCCCGTTTCTGCGTATTTGTATTAGTCCGGATATTTAATTGCCACACGTTATACTTTCCAGCGACTGTGGTGGTTTTTGTAGAACAGGGTTCAGGAATCCCGGAATATTCATAAATAACCCTGTAAATAATGTAACCAGTATATTATACTCGACGACCAAGGGAATTTGAAAAATATACACAAGTTTTTGAAGGGATGTGCTTCCTTAAAATGATTGAAAAGCTTAACAAAAACCTTCAGTATGTAAATTAGTAAAGTAAAATTGTAAATTTCTCGCTATAGAAACATTAATAAAATAGCTATTACTAGATGAGAAGAACGATATTCCACAATAATATTTATTGAACATTCACGGATGTATTAGTACAGGGGTTCCGAAAAAGAATGACATTTTGTGATTTTATAACTTTTTTTTTTGGATGGTATTAGGATGCTAATTTTTTAGCAAAAATTCTCAAAAAATGCACAAGATATCTTATCGTTGTTAATTGTCTAATTAAAATTGTCTAAACTTGCGCTGGACAATGACAACAGACTTAAATTTCGCGAACCATAAGGCACCATGGGACATGATTTCTGTACTCAGTCATTCATGACCACCCTTTATCTCTATACAAGATGTCTCAGAACTCTTTGCCCAAACTTAACAGGGAAGTAGAGAGAAAGTATATGAACACTTTTTGCCAATAACCCCATGGTCGGAAATGACTCAGTGTCCAACAATGGCACATTGAAAGTAAAATCATATTGATTAAAAAAAAATCCACCAAAATAATGGTTTCATTTCATTGTTTGCATAATAACATTCCACATGCACAAATTGTTCGTGCATATCAAGAGCAGTACGCTGTGAATTCTGGGCTGGAATTGTAGATAAACAATTTATTGGTCCATATTTAATGTCTGCTCCACTAACGGGACGCGCATACCGCATTTCCCTTCAGAACGTTTTACCGAGCTTTTGGTGATTCGCCGGGACATGTTTCAACATGATGGGGCACTTTCAAATTTCATCCTCGAGGTTCGAGATTATCCGAATCTGAGATTTCCAAACAGATGGACTGACCGAAGTCGCATTAACTGGCCACAACGATCACCTGATCTCATATGCAAGGACTTCTTCCTATGGGTCCATATGAAGAATGTAGTGTATGACAGCTCGGTGGATAATCTTGCAGCTGATGCAGCAGAAGTTCAGGAGATGACTGGAGTCTTCGAACGCTTGAACGGTTCGATGTAAGACCTGTATTAAGAGAGGTGGTCATTATTTTGAACACATACTGCGATAACCTTTGCTGTAAGCTACATGATAAATAAAAATAATTAGATGCCATGTCTCTTCATTTTGTGGCCTGTGATCTTTCAATGTGCCATTTTCGACCATGGGTTTATTAACAAAAAGTGTTCATATACATCCCCTCTATCTCCCTGTTCTGAGACACTCTGTATATTGGTTCAAAAATATATAATTATAAGTATTTAATTTATAGCATAACGGGCACCCTAATTATATTACATACTACTGCAAAATTATAATTCTGTCTCATCCTTTAATCAATTATTAAATTCAAAATAAACCGTTTAAAGCAGGATGCAATTGAAGAACCCTGTTGCTTTCGACGATTTTGCTGTTAGACAAGGCCAGCTGGACATAATCACTCCCGACAACCAACAAAAATCTGAGGTGCCAGACGATGGGGGCCATTGGAGGAGGAAGAGGCGGGTTGGTCTCGAGTGATTGCTATCAGCTGGCAATATAATCGTACGATTGACCTCTCAGCTTCCCGCCAAGCACGAGAAATGGGAACAAGAATGAAAGGCATTTATCTCTTTTAATTTTCATGTTATTAAAGTAGCGAAGCAGAGAAAACCCTTGAAGCTTAATGGTACCAGTGCTCCCCCGTTTTAACAAAACACTGAAGACTATGAAAAAAATAGTGTACCGAATTTTCATAATGTCGAACAACATTTACTAATACAGGGTGTTTCTAAATGGCAGGACATTAAATACATAGCGTGCATCCATGCATCAATCGAAGCAAAATGTTCCTTAACGCAAATGCCAAAAACTCAAAATTCGAGGTGTAAAATATCGCATCGTTATTAGGAGCTTTAGCATAAAAGCTACTTATAAGAATGCGCCCTTGGTCTGTACATTTATCCGTCCGTACGTCCGTCCGCCATTTGCACGATAACTTGAAAACGGATTAACTTTTTCAAATTCTGTTTTCAGAAATATGACCATCAAAGTCTTAGCTCGGCCGTATCAAGTTTTCAGAATTTTTCGTGGACCCCTTCAAGTCGAATTCACGTGCTAAAACAGTGAGTGTAAAGAATACCAAGCTAATGGCATGTCATATAACAATCGATTTATCAAGAAGGAATACATTGTTACTTTCTGTTCACCTTTTAAGCATTCCTGAAATCGGCGCGCGCACGTGAAATCGCTTTGTCGACGCACGATTGCTCAAGTGCTCATAATCTACAGGGTGAATACAAAAGTCTGAACCCCCCTTTTATTTTTTGAACCGAACCAGATATGTCAGTTTTGATGAATCCAATGAATAGGAAGCTGTGGGTGGCCTATCCCATGGTGAACTTTTCATCATCCCAAATATGCAAATTAGGACACATTCAAAATTTATCTCAAAAACCGTAAGGGATAGAGAAAAAAACCCAATTGCAAACTTGTTCAGCATAAAAAAACAAACAAAACAAAAAAAAATTATCCAAATCGGATCAACCAATCACCGACAATCACGTGTAGCTTACAAACAGTCACACTGCACAAGGAAAACTGAATGTTGATATTTCCACCATGTAACGAATGCAATCAGTAATGTAAAGAATCAGTGTTTTTTTTTCATTTGTTGTAAACAATGAAGGTTGGATTGACAGCCCTTGTTTGATGACCCAGTAAGCAGGCTGTCATATCGCCGAAATAAGAGTAAAAGAAGAAACGGCGATATAACAGAGAAATAAGAGAGAGGGAGAGTAGGAGCACGCAAAGAGAAAAAGCAGCGGTGAAGCGCCGGCCTCCCCGGCAAATTAGAATCTCCCGTGAACGCGAGACCGCGAATTTAAATAATTGCGTGGCTAATGAGGAAGAAAAAACGGTATTTAAGCGCAAGGGGACCGTTGCGAAGGGAAGAGAGAATCTATCAAGCCAGCTGGAACGGACCAAGGACCCAATGAGCAAGGGAGCTCATATGAAAACGCCGAGGCCCAAACGACACGAAGCCCGAGCGAGACGAAACTCCAAACGTGAGTCCTTTAAAATATGCAATATTTGTAAAGTCCGTTCAGCTGGTTCTCTCTCAGACAGCCCGAAACGAGCACCCGTCCGAGGTACGCCAACGAGAGGTCGTAGATGGAACGAATGGAAGCGAACGTCGGCATCGAAGATACCGGCTCCATCGTATCTTGAAGTTTCATCGATCAGGAAATTACAGATTCGCCGCGATATCAGGCAAGAGATAAACCCTTGAGCTATTACGCTAAAATTAAGAACTTTAATTCAAAACTTTTGACGAGTCGAGTGGTGGACTCATCGGACGAGAAGCGGTATTCATACGAGATCGTAAGAGGGAGAGAGGCCGACGACGAGCGTATACCTACTCCGTCTTCCAGCCTGCTGTGCGCCGAAGGAGGGTCGACAGACAAATCGAATTCCGATTCGACCGAAGATCCCGGGACGCCGACGATAGATCGAGAGATTGAAGGCGAGCAGAAGAACGAGGACGAGTCCGACACGAAAGTATCCGATATTGCTACCGACGACGTTACGCCGATAGAGGAGAGCAGTGCACGCCTGGTGTCGAAGGGCTCGACATCGCACACAAACCGTTTAGTATTTCCTTTCCAAGGGGAGCCCAACCGGGCCATCGAGACTACTAGCGAGTTTGCAAGCGCGAACCGACTTAGTGAGATCTCACGCGGCGGGTCGCGCTTGGCTTTTGGCTACAGTTCGTTGGGTGTGGCTTTCTATTTATTAGGCTTAGGCTTTTTGCTGGGATAGTTGATTTATTCAGACGATTCAGACATTGAGAATTGGAGTCAACATTACCTATATAATTTTAGTGTGTGCGTGACTTTAAAGAATACTAATAAATGTCTTGTTATGTTTCCTGCCTAGCTGCGGTCCCCTTGTTGACAAACCGAGTTCGGTCGCCGTATTCAGCTTTGACGGTCATTGACTCCGCCCACGACTTACCTGATGCGATAGTAGTTGTACAAATCGATTATTCCGATAGTATTTGTGTAACAATTCTTTCAAAACATTTACATTGTAAGAATTATAATTATTGTATTTGAAATTTAGGCAGGTTAAGCCCTGCATTTATTAAAAGTTAATTCTTATTTAACTTCTTCATGTCCTCTTTCCACTTCCTGTCACTGCTTTTACCTCTGGGTAGTTTAAAAAAGTCAAGAGTGAATTAGTTAATTTAATTAAAGCACTGGCACGTGACACAGGCTTTGCGTAGCCCACGAAAAAGACAGGCCCCGACAATGAAAAGATACTGATTGTTTGCAACAAACAAAAATATACTGATTGTTAAAATACAAGATGGAAACAATGAAGGTTTCATTGTTGCTTGGACTAAGATGATCATGTGACTTTTCAGGGTCGGGGCCTGTCTTTTATTTTGGCTACGCAGGCTTTGTTTTTTAGGTAGCGTTGCCTGAACATGGAAAAAGAGCACGATGTCACTGGCTCATGCGCTGTTCTGATCATAATTAAATAATCGGCCTAAACTGGGATTTTAGATATTTGTAATGACAATGCATCGACATTCAAGGCATTTGATTGAGCCGTTAAGCTTACTGATACAGGAAGCATACTAATTAATAATACATTTAAAGAATAAAAATATTTTACAGCAATATAATTTTGTGCAGCCGTTTTTAATTTTCTTGCCCTCCGGAAATGCTATTGCGCATGCGCGCATCTCATTATCGCGTTAGCGTGAAATCGTCTATAGCTTATCATAACCTTTACCATGGAGTCGGAGGCAAGTTACCTTTACATTTAGGAATGACGATAGATAGAGCTCAATTTTGTTCATTCGTATATTAATTGTTCCTCCAACCTTTCCTTTCCATACAGATTGGCTGCATTTAACCAAATGATTCCTAGGGTTTTCACCCTGTCTTTTATAGACAATAGAAGGAAGAAGGAATAGCAAATATACGAAAGTATGCTTCTTTCAACGGGTTCTGAATGAATCGAGCTATTAATTAGGAAAGAAATTAAGAAACTGAAGATATCCGAAACCACGATCCTGAGCTTGACCAAAGAAAAAGGAAAATAATATTTCGCCCTACCCTACAATAGAACATGAGTGAAAGGATTGGAGAAGACAGCAAAGAAGATCAGTCTAAACGTCGCCTACAAAAGTGGACACTCATTGCTTAGACTGCTCGGTTCGGTAAAGGACAAAATTTTAGTCGAAGAACATTCAGGACTGTATCAACTCAATTTACGTAGGTCAAACTCGAGAGAAGATCTCCACCAGGATTAAGGAGTCTTCAAATTGCAAACCCGAAAACTGAGGATTTGCCCAGCACATTCTAGAAATTAGACACGATATCGACCCAAAAAATTATAAAATTTTACATCGTTGTGAACCTTTGACAGTCGCTTCTGAAATTAGATAGAAGCCCCATGGATTGGTCATGTCTTGTCAACGTCATCAAATAACTTTTTCTCCCTATATCTGATTTGCTGTGTTTTGTTGTTCTTTTACAAAATAATGCATAAGGATCGTACAAATGAAAACGAAAATTTTTTTTTTATCCAAAGTGTATACAAGGAATTTAAAAATGCTCTCCAAATGCGTTAAGGCATTTATCAACTGTGTAACAAGGCGTGAAATTACACGCCTTTCAGTTGAGTGTGAAACCATTCCAAAACCTCTTCCTTCACTTCATCGTCCGACTGAAACCTGCGGCCTTTCAGATGTTTCTTGAGATCCCCAAACACGTGAAAGTCACATGGAGATAAGTCAGGGCTGTAAGGTGGATGCTGCATTGCTTCCCAGTTGAACTTTTTGATGAGGTCTACCGTTGCTTTCGAGGTGTGAGGACGCGCGTTGTCGTGGAGAAGAAGCACTCCTTCTGTAAGAAGTCCAGGACGCTTGCATTTGATGGCCGCGCGCAGTGCCTTCAATGTTTCCCCATATCGTGCTGCGTGGTGACTTTTTCAAGAAAGTCCAGTAAATTCGGGCCTTTGCGATCAAAAAACACGGTCAACATCATCTTCCCCATGCTGTCTGCGATTGCTTTTAATTTTTTCGGGGGTTTTGTTGCTTTTGATCATTCGCAGAGCTTCGAAGCGCGTTTTGTTCTTTCTCACGTGATGCAACACTTCCAACCTATTTTTCAATTTGCACGTGGGGTTTCGCAATTGTTGAAAACAAAAATGTACGATCCTACACGTCGTCTTTTTTTTTCTCCCACACAAATTTTCGTTTTCATTTGTACGACCCTTATATTTTTTATTCCTGATTGGCTATGTAAGAGTATAAATACCTTATTCTTTATTTCTTATTAGCTGCATGAGTTCCCAAAACCCGAAGTACATGTATGTAATTTATATTTCTCATGACATGAGTGCACCAGCCGTTTCACGTTATCAGTCGTCTGCAGAACGCCTTGAAGAAATTTGAAGATTGGTTTAATTGCTGGAGGCAAATGCAAAACTATGCATCGAAACTCAACAAAAAGCTGAAGCGTCCGCCAGATTATATTGTTCGATTCAATAAGAAACTCGAATTGGTTGCTAACTACAAGTACCTTGGCGCTATCAACGACTCAAGACTCTCCTGGAACCATCACGTGTCACGTGATTTACGCGCTGAACAAAGCAAAGGGGGCTAAGTACAGCCTTATAGCTCTCCTAGGTCAAAGAGTGCCTTCAGCATCGACAATAAGCTACTGCTGTATAAGATGATTATTCGGGCATCCTCCTCTATGGTATGCTTGCGTGGGCGACTATGTGTAAAAGTAGATGGAGTGAGCTCCAGTCGTTCCAGAAGGTAAAAAGGACAGTGCAGTTTGATAAAAGGACTGTGAAAAATCAATACATCCAGTCAGATTTGAACATGACTCGCATCAGAAAGTTTACCCAAGATCTCCTGATGAGTATGATGCAGATGATGAAGACCCATGACAGCGGCCTAGTGGCTGGAATACTGAAAAAAAGTCGATGCAAATGAAAGTGACATACAAACTATTGAAAGCCAAGGCATATTCTTGACGTCAACTTTGAAATCATTGGCAACGCTTCCTTCCTGGATTATTGGAAGATGTGATCCCTCTCCCAATCTTCTGACAATCATCGATATTATTTTTTTCATAATGTGGAAGACCTCTTGGATTAGTCAGGCTTCTTGCCTATCTCAGTGTATTTTATTTGATACTAGCAGAGAAACCCGGCGTTGCCCGAGATAATTACAGTTGTAGGTTAAACATAACAACCTCATGAAGTTAAATAATAAATTTGTTTTCAGTAATTCTACAATTTCCGTCTATAGACGAAGCAGTTGTTTCCGATGCGCGGATAAATTTTGTCATCTCTGCCCAATAATCATTCATTTCTTCGCTGGTATTTCGATAGCTATGAATTATTGTTATAATCCTTCGAAAGATTATTATAGGACATAACACCATATGGTTGTTGGTTTGAAGAGTTGAGTTCATGTATGCTTTGTTATCTGTTATGTCGCCAACTGTAGCTCGAATGAAGGGACTGTGTCCTCTGTCATCTTTCACTCTTTCTCAACAGTCTGCTAACTATCCATTAGCTCTAGTTACTGATCATTATTAAATATTTCCAAGAAAACGTTAACTTCTAAGAAAAGCTCGAACAACAGGAATTCTACGTATTGTTACAAATTCAATTTTGTTTCATAATTCTCAGAGGTGGGATGGAACCATCATTCTTAATGAACCTACTTATATTGCACACTATGCCCGGGCTTTACTTGCCCTCTTGTTGTTCTGTCTCAGATTAAAATTTTATCCATCTTCACCCTCGGGGAGCATCACTGAATACTTTAGACCAGGGCCGTCCAACTCGTGCACGTCGCCCGCGTGCAACATAAAATGCTCGCAAACAAAACTCACGGGCAAAGTCGAGGAGATAGTCCAAAACTCAGGAGGAGAGTGGGTATAATTTTCCTATGCAGTGTTGCCAGACTTTAGGGGGCGATTGCATTTAATGAGGCATTATTTCTTTTGTTACTGATACTTGCTTGTTTTTCGTCTCGCATAACATGGCGCACATTCCTAAAAAACATAAAATCACTGAACCAGTATTTAAACCACAATGGGAGAATTTTTTTTTTCATTTTTCACAGATCGGATTCGAAATGCTTAATATGTAATACATGTCCTATCGGGGGGAAATATAATTCTATCTGACATCGAGAAAATTGTCACATTAAAACGAAGGAAATAAAATGGTAAGTGCCTCGTTTTTTGTTTTTTTTTACAATGTCGAATTGATAATCAGCAATTCGACCTTAAGGAACTGATCAATGTAATGTGCAATAGGGAGGTAAGGAAGATTACCCGCGTGCACGAGCGCTGCCCACGGACAGAAATCTTGGACAGCCCTGTTTTATACCCATCTTTTAAAATTTTCCTTGCCCTTGACGTAGAAGCTCTTATACCCTCCTGCTCTAGCCGAGCTTCCGTTGTTCAGATGTTTCCAATGCCCGGATAGCTTTTTATCTTTCTGTTGCAAATTTCACTGGTCAATACTCGTTCTTTCTCTTTTTTTTTTGCCAAACACACAAATTTTCGCCAGTCGTCCGGACGTTTTTAGGGAGCTCACGGGAGACCCGTGTGATTCCTTAGCCTCCTCGATAAACACTGCCTTATCTATGTCCTGCCATTGCATAATCATATTTATGCTCGTTGTTAATAATTCATTACCCACTCCCTAAAAGAGGTTAATATGGTTAATTATGTAGTGCAACACCAGTTAATGTGTTAAGTATATAGTGCAACACCAGTTAATGAGTTAACAAACTTTCAACCCCCCCTTTCCCCCTCTTAGGGGTTGAATTTCGAAAAACCCCTTCTTAGTGCTCACTTGCATTCTGTAAAGAACCTCTGTACAAAATTTCAAGATTCTAGGCCTTATGGTTTGGGCTGTGCATTGATCACTCACTCACTCACTCACTCACTCGGTTTCTTCTTTTATATTTATAGATTAGTCTGGGTGAGCCTAGTTAAAGTACTGCTTCCGTCCCACCTAAAAAAATGTACAACCTTACTGTTCGAATGTCGATTGTCGTTTCTTATTGGCTATGTAACTCTATAAATACTGTGTCACTTTATGCGTACTTACCATACGAAATATGCGTATTCATGGTGAATAAAAATCTTTGTAGAGAAGCGGATCTGGTTTGTGTTTTAAATAATTTGTCATCCACAGTACTTATGATAATTTGTTTTTTTTGTAAGAGTTTTCATTAATTTTAATTTCACTATTTTTATAAAAGTAACTGAAGAGGAAAGGATTTTTAGCATGACGCACACGTAACATGGATATTCGTTACACAACGACTCGCAAACAGACTGACGAAAGGCCATATCGACTTTCAACGTTCTAGATTTCAGTTTCATCAACACATTTTCATTAAAGTGAAATGAAAGGGCAGACGTATACGTTTTAATTTTCTTAAAAAGCTCCGAGAAAAGAACGAGGAACCTGAGAACTTTGAAAAAAAACCTCACAGGAGTCAAATAATCTTGAAACTTATTCTTTTGTTTATCATCCGATAACCAAAAGAGCTCTAACGCAAACAGAATATCATCGCGCTCTTCTTGTAATTTCTAACAAAATAAAAAATTTAAGAGATAACGCTTTTAATGGAGACTTTCATGTAACATGATCATGTTTAAGTTTTTTTTTTAATTATTAAATGAAAAAGATAACGTTTTAAGCCAATTTAATTTATGTTAGAAAGTGCAAATTTTATTTGGGGTTGGAAAGACACGACCGGTAAGCCGATATGTCGCACGTTAATGTTTAGGAAAAAATATTTTTTTAAAATTGATTTTCTTTCCTCTCCAAAAGTATGATCAACAATTTCACAAATTTTTCTATGGAAAAAATAAGCAAAATAATTCATACTAAAGAGTATTTTGTTAAACTAAGACAGGAAACTAGTTTTATAGAAGAACAGATTACGGATAAGAGCAAACTATTGATTTATCGAAGTGACTTTCAGGGCAGCACTTGCTCGCAATCTCAAATCTATGAATGAATCCAAATCACGATATGATCTAAATATCACTAAAGAAAATGATTACGTTTGTTATTATTAAGTAGCGGAAGAATGGAGCTACTTATTGTTTTCACAATGTCCGTCTGTCTGTCCGTCCCCTTCTTAATTTCCGCATTTTTTGAGATAGAAGGTTGAAATTCGGAATGTATCTTACTATGGGCATGTGCATCTTCACTATTTAGTTTGGTTTTGATTGGTCCACTGGGTCGGAGTTTCGGGGGCTGAAATTAGCGGGGACCAAATGGTCTACGCATAAAGAAGTGAAATTCGGAATGCAGATTCCCCTAAGTAAGATCAACATTAGTATAAAGTTTGGGCCAAATTGTCCCAATAGGGTCGGAGTTGTGGGGGTGGCAGTCACTTATGTCACTTATTCTTTAGAACTATAACAACATGTGGCATGTCATATCATTCGTTCGAATTATATACAGTTTTTACAAATTGGTTTCATACAGTCTTACGTGAATTTCATACATTTCTAAATAGATTTAATAGTTTTTTAAATGAATTTAATATGCTTCCAAATAGATTTAATATAATTT
>JAHWFO010012105.1:0-35908 GCA_023313115.1 Rhysida immarginata | reverse complement strand
TTCCCCACTATCTGTTTGATTAAATAATCCGTTCCCAATTATGAATGTAATAAAATGAAACAGAAAGAATGGCCATTGAGACATAAATTTGGAAATGGGCTATACCGTGTCTTCTCAATCTGTCCGTTCTTGGATGTCTTTCTCGCTCTCTGGCTACGTCGAAACGTCCGGGGTGGGGGGGGGGGGGACTCCTCTTCCGAAGTGGCTGGTAGATTGCTCAGCTAGGCTCTTGCCTCTCTTGACAAAACTGGGTACCTTTCGGGGCTGGGCACGCACTCTCGAACTAATATTGGAAATCCATGAACTATTTAAATTGATGGAGCTGGTTCTCAGCTAGGCGAATACTCTTTAAAATCCTCGACTCGAGCGAACGCAAAGATAAATTTGTTGTGAACTTAAATTAAACCACTAAAACTTAAAATTTGAGTTAAGACTACTTTTTAGAATTTCTCATCTGGAATCATTTGAATTACCAGATGAAGGCCGAATTAGGCTAAAAATTAAGTAGCGATGCCGCACAACCGGCTATCACGAAAGTTAAATCACTACTAACCTCTTCTTCACTTAGAACTACTGACAAGACAGATCCAACTTCAATAACCAATCAGGCGTTTAGAAACGCTGACCATCCACCAAAAAAAAGGTGAATCTCCCTGTAAATCAAAATCCGTAGACACATCTCTAACTGTTCCTATGCTAAAAAGCTCTTGGCATTCACGTGATCATTTCTTGTCTCTTTGCTCACTTCAGATTCCAAAGTTCAATCCTTACCTTGTCTTTCTCGTTGTCTTTCTATCCCATATCCTGTTCTCAAGTTCGTTTCTTGTTTACTTAGCTAACTCTGGCAATACTCTTTAGGTCCTTGAAAACAAGACCAACAACTAAAACAATGAGATGTAAAATGAATGTCACTTTCTCCCCTTGAGACTAATGCCAAAAGTGACACTTAAAAACGATTCTTAACATGCGCAGAAAAAAGAAATAATTAAAATAATAAACTTTATTTAATTCTACTCTAAGTTAAATCCTTCTAAAACTTTATAAAACCTTAATTCCGAATCTAAATAGACAATTATGAACGCGAGTATAAAATAGCTCATCTACATAATTAATCTGACTATTCTAATTCTGGCTAATTAATCCTCAAACCTTACAGAAATATCGCCAAAGATTGATTCCTGGGCACATGAATGTCGAAAATAAACATCTAGCCAAAATAGAGAAAATCCTGCTGCCTCCACTTCATATCAAACAGGACTTAATAAAAAAATTGTAAAGCCAAAGAGTAAGCAGGGCGCGGAGTTCCTGCACATAAAGCGACACAAAAAAAGGAAGACATTTTTGTCGGCCCTCAAATCAGGAAGCTAATGGGAGGATAACGGGTTTGAAACTGCCTGGAAAGTGAAATAACAGCCTGGAAAGACCGAAGGTTGTAGCGTACGGATTCATGGGAAAGAGCAAGAAACCCGACTACGCCGAACTTGTTGATGAGCTTCTGCAAAATGTCACTAAAGATTCAGTTCCTGCATTTCCACCTGGACTTTTTTCCTGCCAGACTTGGTGACGTTAGTGATGAACATGGAGACAGGTTGCACTAGGATATTTCTACCACGGAGAGGCAGTACGAAGGAAAAATGGACCCCTAACTGCTGGACCCTCTTTCGGGACCTTCTAAAGAAAGCTGAATAATGTTTACCGTTTGCCGTGTTTCAAAACATACTTGAAATTACTTAACAGGGGAGAGTGTTTTACGTAATCTTGCGAAATAGGTGTAGAAATTGGAAATACTTAATATGGAAATTTCTAAAAGTTGGTGCGTGTTAAAAAAATTTCGTTTTCATTTTTGTAATGGCTTTACAAATACTACAAGAAGCACCTAATTTGGTACCGTCAGAATTTTCCTATCGATCAGTGTAATCTCCCTTTTTATCGTATACCATATAAATTAGGCAATACTTTTTTAACATTAATTGACATTAATTATATGAATTACAATGAATTTAAGATATCATTTGTTTGTGTTTGTCTCGTTCATTATCATCCTTTCATCATGTGGAAGGCAACGGGAAACCACCGCATTATCACTCTTCCCTATAAAACTGTGAATGGATAGCATATGTCCACACAGTCACCAGAAGTCGATTTCGACTTGATGGAACTCAACAACAACATTAATGTTATTACTAACGTCGATAGGGGCCTTGCATAACGGGTAGCGTTCTCACACTATAAGGTGAAATGGAAGAGTTCACTTTATCACGCTCAATAGACAGGGACGTCGTACAAATATATACTTTATACTCTTATGCGCGATTTGTGAGCTGCTTTTTTTTTTTACTCAAGCCTGCTCGCAATCGTACGTTGCAGCCTACTGTTGAAGTGCCAGGATTTAAGAAAATTAGAGCATTTAAAAAAATTCTCCCTACCTATCCCTATCTATTGTGCGCGATAAAATGAACTCTTCCATTTCATCTTACTGTGTGAGAACTCTAAGAAAACTCACAGAATGGGGAAGTTGCATGAAATTTCTTTTTTAAAAAGAAGGCCTGTTTTATATAGATTTCGGTACGCTGAATATGAAAATCGCCATTAAAAATCTTGAAAGTATTAAAAAAAACTATCAAATTTAACTTCAAAAATGCAAAACCACGCCCACAAACTAAAACGATTTGTGGCGTCACACGCCATTGAAACACATGCCTTTGTAGATCAGCTCTGCCACTGCGCATGCGCGGAAAGGGGATAGCTCCTAAATGGCATCTTGTTTAGCGATACCGCTATTTCTTCGCGTATTTTAATGCATAATTAAACCATCCAGTAATAAATTGATACTACACAAGTCAAACAGGTTGTTTAAAAGCTCTTCGAACTAATAAAAATCGACCATTTCAGATATAAGATAAAATAAATAAAAGACTCTTTGACCACAACAAAAAGTTTTTTTTTTGTGGTCAAGGAGTCTTTTATTTATTTTATCATATTACTTTTATCCACATTTTTTCCCTTTTTATTTTTTCTGGTGGTTGTACAATTTTTTGCCAACTCCCGAAAAGTCTTTTTTATTTCAGATATAATTTAAAAATTACAGCACCATATGAAGGCATAGCGCCGACGTTTCGATTGCCCCCCCCCCCCCTCCTCGGCCTCCACGAGAAGAGATGAAAACGCAACTATCTATGATAAAATAATAGGTCTGTCTGAATGAAAAAAAAAACAGTAATTATGAAAAGAACACTAACAATAGTGCGACACAACATCCTCGTGGTCACGAAAATTATTAACATGGTCTCGTAACATGGTCTGACTGATTGACTGATTCATCATCGCCAAGCCGAAACCGCTGAAGTTGTTAATATGATATTTGGTCTGTAGTTTTATTTTATTAAGCAGAGACTCACTATAAGAAAGGATTTTGCAAAATTCATTCCCTAAGGGGGTTCAATAGGAGATGTAAATTTGTATGAAAATCCGCCATTCTTCAAATTAAATCCTTCATTAAATCCATGAAAATTGGTATTTGAAAGTTTGGTAAGAAATTAAGAAGGACGTGTTTATTATTTTAAGAAATTTTCCCTTTGAAGGAGTAATCCAATTAGCTTCAGGGGTTTCGGCTTAGCGATGATTGTAACAAAATTACTTTCTATAGCACATCCTTGAGAGTGGGAGAAGGAGGGGGGGGGGGGGAGACATTGAAATTTTACATAGGAACCTCTATTTTTAATGGTATTTTGAGATTGTACTCAACATTTGAGAAATGTTTTATTCCTGGTGATTTTACAATTGATCCAACCATTTGAGAGATGCAGTCATTGAAAGTGTGGAAGTTTTAAAGTTTTGAAACCAATTTTTTGGATGAAGACAAAGATATAGGGTATGGGCTTAGAGATATTACTATTCTACTTCTTGATGGTCTTTAAGAATCCGGAATCAGAATTTCAAAAGTCCAAAATTTTTTAATACACATAATATAGGGGTTTCTATTTAAGAATTCAAAGTTGCCCCCTCCCCAACCCTCAGGGGGTGGGTGTAGAGCTTTGTATCATTTGCTTTTTGGGAAATATTAAACACGCGTTTTTGTTTTTTTCGATCCGGTGTTTATTTCTTCAGATATTCACTGCCCCGATCTATTTGTTACATACTGTATAGGAAATAGACTTGGTTTATGTTCGCTTGCTTGCATTTGCGAAAATCAGCCGGTTCTGTTTGCGTCAACAATCGGGTAGTCGTGTTTGTATGTTTCGTCAACAATGGTTGATGAAATTAATGCTTGCACTGAAAAGTGATTTGACCATCTTTTTCGTCGGCTAAGCTGCTTGCCTTAATGATTCACGTTTTAAAGGGGGAAAATTATAAAAAGTATTAATTGAAAAAAGCTATATAAATAAAAGACAATGTCCATATGCGTGTGTGCGTGCTTTAGACTTTAATGAAGAAAAAAATGTCTTTGCTATCTATAGATTATGCAGAACAATTTTCATATATTCGTAGCGACCATCCAGCAGAGTGTCCTGACTGCGTGTGGACGTTCGGGTTGTAGAGCAGTGTGACCAGATTTTTTTTCCAGAAAATACTAAATGCAACGGCAAAAAAATACCAAAAAATACTAACATATAGTGCTTTAATACTAAATAAAATACTAAATGCAAAAGTACTTTAATACCACAGATACATAACACATTACTATATATCTGTGTTTAATACTAAGTAAGGTACTGAATAATTAGTGCATAACGGAAATGGAAATCGGAATTGATCACAGGATTCTTGAGTTTCAAAGCAGCTAGAAAAGCACTGCAGTGCCATGAATTAAATGTGTTGCGTTGAAGTCTCTTCTCGCATTACAGATGTTGTGTTGATTTTCTAGCAGCGACTTTAAGTGTCTTGAAACTCAACAATGATCCGGTCTCGGGTTCAGTTTTGCAAATTGGAGGATTGGAACGGAATTGGTATTGAAAAAAATCAAAAGATGTATGGGAATCTGAATTTGAATTTAGCCATTTAACAAGGTGATTAATGGATTAACATATTCGTGCTGACTGACAGGCTGACAGACACTGAATAAATTTGTCCGTCTGTTATTGGTTGGGAATTTTCAATGGGAACATTTGGTTCCATGACGCAATCAATTTGTAACAACTGAGAGTCTGGTATTACAAATTGGTCCATTATCTTGGTTCAGAATTTCATTTGGATTTCCAAATTTCAATGCTCTCGAACGCATCCATGTCAAAACCATTTGCACGAATTTGTCATAATATTCCAAAAAATACCGGAAAAAATATATATGTCGCAGACACATAGCGTAATTGGACACTTCGTGAAATGGCCAGACACTTCGCGAAGTGTCTAGTTGCATTGGACCCAATTACAGTATCTGTCTGGACACTGGACACACTTTTCATTGCATTCCTACGGTCCTTTTTTACACATACATCAACTTTTTTAAACGGAAAAGAAATTGACTTTACGAAGGAATTGACATTGTGAGAAGCTGTTAAACAAAGTTCCGGAGGCAAGGGTACTTTAAGTGTTATTGCAAATCGTCTAAAAATATTGCTCAACAAAAAGATGTATATGCACTGCAATAGTAGATGCCATGGTAGTATGCCGTACCTTAATAAATAATACTGAATGACTTTTAATTAATTTTGATATCATATGTTTCATCCACAAATATTGTTTTGTAAATCAGCCCAACTTCATTTTGTTTAGAATGAAAATAAATGTTAAATAAAGAAAAATGAAATTTGTTTTAATTTTTTTTGACAATGTCCTTTTATCCATTTTATTACTTTTTTAGAATAAATATTCAATATAATATTCACCATAAATTGTTTATGCTTCCTTCTTCTTGCTTCAATTTCTTTGAATAATCATTTCAGTTTCCGTTTATTAAGTTTTTCACATAGAATTTTGTTTTTGAGATTATCATCTATTTCACAAGGTAATATTGAAAATATTACTTTGCATCAATATTTATTTATACAACATTTTTTAAATTTTATAACAACTAAAATAATCATTGCAAAAATTGTGTTGAAATTTATGACTAATAACTAAAATATTTTTAGAAAATAATATATTTTATATTTAAATTAAATTCGTATGAAAAATATTAAATTGCAGTTAATTATAATATGGCAAATATTAAAACAGTTTTTTTGTCATTGCGATAGCTAAAATTTTCCTGCACGGGATTTGACATCGTTACTGTATCGATCTGACCTACCGTAGACACTTCGCGAAGTGTCCAGACAGATACTGTAATTCTACCCAATTACAGTACGTGTCCAGTGCAACTAGACACTTCGCGAAGTGTCTGGACATTTCACGAAGTGTCCAATTACGCTATGTGTCTGCGACATATAGAATTTATATAAAAATACTGAAAAAAATACTAAATGTACAAAAATACTAAAAAAATACTAACGCTACAAATTCTAGTCCAAAAAATACTAATTTAGTACCAAAAATACCAAATCTGGTCACACTGTTGTAGAGTTATGCAAACAACTTAATGATACCACAATTTAAAATACAGCCAGCGCCTTCAAACGGTATTAAAAATAAATATTGTGCTATAGAAAATAATTTTGTTACAATCATGGATCAGCCGAAATCCTTAGAACTAATTAAATTACCCCTCAAGGGGTAAATTTCCAAAAATCATGAAACATGTCTTTCTTAATTTCCTACCAAAGTGCCAAATACTAAGTTTTGATGAATTTAGTCATGATTTAACTTAAAAAATGACGGATTTTCATACAAATTTACATCTCCTATTTTACCTACTTAGGGAATGAATTTCGTAAAATCCTTTTTGAGTGAATCTCTATATTACAGAATAAAATTACAGATCAAATTTCTTATTAATAGCTTCAACGGTTTCGGCTCGGCGATGATGAATGAGTCTATCAGTCAGGACATTATTTTTATATTTATAGATTTAGCAATAGCGAAGCATTGCCGGGACCGCTAGTAAATACATAAAAATTAAACATTTCAAACGAAATTCACGTCTCAGGGTTGCCATTGCTTCTCACTCTTAACAATTGACTAAACAATATCGTCCAAACAACTGCTCAGCTGAAGGCTAATCGATACTTAATGTCGCAGTCAATAAAAGGAAATTATTGAAACTGCTTGAAGATTTCATTTTATTGACTCCATTTGACCTTTAAAATTTTAATGAAATCTTTTTAAAATTCCGAGATTATCAAAAGGCAAGCTACATATAATTAAAAAAAATTCATTTAAATAGTCAAAAAATTATTTAAACAAGAAATTAATCCACCCAAGGAAGGTATAGGAAAGCAGCGGAAGCCTCAAATTCAAAGAAAATGCGGCCCCCGGCCCCTTAAAAGTGGAATAAAAAAAGGTCGGGTTAATTGAGGGTTAAAAGATTGGCACATAAAAATGAGAAATACAAAAATACAAAATACAAAATTGTAAAAACTATAAAAGAAATAAAATATTCCTTACTTTCTTATCATTTTATCTACATGGTATCTCGTGCTATATGCCAAAAGTTAAAGACTATTACGATCTTCGTATTATTTCAAAAATGTTTGCACACATTTACTAATACGAGCTCCGCATTTTATATCCGCAACAGCATTCTAAATCTCGACGTGAGCTCCGATTCGCACCATGCACAATTCATTACGACCCGGACTATAACACTAGTCAACACACATTTTGTAACTATGACCACACACAGTGTTCTTAGTAGTAATTTGTATGTAGAATCCGAATCTGCTTTTAGAGTTTTTCTATCACGTCACGTTTCCAAGTTATGCACTTCGAGACTTCTATGTTAAAGTAATGGACGTGAAGAGAAGCGTCTGCAGTGTTAAACTATCCATATTTTGGGGCCGCAAGAAAATTTATCAGCCCCCAAACACTGAATAATTTAAAAATGTTTCATTGAAAAAAAAAAGAAATCTGTGCGTGCTAGAGAAATTTCAAAATTATATTCGTATTAAGCAGAAAAAATACTACCAAAAATCACCCACTTGAATTTGGTTAAAAGAAAAATCTTAAATTTTGTTGGCCAGTGTAATAGGTATTCCCCAATTTTCGGCAGCACTGAAATGCTTCCTGGATCTTAGCCGTCAAGTCTTCCAGAGAGATTGGATGTTAGGAATACACGATGTTTTTCATAAACCTTACAGGAATCAGGAGGTTGTGCAGGTCAGGAGAGTTTGAGAGGACGGGGTGCATGAAAAGGCCCATCTCGTTCGCACCATTAGAGGCCCTAAATTTGCGGGTTTAGGAATTCCCGCATTTTCACGGCACTGCTTGGGGGAAGCCATCTTGCTGGAAGAGAAATATGTCAAGCAATTGAAGTATAAAGAAATTCTGTAACATGTCTATATGGTGCTTTTCCGATAACATGCTCCTTTTTGGTTGATACGACGCTGATTTTCGAGATTGCCGTTCTCGATCGTATGACGCATGCGGACTTTCGGACCCCATAATATGGCATTGTGATTGTTGACGTATCCACTAACATGAATAGTGCCTTCTCTGAAAAGCCTGCACTTCAAAAAATTCGATCATTATCATTGTCAAATATGCCCGTCATGAACTGTGTAGACGCTAGTGTTTTTTTCGTATTCTCTATCGTAAAAAAAAAAAAAAGTTGAACCCTCTGTATGCGATATGGATACAATTTCAGCTAAATTAGTAAAATTTGATGACATGGGCTCTCAGGAATTCCGATTTCCAGAGACAAACGCCTGATAGATCACAGCCTACAAAGATAAGGAAAGCCTGCCTAATAGCTGGCTCCTCTATTGTTGCAATGAAGCGAAATTTTAAACAATGATCTTCTTGCTTTGCCAACTGGTAGTGATCTCTCAACTTTGCTGTGGATAGTTGTTTACTATCTTATGCGGATTCCAAAAAGATATTTTGGCACATTTTCATGTTGTATTGGAGTGTTTATTGACCGCCGGTCCACAGAAAAAAATTTCCAAACCATAATAAATAACCTTAACTTGATACAGTCGACCTTCCTTATAACGAAATCATTGGCCACTCCCCAAAAAAATTGTTATACGAAGGCAAAAACCGAGGCCCGTCTGATAATGCAAAGGTTGCGATAATCTATGTATACGATAGCGAGAGAGCGAGAAGCTGGAGCGGGAAATCCACCAACGTGCCCGGGAAGCGGAGACGGCAAGGAGCGTCGCCGGAATGAAGCGCTCGTCGGCGGGAGCCTCGATACAGCGGGAGCAATCACGTTCGCTGGGAATTACGACAAGGTGAGCGAACATTGGTTTTGGCAACTCAGGTATAGGCTAGCCAACTATAATTCGGAACTTTTTTATTAAACTGCATAGTAAAGGCTGACTTCCAAGGGTTTCGCACAGCTCGAATAGCGAAGCGTGCGTTTGAAGAGCTTGGCAGCTACGAGCTCATTTTTCTACACGTATACGAGGCTTGTGGCCTTTTGGGCTTTCACCTTACCTTAATCAACGGTTGGGATTTATCTTGCCAACGTGAATCCAACGAACATAAAGGTAATTGTTAATGTGCGTTTACCCCAGCATAGAAATCCGCCGTTTCTTCTACTATGAGCAAAATAGGCAATGCAACATGGGTGCTTAAAAATTACTTACCGTAACAAATTCTCCATTTGCTTCTAGTGCACGGCTGAAATCGCAGCTAAGGAAGCTCATCTTTCGACTGAAGTGTATAACTACGTTTTGAGCTACAGTGGTCCTTATGAAAGAGAAGGCCACGTAAATTATTGTTCCGTTAGTGATATGTGCTTTTGCTTCACATAAGCGTGCTAGTGGTATTGATTTGTGCACGAGTGATATAATTTATGAAAGATGAAAAATAGGAAAGAAAATTCCGCAGCCTGGCTCAGATATCTTATGATTTATTCTTTAATGAATTTTACGCCTTAGGAAAGATAGTCCTGGCCTGCGGACTAGGTAACTACTCCAACCAAGCCCTAAGGTCATGTAAATAGCGGTTAGCTTTCATGGCCGCAGTGGCGCAATTGGTTGGCGTGTTGGCGGTCTGAGCCAAAGGTTCTTGGTTCGAATCCAGGCTGCGGAATTTTCTTTCCTATTTTCCATCATTAATTTGAACAGCTGAGGTTGGCGTACAATAAAACCCTCACTGAACATTTTATAATTTATGAAACCTCTCTTATTCTTTCTACGTGCATGTGGTTATCCATTTAGTGAATGATTTCTGATGTCAGTTATTTATTTGTGTAGTGCTGTGTTGTGTTCACAAAGAACATTAATAGTTCTTTATTAGCCATTAAGAAGTTACGTGCTAAGATAGCCGTCAAGTTTATTATATCAAGTACTCTAATTGCTGCACTCTTATTCATTAAGCTTGGTAAATAAACATTATTGTTACTTTTATTTTATTTACATCCGCCTCCTGTCATTATTATCCACTGCGTACTCTCGCACAAAAATTTCATATGACACCAATATAAAGCATTGGCTTTCTGTTTAATGGACGCATCATTTTTTCCCCTTTCTCATTGTGGCGCGCTACAATGTTACCAGCATGAATGATGACATTTACTATGGCGCTCTACAGTTTGTCGGCATATCGCATATCGCCTTTGTTATTTTGGAATATATAGCAAACGAGACACCACGTATTTCTTTTTTTTTTTATCAGAAAATTGAATTTGTCGGACATAATTTTTAGAAATTCTCTATATTCTTTCTATTTTATTTTCCGTCATTTCTCATCATTTCCGACCCCCTAAGATTCCAACCCCGCTAGACCATCAACTCAAACTACTAATACAGATCTTGCCTACAAGAATCTGCATACTGAATTTCACTGCTTTAAATACCATATTGGCCGGATGGACTTCTCTACAATTCCGGCTCTCATAACTCCGATCTCATTGGACCAGTTCAAACCAATCTAAATACAGGGTCGAGTCACTGAATTATGACCACATACCTAATAATCCAAATAGCCTCCTTTTGCAGCCAAAACAGCAGTTAGGGGAGGGGGCATGGACTCAATAAGTGCTTGGAAGTTGGCAACAGGAATCTGTGTCCATTCGAACAGCAGAGCATCACGTAACTCATGAAGATTCCGGGATGGAGGGCCTCGCTGCCTGACGTGTCGATCCAGATGTTCCCATAGATTCTCGCAAGGATTAAGATCTCAGGTGTTTAGAGTACGGGTAGTAAGTGGAACTCTTCCTCATGCTCCTCGAACCATGCGCTGCAAATTTTGGCCACGTGGCATGTGGCAGTATCCTGTTGAAAGATGCACACTAGTCAACATGCGTGCTGGAACCAGACTTCTGCTGCGGAGGCCAACACGCAACAATGTGCGTTGCACAGTTGTTCTCGATAATTCTTCGTTCATTTGAGCTGTCAATGTATCGACGGTAGCGCATCGATCACTTTTAATCAGCTGTCGCTCACCCCGTTCATTAGTGGCCCATAGTTCCCTACAAAACGGAAAGAGCATACAAACGAAGGTGTGTCCTCAAATACCTTACACACTCTGTAGAACTATCCTTTTGATATTTAATAATTCAGTCAGTTTTCATTTTCTTGAATTCTTTTTCTTTATTCTGTGTCTTTTCGCCTTCTTTGCTGCCTTCTCGGGCACTTTGTAAAAAATATTATGATTACTCAAAAAATTCTATTATTTCCCGTTTATAAAGATCTTTCGTATAAGCTATCATTTGATCCCGTTCGTAGATGGTCAATTGACATTGTCACTTCCGGTCGCAATTGCGGGTTCTCGCTAGCCCCATGCAAAGTGCCGGATCGAGTTATTTAAATATGCAAAATTTTATTTTAATTGCTCTACAGGCCTTGAAGGAGAACGCAAACAGACAGGAAACTTGGCACTTTTATAGGTAAGCTCGTTTGCAACTTCATGTTTGCAACTTAAAGTGTGAATTGTCAACCTAAGAGAAATCAACCGAGGAAGACAAAAATGCTTTCGGCTATTTACTTTTTTTCAAAGTCTTATTTCCCATTTTCTCGCATATTTTCCCCTTTACCTTCTGTTCTTTCATTCTTAATCCGAGGCGACCAATTTTCCTTTCCTTTGTTTTTTTTTGTTTTTTGGTTTTTTTGTTTTGAAATCCCTGTCTGAAAAACAAACGCCATTTCGTAAAGGGATTAGAAAAGTCAACAGAAAAGCATAAGGAGATTTTTTTTAATTATTTAAAATGTTTTCTTTTCAAGCTTACATAAAGTACTCTTTAAAATAACAGCCAAGAGAAACTAAATGTTCGGCGTCAACATTTGCTTTTAGTATTATTCACATATTTCGCACCACTGATTTCGGGGAAAGGTTCAACTGAAGACGAGGATGAATTATGACTTGATTACCATGTACACTTTTTCTGCATCCAAAAAATTACACACGGCTTGCGACAAGGCAGTTTTTATTTTAGGCACTTTGACTTTTATAAGTTCCCTAGGAAACAGCAATCTGTGCAGTTTTCTGTTAGCGCTGTGCAGTAATCTTGCAATTTGCTACAAATCATGGGGACCATTCAGGCATATATCGTTGTATCTTCTCATTTTCTTTGGATAAACCTCAAGAAATCCTGGAAATTTTTCTGGAGATTTTGTCAAAGTTTTATAATTATCGGTTTCTAACACAAATACAAAAAAAGCATCATAAAAGACGAAGAAGTGCATTTATTCAGAAAAATATCTACCTTTGGCAGCTATACAATGTGCCCAAATATTCTGCGGTGGCAGAAGCTGCCATTATAGTGTCTAAAGGCCTGTACACATTGAACGCACTTTTTTAATAAAAAAAAAGGGAGAGGGTTAAGAAGAGTTGAATACAATGGAAATTATTCTGGAAATGTCGCAGTTTTCGCTCGACAGCGCCGGAAAATCCGGCAGGATGCAGCTATTCATCCTGAAGTACAGAAGGATTTAATTGGTTCCCAACATTGTTGATTTAATGTTGATTAGACATTTTAAAGGGTGTTCCCAAAATGAGCTGGCATTTTAATTTTATAATAAACACATTTTTCATTGGAAAATTTATAATATTTTTGCTTTATTAGAAAGTAAAAAGATGGAGATTTTATGCGATACAAAACATCTGACAAATGACCGCCCTAGCCTTGGTAGCACAAATGCACAAATTCACTGTTTTGAGGAAATTTTTCACAACATGTTGACATAATTGCTGGGAAATTTCAGCAATGTTATGTCGAATTTCATCTTTGAGGTCCTCAATAGTTTGTGGTTTATTGACGTACACTTTATCCTTAAGATAACTCGGAGAACGGTGTCAAATCACATGATCTTGGCGACCAATTCACATAACCTTGCTAACACGACCATTAAATTTTTCTTGCAATAAATGCATGTTTTATTGGCAGTGTGACATAAAAATCTCTACTGTGGTTGTACCACGAAAAAAATGGCGGCCAATTCAAAGTGTCCGTTCATTTTGGGACATCCTTTATTTCACTCTTATAATCCCTCTATTGTTAAAAAGGCGCTTGACAAAAATCGTTCCTCGTTTACTAGCCTTAAGAAATCACTGACGTAATAATCACAGAATCCTAATTAGTAAACCTTTTGCCCTTCAAGAAGTGCATGTGAAAGTCTAATTGGGTCAAGTCTGGTAAATACGTAGGGTAAGGGAGGATCGCGTAACATAAAGCGTTGATTTTCTGCTTGTTCAAAAGATACACATGTGGCCGTGCTCCATCATGAAGGAGTATGGGACCGAAACGATTGACGAGCGATGGCTGTTTGTTGCTAAATTTCTTGTGGCATTCGTCCAGCTGATGGCAATACACTTCAGTTGTAAGTGTTTGGCTGCGCGAAAAAAACTGATATGCAACACACAGTCTTGGCTGTCACTACAAAGAAATCACAATCTTCTGTGGGAGCAAGTTGGGTTTGGACATTTGTTTCAATGGTTTTCCTTCACTGAGCCACTGAACTGTTCGCTTTCTGCTGCCATAAAGCACCAACTTTTTTATTAACTGTAAAGATCCAATGCAGAAAAGTGTTAGCCTCAAGTATTACAAAACATCCTAATCAGCACTAATTTCTTTCTACCATTAATTATGTATATCGATCATTTTAGAAAGCAATTTTTAGATCGTCGTAAAGATCGTTGATGTGTACGTCCTGTTAGTACACCTCATCGCTTACATGAACGATCCTCATGGCTTTATCCGTTGGACTTTGTTTCTTGCACCCTGTTCAAAAACATCGTTGTATACTCAAAATTGATCCAGTTTGCCAAATTCCAATATACAAAATGCTTTCTTCTCACCATGCCATTTTCTTCACTCTGCCTCCATCCGCTAGCGCTCCAAAAACACTTATAGAGCTCAAAAGAAAAGAGGAGATCAGTCCACTTATCCACAAGAAAAGTGGACAAATGGGTTGACCTCTCTTGTTTTCGCAATAAATATCCACAGTTTAATAAGGACTTTGCAGTTTTATTTTACTTTAATTTCTAGAGCTTTTGTATTCGATAATATATCATACAAAGTGTGGCAATTAAAAACCCGGACAGAGGTCGCTGCGTAAAATGTAAACAAAAATTCAACTTATCAAGACCGGTTTGTATGACTGCAGCTGCATAGACTTTTTTAGTAGCTTAAAGGATTTGTGTTCAGACACCCATTATAGCGAAGCATGTGAACAAGTATCATCGAGAATCGTTGAGACGCAAACACCTTGAGGTGTAGGAAGAGATGTTAGTAACTGGGCGCGAGTTCAATACATGCAAGCAAATCCACTGTCAAAGGAAAAATTAACAACAGGCTTGCATTAAATTCTGCCTAAAGTTAGGTAAATCGGCTACGTAAACACACCACATGTCGAAAATGTCTACGGGAAAGATGCCCTATCTGCAATAGTACATTCGAGTGATTTGTCCTTTCGTGATGGCCGTGAAGACCTTTCAGATGACCCGCACCCTGGAAGACCAGTTTCCGTCTGAAAGCCAGAAACCACGAGAAAGTCAGAAAACTCGTCACTGCCGAATCACAATTCATATTCTTGCGGATGAATTGGGCTGCAACAAGTTGGGTTCTTCTTCACGATAGTGCCCGGCCGCCTACCGCCATAAGCGATTAGGGAAATCGAAGCGATTTGGAAAATCAAGAGGAATCCGTCCGAGGACTTTAAAAGCTGTTTTACAAACTTGTACAAATGCGCAGAAAAGTGTATTGTGTCCAGTGGAGGTTACTTTGAATCATCTTAAACAGAATTTTCATTTGGACTTCCCGTTTCTGCGTATTTGTATTAGTCCGGATATTTAATTGCCACACGTTATACTTTCCAGCGACTGTGGTGGTTTTTGTAGAACAGGGTTCAGGAATCCCGGAATATTCATAAATAACCCTGTAAATAATGTAACCAGTATATTATACTCGACGACCAAGGGAATTTGAAAAATATACACAAGTTTTTGAAGGGATGTGCTTCCTTAAAATGATTGAAAAGCTTAACAAAAACCTTCAGTATGTAAATTAGTAAAGTAAAATTGTAAATTTCTCGCTATAGAAACATTAATAAAATAGCTATTACTAGATGAGAAGAACGATATTCCACAATAATATTTATTGAACATTCACGGATGTATTAGTACAGGGGTTCCGAAAAAGAATGACATTTTGTGATTTTATAACTTTTTTTTTTGGATGGTATTAGGATGCTAATTTTTTAGCAAAAATTCTCAAAAAATGCACAAGATATCTTATCGTTGTTAATTGTCTAATTAAAATTGTCTAAACTTGCGCTGGACAATGACAACAGACTTAAATTTCGCGAACCATAAGGCACCATGGGACATGATTTCTGTACTCAGTCATTCATGACCACCCTTTATCTCTATACAAGATGTCTCAGAACTCTTTGCCCAAACTTAACAGGGAAGTAGAGAGAAAGTATATGAACACTTTTTGCCAATAACCCCATGGTCGGAAATGACTCAGTGTCCAACAATGGCACATTGAAAGTAAAATCATATTGATTAAAAAAAAATCCACCAAAATAATGGTTTCATTTCATTGTTTGCATAATAACATTCCACATGCACAAATTGTTCGTGCATATCAAGAGCAGTACGCTGTGAATTCTGGGCTGGAATTGTAGATAAACAATTTATTGGTCCATATTTAATGTCTGCTCCACTAACGGGACGCGCATACCGCATTTCCCTTCAGAACGTTTTACCGAGCTTTTGGTGATTCGCCGGGACATGTTTCAACATGATGGGGCACTTTCAAATTTCATCCTCGAGGTTCGAGATTATCCGAATCTGAGATTTCCAAACAGATGGACTGACCGAAGTCGCATTAACTGGCCACAACGATCACCTGATCTCATATGCAAGGACTTCTTCCTATGGGTCCATATGAAGAATGTAGTGTATGACAGCTCGGTGGATAATCTTGCAGCTGATGCAGCAGAAGTTCAGGAGATGACTGGAGTCTTCGAACGCTTGAACGGTTCGATGTAAGACCTGTATTAAGAGAGGTGGTCATTATTTTGAACACATACTGCGATAACCTTTGCTGTAAGCTACATGATAAATAAAAATAATTAGATGCCATGTCTCTTCATTTTGTGGCCTGTGATCTTTCAATGTGCCATTTTCGACCATGGGTTTATTAACAAAAAGTGTTCATATACATCCCCTCTATCTCCCTGTTCTGAGACACTCTGTATATTGGTTCAAAAATATATAATTATAAGTATTTAATTTATAGCATAACGGGCACCCTAATTATATTACATACTACTGCAAAATTATAATTCTGTCTCATCCTTTAATCAATTATTAAATTCAAAATAAACCGTTTAAAGCAGGATGCAATTGAAGAACCCTGTTGCTTTCGACGATTTTGCTGTTAGACAAGGCCAGCTGGACATAATCACTCCCGACAACCAACAAAAATCTGAGGTGCCAGACGATGGGGGCCATTGGAGGAGGAAGAGGCGGGTTGGTCTCGAGTGATTGCTATCAGCTGGCAATATAATCGTACGATTGACCTCTCAGCTTCCCGCCAAGCACGAGAAATGGGAACAAGAATGAAAGGCATTTATCTCTTTTAATTTTCATGTTATTAAAGTAGCGAAGCAGAGAAAACCCTTGAAGCTTAATGGTACCAGTGCTCCCCCGTTTTAACAAAACACTGAAGACTATGAAAAAAATAGTGTACCGAATTTTCATAATGTCGAACAACATTTACTAATACAGGGTGTTTCTAAATGGCAGGACATTAAATACATAGCGTGCATCCATGCATCAATCGAAGCAAAATGTTCCTTAACGCAAATGCCAAAAACTCAAAATTCGAGGTGTAAAATATCGCATCGTTATTAGGAGCTTTAGCATAAAAGCTACTTATAAGAATGCGCCCTTGGTCTGTACATTTATCCGTCCGTACGTCCGTCCGCCATTTGCACGATAACTTGAAAACGGATTAACTTTTTCAAATTCTGTTTTCAGAAATATGACCATCAAAGTCTTAGCTCGGCCGTATCAAGTTTTCAGAATTTTTCGTGGACCCCTTCAAGTCGAATTCACGTGCTAAAACAGTGAGTGTAAAGAATACCAAGCTAATGGCATGTCATATAACAATCGATTTATCAAGAAGGAATACATTGTTACTTTCTGTTCACCTTTTAAGCATTCCTGAAATCGGCGCGCGCACGTGAAATCGCTTTGTCGACGCACGATTGCTCAAGTGCTCATAATCTACAGGGTGAATACAAAAGTCTGAACCCCCCTTTTATTTTTTGAACCGAACCAGATATGTCAGTTTTGATGAATCCAATGAATAGGAAGCTGTGGGTGGCCTATCCCATGGTGAACTTTTCATCATCCCAAATATGCAAATTAGGACACATTCAAAATTTATCTCAAAAACCGTAAGGGATAGAGAAAAAAACCCAATTGCAAACTTGTTCAGCATAAAAAAACAAACAAAACAAAAAAAAATTATCCAAATCGGATCAACCAATCACCGACAATCACGTGTAGCTTACAAACAGTCACACTGCACAAGGAAAACTGAATGTTGATATTTCCACCATGTAACGAATGCAATCAGTAATGTAAAGAATCAGTGTTTTTTTTTCATTTGTTGTAAACAATGAAGGTTGGATTGACAGCCCTTGTTTGATGACCCAGTAAGCAGGCTGTCATATCGCCGAAATAAGAGTAAAAGAAGAAACGGCGATATAACAGAGAAATAAGAGAGAGGGAGAGTAGGAGCACGCAAAGAGAAAAAGCAGCGGTGAAGCGCCGGCCTCCCCGGCAAATTAGAATCTCCCGTGAACGCGAGACCGCGAATTTAAATAATTGCGTGGCTAATGAGGAAGAAAAAACGGTATTTAAGCGCAAGGGGACCGTTGCGAAGGGAAGAGAGAATCTATCAAGCCAGCTGGAACGGACCAAGGACCCAATGAGCAAGGGAGCTCATATGAAAACGCCGAGGCCCAAACGACACGAAGCCCGAGCGAGACGAAACTCCAAACGTGAGTCCTTTAAAATATGCAATATTTGTAAAGTCCGTTCAGCTGGTTCTCTCTCAGACAGCCCGAAACGAGCACCCGTCCGAGGTACGCCAACGAGAGGTCGTAGATGGAACGAATGGAAGCGAACGTCGGCATCGAAGATACCGGCTCCATCGTATCTTGAAGTTTCATCGATCAGGAAATTACAGATTCGCCGCGATATCAGGCAAGAGATAAACCCTTGAGCTATTACGCTAAAATTAAGAACTTTAATTCAAAACTTTTGACGAGTCGAGTGGTGGACTCATCGGACGAGAAGCGGTATTCATACGAGATCGTAAGAGGGAGAGAGGCCGACGACGAGCGTATACCTACTCCCGTCTTCCAGCCTGCTGTGCGCCGAAGGAGGGTCGAGAGACAAATCGAATTCCGATTCGACCTAAGATCCCGGGACACCGACGGTAGATCGAGAGATTGAAGGCGAGCAGAGGGACGAGGACGAGTCCGACACGAAAGTATCCGATATTGCTACCGACGACGTTACGCCGATAGAGGAGAGCAGTGCACGCCTGGTGTCGAAGGGCTCGACATCGCACACAAACCGTTTAGTATTTCCTTTCCAAGGGGAGCCCAACCGGGCCATCGAGACTACTAGCGAGTTTGCAAGCGCGAACCGACTTAGTGAGATCTCACGCGGCGGGTCGCGCTTGGCTTTTGGCTACAGTTCGTTGGGTGTGGCTTTCTATTTATTAGGCTTAGGCTTATTGCTAGGATAGTTGATTTATTCAGACGATTCAGACATTGAGAATTGGAGTCAACATTATCTATATAATTTTAGTGTGTGCGTGACTTTAAAGAATACTAATATATGTCTTGTTATGTTTCCTGCCTAGCTGCGGTCCCCTTGTTGACAAACCGAGTTCGGTCGCCGTATTCAGCTTTGACGGTCATTGACTCCGCCCACGACTTATCTGATGCGATAGTAGTTGGACAAATCGATTAGCGACTCTGCAAATAATTATTCCGATAGTATTTGTGTAACAATTCTTTCAAAACATTTATATTGTAAGAATTATAATTATTGTATTTGAAATTTAGGCAGGTTAAGTTAATTCTTATTTAACTTCTTCGTGTCCTCTTTCTACTTCCTGTCACGGCTTTTACCTCTGGGTAGTTTAAAAAAGTCAAGAGTGAATTAGTTAATTAATTTAATTAAAGCATTGCCATGTGACACAGGCTTTGCGTAGCCCACGAAAAAGACAGGCCCCGACACTGAAAAGATACTGATTGTTTGCCACAAACAAAAATATACTGGTTGTTAAAATACAAGATGGAAACAATGAAGGTTTCATTGTTGCTTGGACTAAGATGATCATGTGACTTTTCAGGGTCGGATCCTGTCTTTTATTTTGGCTACGCAGTCTTTGTTTTTTAGGTAGCGTTGCCTGAACATGGAAAAGAGCACGGTGTAACTGGCTCATGCGCTGTTCTGATCATAATTAAATAATCGGCCTAAACTGGGATTTTAGACATTTATAAATATTTCTGTAATGACAATGCATCGACATTCAAGGCATTTGATAGAGCCGTTAAGCTTACTGATACAGGAGGCATACGAATTAATAATACATTTAAAGAATAAAAATATTTTACAGCAATATAATTTTGTGCAGCCGTTTTTAATTTTCTTGCCCTCCGGAAGTTCTATTGCGCATGCGCGCATCTCATTATCGCGTTAGCGTGAAATCGTTTATAGCTTATCACCCTCCAAAACCTTTACCATGGAGACGGAGGCAAGTTACCTTTACATTTAGGAATGACGATAGATCGAGCTCATTTTTGTTCATTCGTATATTAATTGTTCCTCCAACCTTTCCTTTCCATACAGATTGGCTGCATTTAACCAAATGATTCCTAGGGTTTTCACCCTGCCTTTTATAGACAATAGAAGGAAGAAGGAATAGCAAATATACGAAAATATGCTTCTTTCAACGGGTTCTGAATGAATCGAGCTATTAATTAGGAAAGAAATTAAGAAACTGAAGATATCCGAAACCACGATCCTGAGCTTGACCAAAGAAAAAGGAAAATAATATTTCGCCCTACCCTACAATAGAACATTAGTGAAAGGATTGGAGAAGACAGCAAAGAAGATCAGTCTAAACGTCGCCTACAAAAGTGGATACACATTGATTAGACTGCTCGGTTCGGTAAAGGACAAAATTTTAGTCTAAGAACATTCTGGACTGTATCAACTCAATTTACGTAGATCAAACTCGAAAGAAAATCTCCATCAGGATTAAGGAGTCTTCAAATTGCAAACCCGAAAACTGAGGATTTGCCCAGCACATTCTAGAAATTAGACACGATATCGACCCAAAAAATTATAAAATTTTACATCGTTGTGAACCTTTGACAGTCGCTTATGAAATTAGATAGAAGCCCCATGGATTGGTCATGTCTTGTCAACGTCATCAAATAATTTTTTCTCCCTATATCTGATTTGCTGTGTTTTGTTGTTCTTTTACAAAATAATGTATAAGGATCGGACAAATGAAAACGAAAATTATTTATTTTATCCAAAGTGTATACAAGGAATTTAAAAATACTCTCCAAATGCGTTAAGGCATTTATCAACTGTGTAACAAGGCGTGTAATTCCTTTATGGAAAAAGTCTTTCGGTTGAGTGTGGAACCATTTCAAAACCTCTTCCTTCACTTCATCGTCCGACTGAAACCTGCGGCCTTTCAGATGTTTCATGAGATCCCCAAACACGTGAAAGTCACATGGGGATAAGTCAGGGCTGTAAGGTGGATGCTGCATTGCTTCCCAGTTGAACTGTTTGATGAGGTCTACCGTTGCTTTCGAGATGTGAGGACGCGCGTTGTCGTGGAGAAGAAGCACTCCTTCTGTAAGAAGTCCAGGACGCTTGCATTTGATGGCCGCGCGCAGTGCCTTCAATGTTTCCCCATATCGTGCTGCGTTAACTGTGGTGACTTTTTCAAGAAAGTGCAGTAAAATCGGCCTTTGCGATCAAAAAACACGGTCAACATCATCTTCCCCGTGTTGTTTGCGATTGCTTTTGATTTCTTCGGGGGTTTTGTTGTTTGGACGAAGCGATCATTCGCAGAGCTTCGAAGCGCGAGCTATCGTTCTTTCGCACGTGATGCAACACTTCCAACCTATTTTTCAATTTGCACGTGGGGTTTCGCAATTGTTGAAAACAAAAATGTACGATCCTACACGTCGTCTTTTTTTTTCTCCCACACAAATTTTCGTTTTCATTTGTACGACCCTTATATTTTTTATTCCTGATTGGCTATGTAAGAGTATAAATACCTTATTCTTTATTTCTTATTAGCTGCATGAGTTCCCAAAACCCGAAGTACATGTATGCAATTTATATTTCTCATGACATGAGTGCACCAGCCGTTTCACGTTATCACTCGTCTGCAGAACGCCTTGAAGAAATTTGGTTTAATTGCTGGAGGCTGAACCTTAACGTCGGAAAATGCAAAACTATGCATCGAAACTCAACAAAAAAGCTGAAGCGTCCGCCAGATTATATTGTTCGATTCAATAAGAAACTCGAATTGGTTCCTAACTACAAGTACCTTGGCGCTATCAACGACTCAAGACTCTCCTGGAACCATCACGTGATTTACGCGCTGAACAAAGCAAAGGGGGCTAAATACAGTCTTATAGCTCTCCTGGGTCAAAGAGTGCCTTCAGCATCGACAATAAGCTACTGCTGTATAAGATGATTATTCGGGAATCCTCCTCTATGGTATGCTTGCGTGGGCGACTTTGTGTAAAAGTAGATGGAGTGAGCTCCAGTCGTTCCAGAAGGTAAAAGAACAGTGCAGTTTGATAAAAGGACTGAAAAATCAATACATCCAGTCAGATTTGAACATGACTCGCATCAGAAAGTTTACCAAGATCTCCTGATGAGTATGATGCAGATGAAGACCCATGACAGCGGCCTGGTGGCTGGAATACTGAAAAAAAGTCGATGCAAATTAAATGACATACAAAGTATAGAAAGCCGAGGCATATTCTTGACGTCAACTTTGAAAACATTGGCAACGCTTCCTTCCCGGATTATTGGAAGATGTGATCCCTCTCCCAATCTTCTGACAATCATCAATATTATTATTTTTTTCATAATGTGGAAGACCTCTTGGATTAGTCAGGCTTCTTGCCTATCTCAGTGTATTTTATTTGATACTAGCAGAGAAACCCGGCGTTGCCCGAGATAATTCCAGTTGTAGGTTAAACATAACACCCTCATGAAGTTAAATAATAAATTTGTTTTCAGTAATTCTACAATTTCCGTCTATAGACGAAGCAGTTGTTCAGATATTTCCGATGCGCGGATAACTTTTTGTCATCTCTGCCCAATAATCATTCATTTCTTCGCTGGCATTTCGATAGCTATGAATTGTTGTTATAATCCTTCGAAAGATTATAATAGGACATAACACCATATGGTTGTTGGTTTGAAGAGTTGAGTTCATGTATGCTTTGTTATCTGTTATGTCGCCAACTGTAGCTCGAATGAAGGGACTGTGTCCTCTGTCATCTTTTACTCTTTCTCAATAGTCTGCTAACTATCCATTATCTCTAGTTACTGATCATTATTAAATATTTCCAAGAAAACGCTAACTTCTAAGAAAAGCTCGAACAACAGGAATTCTACGTATTGTTACAAATTCAATTTTGTTTTATAATTCTCAGAGGTGGGACCATCATTCTTAATGAACCTACTTATATTGCACACTATGCCCGGGCTTTACTTACCCTCTTGTTGTTCTGTCTCAGATTAAAATTTTATCCATCTTCACTGAATAAAGTATTCGGGGAGCATCACTGAATACTTTAGACCAGGGCCGTCCAACTCGTGCACGTCGCCCTCGTGCACGTCGCCCGCGTGCAACATAAAATGCTCGCAAACAAAACTCACGGGCAAAGTCGAGGAGATAGTCCAAAATTCAGGCGGGGAGTGGGTATAGTTTTTCCTATGCAGTGTTGCCAGACTTTAGGGGGCGATTGCATTAAATGAGGCATTATTTCTTTTGTTACTGATACTTGCTTGTTTTTCGTCGCACATAACATGGCGCACATTCCTAAAAAGCATAAAATCACTGAACCAGTATTTAAACCACAATGGGAGAATATGTTTTTTTTTCATTTTTCACAGATCGGATTCGAAATGCTTAATATGCAATACATGTCCTATCGGGGGAAAAATATAATTCTACCTGACATCGAGAAAACTGTCACATTAAAACAAAGGAAATAAAACAGTAAGTGCCTCCTTTTTTTTTTTTTTTTTTTTTTTTTTTTTTTTTTTTTTTTTTTTTTTACAATGTCGAATTGATAATCAGCAATTCGACTTTAAGGAACTGATCAATGTAATGTGCAATACGGAGGTAAGTGGAAGATTACCCGCGTGCACGAGCGCTGCCCGCGGACAGAAATCTTGGACAGCCCTGTTTTAGACCCATCTTTTAAAATTTCCCTTGCCCTTGACGTAGAAGCTCTTATACCCTCCTGCTCTAGCCGAGCTTCCGTTGTTCAGATGTTTCCAATGCCCGGATAGCTTTTTATCTTTCTGTTGCAAATTTCACTGGTCAATACTCGTTCTTTCTCTCTTTTTTTGCCAAACACACAAATTTTTGCCAGTCGTCCGGACGTTTTTACGGAGCTCACGGGAGACCCGTGTGATTCCTTAGCCTCCTCGATAAACACTGCCTTATCTATATCCTGTCATTGCATAATCATATTTATGCTCGTTAATAATTCGTTACCCACTCCCTAAAAGAGGTTAATATGGTTAAATATGTAGTGCAACACCAGTTAATGCGTTAACAAACTTTCAACCCCCCTTTCCCCCTCTTAGGGGTTGAATTTCGAAAAACCCCTTCTTAGTGCTCACTTACATTTTGTAAAGAACCTCTGTACAAAATTTCAAGTTTCTAGGCCTTATGGTTTGGGCTGTGTATTGATCACTCACTCACTCACTCATTCACTCAGTCAGTTTCTTCTTTTATATTTATAGATTTAGTCTGGGTGAGTCTAGTGAAAGTACTGCTTCCGTCCCACCTGAAAAAAATATACAACCTTACTGTTCGAATGTCGATTGTCGTTTCTTATTGGCTATGTAACTCTATAAATACTGTGTCACTTTATGCGTACTTACCATACGAAATATGCGTATTCATGATGAATAAAAATCTTTGTAGAGAAGCGGATCTGGTTTGTGTTTTAAAGAATTTGTCATCCACAGTACTTATGATAATTTGTTATTTTTGTAAGAGTTTTCATTAATTTTAATTTCACTATTTTTATAAAAGTAACTGAAGAGGAAAGGATTTTTAGCATGACGCACACGTAACATGGATATTCGTCATACAACGACTCGCAAACAGACTGACGAAAGGCCATATCGACTTTCAACGTTCTAGATTTCAGTTTCAGCAACACATTTTCATTAAAGTGAAATGAAAGGGCAGACGTATGCGTTTTAATTTTCTTAAAAAAACTCCGAGAAAATAACGAGAAACCTGAGAACTTTGAAAAAAAACCTCACAGGAGTCAAATAATCTTGAAACTTATTCTTTTGTTTATCATCCGATAACCAAAAGAGCTCTAACGCAAACAGAATATCATCGCGCTCTTCTTGTAATTTCTAACAAAAAAAAATTTAAGAGATAACGCTTTTAATGGAGACTTTCATGAAACATGATCATATTTAAGTTTTTTTTTAATTATTAAATGAAAGAGATAACGTTTTAAGCCAATTTAATTTATGTTAGAAAGTGCAAATTTTATTTTGGGTTGGAAAGACACGACCGGTAAGCCGATATGTCGCACGTTAATGTTTAAGAAAAAAATATTTTTTAAAAATTGATTTTCTTTCCTCTCCAAATTTTTCTATGGAAAAATAAGCAAAATAATTCATACTAAAGAGTATTTTGTTAAACTAAGACAGGAAACTAGTTTTATAGAAGAACAGATTGCGGATAAGAGCAAACTATTGATTTATCGAAGTGACTTTCAGGGCAGCACTTGCTCGCAATCTCAAATCTATGAATGAATCCAAATCACGATATGATCTAAATATCACAAAAGAAAATTATTACGTTTTTGTTGTTATTATTAAGTAGCGGAAGAATGGAGCTACTTATTGTTTTCACAATGTCTGTCCGTCCGTCCGTCCCCTTCTTAATTTCCGCATTTTTTGAGATAGAAGGTTGAAATTCGGAATGTATCTTACTATGGGCATGTGCATCTTCACTATTTAGTTTGGTTTTGATTGGTCCACTGGGGTCGGAGTTTCGGGGGCTGAAATTAGAGGGGAACAAATGGTCTACGCATATTTATACATATAAAGAGTGAAATTCGGTATGCAGATCCCCTTAAGTAAGATCAACATTACTGTAAAGTTTGGGCCAATAGGGTTGGAGTTGTGGGGGTGGCAGTCACTTATTCTTTAGAACTATAGCAACATGTGGCATGTCATATCACACGTTCGAAAATGATGAGAAAGGAAAGAAGAAAGAGCTCTTTTTCATTTTCAAAATACCACGTTCGAGAAAATCAATTGTTCGATTAAAAAAATGGAGGGAGAGGGGGTTAAAAAGTGCAGATAAAAGGGTAAAAATATATGACCTCAGCGCTTCCACTACCTTCCTCGGGAGGATTAATTTCTTGTTACATTTGCACATGTTTGACATTTTCTGTCCGTCGGCCGTCTCCTTCATAATTTCTGCATTTATTGAGGTCTATTATACCAAGATAGGTCTATTAACAATGTGTCTTTCATTGTTTCCATCTTGTATTTTAATAATCGGTGTTTTTTCCTTTGTTGGAAACAATGAAGGTTGGATTATTAATAGACCTAACTTGGTCAGGTGACTTTTCAGTGCTGGAGCCTGTATTTCTCGTTAGCCTCGTAAAATATAAAGTATTAAAACTCTAAACTTCAACTGTAACGAAAAACTTTAAAATATTACCAACTTTATCAATATGATAATACGAGGGTGAATCAGAAACAGTAAAAACAAATGCAAGTTAAGATCCCATACACACATTCTGAGGAAACTTGCACTATTTATTTTCACTTTTCTATTGTAAACACTTGTCTGAATGTCAAATTAACTTTTCCATGCCGCTGCGGTAAAAATCCGCTCCAGCGTTTCTCAATTATGTCAGCACACTCCCATAAGAAACGCTAAGCGTTCTGGGATTTCTTTAATTCTGATTCGTCAATTGTCCAGAATCATCTCATTAACGCGGGCAATGTGCTCGGTACTGTTGGATGAGGATGGTCTTCCTGCGCGGTATTCGTCCGTCAAATCTGAGTGTCCATTTTCAAACTGCTGGCACCACTTCACAATTACAGGACAGAAATCACATTATTCCCTTAGACACTGCAAACTTCCTTATGGATTTCAATGCAATTTAAGCTTTTGGCCCACAAAAAACGGGCTGTTCTGCGAATCTCCAATTGGATTGTACAACCATTTGCTACTCCAAGACAACAATACTCTTGCGTACGCAGTAAACGCGTGAACACATTGCAATTATAGACATATAGGCAATATCCTTAAAAACGGCGAATGATATCTACGTTCTTCGAACACAGATGGTCCTGAGTGGATCTTACTTTTTGATTCATCCTTGTATTATAAGGTTTAAATTTGTTTGTATCGCTTTTTAGCACGTGCCGGCCGCGCGAGTTCACACTCGCTTTACCCTTAGGTCAGCACGTTGGCCGCCTTTGGACGTGCCAGGGAAGTTCTTTGTTTGATAAACGATGACGATGCTGTACGTTTGGATGAAGAAGATGTTGAAACATCGACTGTTCCTAACATTATCCAAATCGAGAACGAAAAAGCTGCTGTGCCAGTCATAAATAATATAAAGAAATGGGTTCAAAGTCCATGGACACAAGATGATTAAATTTTGATCGTCCATTTGATTGGTTATGTTTTGTAAATTTTCTAAAATATTTGATTTATTGTTTATTTTATGAAAAAAGATTTTAAACAGAAATATATAAATAATTTTAGAAGTGCTGTTTTAATTTAATAATTTCTAAATTTAAAATTGCAAAATATGTGACGTCACAGTAGGGGGGGGGTCACACAAATGTGACCATCTGTGACAAGGACGGGGGAGGGGTCCAAAAATCATGAAATTCGTGTGACGTAATTTATGGATGGTCCCTAAGCAGAAGACAGTTTCTGCTACTGGGGCAAATTAACCCAATCAGACCACACTTAAGTTGAAAATGGAAAGTAGATTAATTTAAAATAAACCATTAAGGAATGACATAACCAAGTACCATAAGGCTAAACTAAACCATTCGCAGAACCATATTTTTCAACCGCCCTATGTTTACATTGAAAGTATCTAATAGACCATAATGATACCATTAAACCACGTACCTTTGAAACAATTTGAATTATTACTTTTACGTTATATTCATTCATGACGCATCATTCAAGTTGTTTGATATATTACATGCCATATTTTAGCATTGAAAGTTTCCAGTGGTACAATAGTGGTATCATTAGCACATGTACCCCTGAATAAATATCGACCATCTGCGAACATTGTAATTATTCTTATATATTCGTCCATAATAGGTCGTTCCGAGTCGTTTGATATATTACATGCCATATCTTAGCAGTGAAAATTTTTGATGGTGTCAGGATGGTGCCATTAGAGCACGTGCCATTGTATTGATTACGACCATCTTCAAATTGGTTCATGCGCCAAACTATATTTATCTATTGATGAAAACGGTAATTAATTACCGCTTATAGCTCGTCATTACGATTTGTTTGATATATTACTAACTATCTCTGCCATTGAAAATTGCTAGGTGGGGTCATTTGTGCACGTGCCATTGAATAGGTTTGGATAATTTTTATGACTGGTTCGTGCCATGAACCATATTCTTCGACTTACGAAAACAGATTTTGAAGGAGGAGTTAGAGATACAGACAGACAGACAGGCACGTTTCCCCACACTGATAGCATAAAGCACCTTTCAGTACTTAATAATCATGTGATATTTTCCATGCAATAAAATGTACAGATGGAATGCACTATAAGTTCGATGAAAGTTAATTAGACCACTCGGATGTTAAAACTCACGATTTTACACTTAGACAATTTCTTTTCTCTTTACTCTAAGACATTTTCTTTCATTTTTACACTTGCACATGGGCATCTGTGGATGACAATCTGGCTGAGGCGTATCATTGTTGTAATATTTAGGAAAGTGTGTGCCATTATGTTAGATGTCTTGAGTAATATGTTGTGTATTCGTCACTGTTACAATTGTATTCCTAATTTTTTAAGCATTTCGTGTATTTGCGCTTTTACGCCGTTTAATAAATCCCCCATTATCACTTTGAGTGATTCTAGCGTACTATTGTACATAGGTGCCCTTTCTTTGAAGCCGTACCTTAGTTGCAATTCATCAACCGAGGGAGGAGTTGTGCCTTCAGTCTGAGTGCAGGTGGACATTATGAAAGATGCTTTAACTTCTGTTTTTTTCAGGCTGTGTCTGTGTAGCACTACTATGCAGGTTTTCTACCCTTCGGGAGCTCGACTCTTCCTCTCGTTGTTTTAGTGCCAGCCATCCCTTTATTTGTTTTAAGAATAACTCCACTTCTGTTCTCTGTTCAGTTGTTGACGTTTTGAGTTTAAACGTTAGCTGCAGTATTCCCTCTGTAGCGTTTAGTTTTAACAGTAGGCACGCTGATGTGAGAGAGTCAGATGAAGAGGGTAGGGACGAAGCATCCTTACCGGCCATTGCGAATGAAGTCTCCGTTAAAAGGCAGTCAGAAAAAGGGGTTGAGTTGTCAGCGAGAGAAAGGAGAAGGCAAGCTGTGTTTGGGGAAAGTAATATGAGATGGAAAGTCAAGGTCTATAACATCTAGGATGATGAAATTTGGGGGAATAATAGGATACATAAAACTGTATACCATTAAAATTTGATCTAATTTCCGAGTTACGCAATCACCATCGTAACACGTGCATGTTAGTACTCGTGTGTGAGCACTGTTACGATTTTGAATTCGTAACTCGGAAACTTCTTGTTGAAATACGATCAAATTTTAACGGTGTACTTTTATGTACCCTATTATTCCTCCAAAATTCATTAACCTAGGCGTTACAGAACCTGAGTTATTAACTTGTTGATCTTGGTGGCAACAGTTTTATTTCTATTCATATCTCAGTTAGCATTCAAATTCGGAGCCATGTTCATATGAACTTTTTTTTTGCTTAGAATCACCCATATTACCTTCCCTAAAAATCTGTAAAAGTAATTTTGAAACACACTGTATATTTCGATATTAGCAACTGAAGTTTTTTGTTTACTTATGCACATACATTTTTGAAATTGAACTTGGTTTTAAAGTGACATAACATTTTTAAAAATGCATGGGCTGCAACATTTAACATTTTGATTTATATACTATGATTCTAAAGACAAGCTGATGCTATGAAAATAAAATAATTAAAATTGACAAGAATGAATGAGATAGCACTACTTTATGACAGGAGACATGTTCAAAAAAAGATTAAGCCGTAGAGAATACATTTGATGAGTCTAAATGACATCTGAACACCCGTCCATAGATAGTGCGAGTCTAAATGATACGAACGCTAATCTTGGAGCAGACAATTGCTTGAGTGAGTGGGAGAGATGCCACGCTCAGCGAAAGTAAAATACTTCAACTTGGAATGGCAGTAGGATGCAGAGAGATGAGCAGTCACTCATGGGATTCCTAAATCAACTGTTATGTGCAAATAGAAGAGAAAAGGGAATCGATCTATTAAAAAGCAGCCTCGTAATCCATCAAAACTAACAAAACGGCACAAGGGAGTTTTACGAAGAAAACAATTTCTCTGAAAGCACTGGGGTAATATCAGCACTATTACAATGACATAGGTTGCCATGGTCATGGAGCTATTTACAAGTTTATTGAACAAAGTAGAAACAGATCGAAGTGGAGCGCCAAAGGAGGAAAGTCCTCTGAGGAGTTGGCAAAAAGTCATTCAAAATGATTGTATTTTCGAATTTAATAAATAAAGAAACATATATTAAACAAACTGTTCTGTTTTCGTCTCTTATCTTGTAAGTACTGAATGCAACTGCTCAGAGTTATACGACCCAAGAGCTCATAAGGAGCTCTTTTATGAGTCTTTATGAGCTCTTGACGACCAATGTGCAGACGATAGTCGAATTCTTCCTATACAAGCACCAGCATTTAACAAAGTAACTTCGAGGTCATACAGGTTGACTTTTTAAATTCGGAAAAGAAAAAAAAGGGGTGAGGTTTTAAACCACCAAAAAACACATGAAATGTAGATAGATATTCTCTTTATAATTGAGGTTTTCTCCCCTTTCTTTTCAGGTTTTTTTCATTCTTATTTATGGTTTATTTTATTTTAATTCAAACATATTCCGCTTCTTTCAGTGTATGACTGTTATTAAGTCAGTCAAATACTGTGTGTATTGAATTATCCACATTTGATATTGAGTAACACTATTTTTCTTACAGCCGTTACTGAATGTCGTGAATATCTGTCGAACATTTCCTTTCGTCAATGACCTCATGGTTTTATGCACGTTTTGCTTTTTATGTTTTAACTTTATTCCATAAGGTATGATTTTCATAACATTCCGGTCAGAGTGTTTTGTGTACATGACATTTCTGCCTGCTTAGGCTACACTCCTAATCTGAATTCTATAGAGTATCTATGGAACAAAGTGAATTGTCCATAGAATAAGGCCAAATTGGTTCTGTGGACTGTCTTAACATCTGGAAGTGACGCCCGGTCTCAGGAACGTATCACTATTTTTTCGTGAATATATTTTTATGAATTTAAAAGCAACAAATGACCATGTGGCGAGTATTCACCTTGTTCAAAATGTAAACATCCCGTCTGGGTAGAGCACATCATACTTCAGGCTGTAATTTGTAATGCTATTGGCGAAATATTCGATCCTGTCGCGAATCAACCAATAGAGCTGGTAAGTGGTGACGTCAGTTCCTGGCCCGTTGCCTAGCGATTCCAAACTTAGGTTCAACTTCTCTATGCTTTTCAATGGCATTTCATCACATTGTTAAACCTAATGTTTGGAATCGCTAGGCAACTGGCCAGGAACTGACGTCATACTTACCAGCTCTATAACATTACAAACAGTAGCCAGAAAAATCGAAAACGGAAGTTGTTAGTAACCCCAGTTTCGGTTTCACTAATATCGTCAGGTAGTTTTAATTTTAAGAAGAATGTAAATCAATAAATATGTGGCTATATACCTTAGAGGTTTAGTTTATAATAAAGTTTCGTATGTTGTACGATTCCCACAATAACCCAATTTTAAATTAAAAAAACATTAACTTATTATGCCACTTCGCGTGTGTATACAAGTCAAGAAAATGATTGAGAATTCTTTAAGATATATTAAAATGAGAATTTATAAAATTAAACAATATTTACCATTAGTGATAATTTCACAAAAGAATTTAATCAAAATTGTAATGGCACCTACATTTCTTTTCTTTGATGTCAAAATAAAAGAAAGTATACAAAAGATTGAGACAACATGAAAAATGTGTCCGCTTTCTACATACGAGTAATACAGACATCCATGTTTATAAAATTATTATAGAAATTACAATAGAATGCTGTGCTTATTTCAAAAGGAAAAGGAAAAAATTACCTGAAGGACTTATTTTGGTCAAAATAAGACAAACAGAAAGTTGATAAACCTATTAATGGTTACTAATTAAATAATAAATGTCAACCATATTTTGTAATAAAAAAAATTGTCAACTTCTGACTTTTTAAAACAAAGCTTAGCATGATGTTAAAAAAAAGAATTGAAGAAAGTGGAAAAAAAAACCTTTCTCCGATATACGACACTTAAATGTCGAACACATTAGAACAGAACTTAATACAGCTTCTAAATAATGAAAAAGATAAAAGAATTTTAACTTGAAAGGTTAAGAATGCGTCGAATTTTGACTACAATGTCTCTAAACGGAAGCCAAAACGAATGATAAATAGCAGGGACATAAGCTTCATACACTCACATTCCAAAAATCATGGGATAGCACCTACTAATGTTTGTGGGACCTCCTTTAACCCGGCGAAGTGCCATAATGCGACGTGGCATTGATTCCACAAGTCGGTGGAAGACATTGCCAACCATTCTGACTGGAAAGCTTCCCACAATTGCCCATTACGGAGCCACCACCGGCTTGCACAGTGTATGTTTGACAACTTGGGTCCATGGCCTTCTTGGGAACTGCGCCACACACGAGCCCTACCATCAGCTCGTATCAGCTGGAATCGAGACTCATCAGACCAGGTCACACGTTTCCGTTGTCAATTGTCCCGTCGATGTGTTCATGGGCCCAGGAGAGACGTTGCTGACGATGTCTTGTTGTTAGCAAGGGCACCTCGTGGGTCTTCTGCTTCCATATCCCACGGACACCAGATTTCGTTGCACAGTTCGGATCGATATAACTCTAGTATCACCCTAGTTAAAATCTGATGTCATCTGGCGTAGTGTCAGTTGCCTGTTAGCGGTGACCATCCTACTCAGACGACGTTGGTCCCGTTCATTGAGAAGGTGTGGTCGACCACTGCGCTGTCCATGGTGGGAAGTAATGCCTTCAAGTTGGTACTCTCGGTAGACTCTTGAAACTGTGGACCGTGGGAAGTTGAATTCTTGAGCCACCTCCGATATTGAATGCGTCGTGCTCCACATACCAGGCCACGTTCGAACTCGGATAGCTCTCGTCGTGTAGCCATTGTCGCACTGAACACCTCACCCCTTACTCATTATAGTGTAACTAAACCTACTGACACTGATTTGCATATTTATACTGTTTGCACTTGAAAAATAGTTCACTGCTATTCCATGACTTTTGGCATTGAGTGTATAACAAACCATTTTTTTCTTTCCCCAATAAAAAGAAAGGGGCAAAGAAAGAAAATTATATTTTAAATTGCATAAGCCAAAAAGAAAAGAAATAAAACTACAGTTCAACTACATCAAAAATTTCAAGTTACATAAAACAAAAGAAGTTAAAGAACGTTTCTTACAAAAGCTTTGTGTAAGTCACATGTTGTAATTCAAAATTGAATTACTGAAGAAAACAGTAAATATCAAGTCCCAAACATTTCATAACCGTCGGAGAAGAATCCGAAATAGAATCATCCAAGTAGATAATTAATTAGTGTTCCGCACATTTTGGTTAAATTAGGCACTCACCACCACCACTGATGAATAGTTCTTTGCTTACATCATAAATGGAATTATCAGAACAGAAACTTCGTTACATCAAACATGGCAGGATTGCATCGTGAAATCGTCCATCTCAACAACAGGGTAATTGAAACATAGGCTTAGAGAAGAATGGCCAAGTCTTCAGAAAAAAAAATGAAGTGGTTAGGCTAACAAGATAACAAAATGCCCCAAAACCACGATGTGGCTTACACGAAAAAGTGTCCTGCTGGCTATAAGGTCTGTCATTTGCAATAGTCTGTCATTTCATGGTCTCACGATTTATTTGATTATCCCAACAATACTTCACCACGTTGCCGGCATGCACAACAAAGCTGTTAGATATCACGAGAAATGAAACTAAAAAAAATTACTGAAATTTTAAACATTTAAAATTCAAATGATATAAAACATAAATGTTTATTATTTAATAAACATGTGATTACGAGAAAAATTAATTTATATAAATTTTCCGAGTACATCACAACCACTTCTGTATTCTTCCATTTTGGAACCTTTTAGAAATCGGTGTGTCTTAATCTGTATACAGAGGGTTGAGCACGTTACAACTAAACGATTTACATATGTAAATTCTCCAACCACGTGGTTGACAGGGTTACGCGGTCGTGAGGAGTTATAAAGGGGACATCGCTTATCGTTCTTAATCGTTGTAAAAACGCTAGCTGCGAGAATGCCGCCAAATATCGATAGATGTTGGGAAAGATAAATAAATGCACTTTACGGCTGGAAGTGGTCCTATTCCATGAATATAAAACAATGCAAATCCAGGGGTCTCACCATTTCGAAGGCAGGAATCTGTAACATACTAAATAAAAACAGAAAAACCGCAATACCAGTAACGTTGGACGAACCTGGACCCTCAAGACAACGACCTGATCCAAGTAGAACACCTGAGGTTATAGCCAAAGTCAAGAGTCTCATCTCTGCAGAAAATCCCAAAACTCAAAGGGGTGTCGCAAATAAGGTAGGGGTATCACAGTCAACGGTACGCAACATAATCCACAAAATTCTCCGACTGGTTAAGCGTCCGAAATCTTGTATGGGTGCATCAGGATAAAGCTGCGAGTCATACATCCAAGTCAACAGTCGCTCATTTGCGAACACTGGAACAGGAAACGGGCATACATTCAATTCCGTTTGAAAATACTCGTGAAATCTCCAGACGCATCCTCCATGGATTATTGCGGCTTTGGACTGCTGAAACGCGCCCTTGAAAGTAGACGACCCCGTACATTGGACGGTCTATGGAAAGCCTGTGAAGAGGGTTGGGCACAGATCGATCTAACTCTCTGCGGTGAAGTCTTATTGAATGGAAACAGAGCCATAGTTCGACACCGTGGGCACCAGATAGAATATCATGACGGGGTTTCTCAAAGACTTATGGCGCGCTTGCAAATCGTTTAGATGTAAAGTACTCAACACTCTTTAGTCGCATATTCTCCACGCCACTAACTTCGTTGCTAAAGAGTTTGATAACTTCAGGATAATTCTCTAATATTCTATTTGCTTTTAGAGAATTATCCTTTTTTGCTTTGATAAAGGATAGGCTCTATCCGAAACGTCAGCTCTTTATTTGATTTTTTAGTTTTATTTTGATTATACTTATATATTTATTATTTTGTTAATTATTATTTTATTTTTCAGTTGTATTTATTAACTATTTAAGAGCATTATTTCTGTGAGAGTGTCTTACGTGAGCGAATCCTAGCGGCGAGAGGTTGAGGCGGCAAAGAGGCGGGTGCGAAGAGAACAAACCAGTTTGTTTTTTTCGCGCGAACGAAGCGGTGCCAGCCATAATGGACGAGGAAAACTTTACTTCCTGCTTACAGGAAAGATCAAATTTGTGAGATCAAAGGAATAAAGATTAACATAACCATCTTTTAAACTACCGAGAATGGAAATTAAAAAATTAATTACGTGAAATAGAAATTGAAAAATTGTTAATAAGATTAAATTTGTGCTTGAAAAATTTCATTAAAATTGGATTCTAAAAAATTGTTTTGAAGGCACATCTATTACAGTAATTTGCAAAAATTAATTTGCTACTTGATTATAATAATAATAATAAGGTCAATTC
>JAHWFO010012103.1:0-28541 GCA_023313115.1 Rhysida immarginata | reverse complement strand
GTGAGGACGGTGAGACTAACCGGTTAGGCATAGCAGCACTAACTGGCGTTTCTGACCGCGTTAAAATGACGTCACAGTTTTCCTCACCGGGTTTTCTGACCGACCGGTGAGAAAACCCGGTGAGAGTTTTTGACCTTAGCCCATGTTTAGGTCAAATCTTGTAATCACTATTAAACCAACTTCCCGACAAGCTAGGGAGCTGAAACTTGACACACAAACACAGGGTCGATGACAATTTTTGATAAAGAAAAAAATTTTTAAATCGGTTCATCGGTTCGTGTTCTAATGGTCTACTTCATTATTACGAATTGTTTGTTGTGAACAATTGAACAATTCGTTATGGTGAGAGTTAAATGTATCTATTGTTGCAAAATTAAGCTTTATTGTTGCCACTAAATAAAACATTATAAAAGCTTGCTTTGAAAAAACCCTTTTCCTCTTATCTTGTTATGAAAAGCTTTTATTTAACTTGCAATGTTAGTTTGTTTAGGTCAAATCTTGTAATCAATATTAAACCAACTTCCGGAAAAGGTAGAAAGCTGAAACTTGGTACACATGCGCAGGATCGATGACAATGCATATTAAAAATTTTTTTTTTCAAATCGGTTCACTGTTTCGTGTTCTAATGGTACTAGTTCATTACTACATACTGTCCAATTGCCACAACAAAGAATTCGTTATGACAAGGGTTAAATGTATCCGTTGTTTATTATTACAAAATTATGCCATGTTATTGACGAGATATTGTAATAAAAATAGAACATGATAAAAGCGTGGTTTTAAAAAAATCCTTTTTTACATAACTTATTTGAATAGTTAAAAACCTTCCCAGAAAAATATTCAGTCGAATAGCGAAAACCCCATCCAGATCAGGTCAGTATTTTTTTGAGAAAATCGCGAACATACATACATATAAGATACATACGGGTCAAACACAGAACCTCCTTTTTTTTGAAGTCAGTTAAAAATACACATAATGCTTAAAAAAGTTGGTAATTTTTGATTGAACAAAATTTTTAGTATTTTTTTTAACAAGAACTCTTCTAGTGCATGCATGTTTTCAAATAAGAGTTTGAGGAACATTTTCCCGACTAGTTACAAATTCTTTTAATTTAGAAAAACATACACTTGCTTCTTTTATGGTAATGCATGGCTGGTCAATCGCTCATTTGGTATGTCTACCTCTTCCTCTGGGGTTGCATTAGACGCAGTTGCAATAATATCAGCATCATTGACTTTACTGCACGTAAGTACGTCCTGATCAACAGTGAAGTAATCCATAAAATCGACAGCTTCATCAATGTGTCCAGCTTCTTGAATTGATTTCCATAAAGATTGTGTTTCAGGATTACTCAGCAAATTATCATTGTATCTGCGCAATGATTCAAAAATCCAGCTTTTCCCCAACATTTCGATATTGTTTCTTCCTTCACTAAGTACTAGGATGCAGCAATTAAATCAATAACCTGCTTCACGTCTATTAAAGGCAACGACACATAAAAAGGAATGTTCATTAGTAGTTGTTGTAGTAATCGACTTCTATACACCACCTTAACTAGTGGCTGCAAAACTGCTGTACAATTCGGTGGGGAAAAACTCAACACAAACGTTTCTTAATTGTGGTGGTGCATTGTGAGCGGAGCAATTGCCGACTAACAGCAAGATTTTGCGATATTCACGTTTCATTTTTGTATCAAGTTTATTGAGGCATTCAGCAAAAATGTCCTGAGTCATTCATGCGCGTTTATTCGCACGATATTCACAAGGCAATGAGCGCACGTTTTTGAAACATCTAGGCTTAGCGTGATTTCCCGATGATTAGGGGTTTCAGTTTTTTAGTCCCAGATGCGTTACGACATAACAGTGCAGTCAATCTTTGCTTTGATTTTTGCCTCCTTTGCAGCACTCGCCTTTTACAGCCAGCGTACGACGTGGCAGCAAGTGGTAGAAGATGCCAGTTTCGTCTGCGTTGAAAATGTTGCACGCATCAAAGTCTTTTATGATTTCTTTTATGGGTCCTGTTCTCCACGTGCTCACTTGATCCAATGACACAGAATTTTCTTCTCCACAAATTGCTTTCGATGAAATGCCATAACGTGCATTAAATCTGTAGAGCCATCCTGAACTTGTTTTAAAATCCACATGCCCAAGGGCAGATGCACAAGGGGACCACTTACTGCAATGTTTCTGGATCTTACTTCTTGAAACCATTGAAAAACAGCCTTTTCAACATCTTCATAATTTGCACATCTTATTCTCTTACGTTGTGGACCGATTTCCTTCTTGGCAAGCGTCTCGATTTTGTCCCGTTCTTTTAAAATTGTACTTAATGTTGAAGGAGCTATGCCGAAATTTTTAGCAATTTCTCCTTTTTTTTTACCCGCCATCTACTTGCTTGATCATCTGCAATTTTTCACCAAGAACAATTTGCCGGCGTTTTTTGTTTTGTTGCCATTGCAGAACAGATTTGACTGTAATGTTTCTCAGCGTACTGTGCAAAGACTGTACGCACTGATGGTACTAAGTTCAACTCAAAGTCACAAATGAATACACAAAAATAAGTTATGTAAAAAGGGATTTTTTTAAAACCACGCTTTTATCATGTTTTATTTTTATTACAATATCTCGTCAATAACATGGCATAATTTTGTAACAATAAATAACGGATACATTTAACCCTCGTCATAACGAATTCTTTGTTGTGGCAATTGGACAGTACGTAGTAATGAATTAGTACCATTTGAACATGAAACAGTGAACCGATTTGAAAAAAAATTTTTTTAATATGCATTGTCATCGGTCCTGCGCATGTGTACCAAGTTTCAGCTCTCTAGCTTCTCGGAAAATTGGTTTAATATTGATTACAATATTTGACCTAAACAAACTAACATTGCAAGTTAAATAATAGTTTAGAAAATAAAAAAAAAAACAAAACGCAAACAATGTTTTAAAAACAAGAATAAGAGGAAAAGGGTTTTTTCAAACCAATCTTTTATAATGTTTTATTTAGTGGCAACAATAAAGCTTAATTTTGCAACAATAAACAATAGACACATTTAACTCTCGCCATAACGAATTGTCCAATTGTCGCAACAATCAATTCGTAGTAATGAATTTGTACCATTAGAACACGAACCAGTGAACCGATTTGAAAATTTTTTTCTTTAACATAAATTGTCATCGATCCTGTGTATGTGCGTCAAGTTTCAGCTCCCTAGCTTGTCGGGAAGTTGGTTTAATATTGATTACAAGGTTTGACCTAAACAAACTAACATTGCAAGTTTAATAAAAGCTTTTAAAAAAAGCACCGCAATCACAACTCTGGTCACAACTCTGCTCAGTTCACGGCTCTGCTCAATTCACGACTATGCTGAATTCACGACTGAAAATTCAAACGTTCTCTGTTCTCTTATACTCGGCCTTTCTCCGTCAGCGTCTCTTTCTCGGCGTCGCGTCTTTCTCGGCGTCGCGTCTTTCTTGGCATCGCGTTTTTCTTGGCGTCTCGTCTCTCTCCTTCTAAAGAGCCCAGATATACAGGGATTTTTTGATTTATGGTTCCTTATTGTTGGATAAAATATAAATTAGTAGTGAAATTATACAGGGTGATTACAAAAAAACTTCACACTTTTAAAAATTTATTACATCAAAGCTATTCAGAATATAGACACACCACATACGGATTCATAAAGAAAAACTCTTGAAGTTTATTGTGACACAGTTAAAGATGTTCAATATGCCCCCCTGTCATGACACGGCACACATCAATGCGGTAGTCGAATTCGTCCCAAACCGGCATTAACATGTCTCCATCAATCCCACGTATCGCTACCGTAATGCGTTCTTTCAGCTCGTCAAGGTCACGGGGAAGAGGTAGGGTTAATGCGTTCTTTCAGCTTGACATGTTAATGCGGGTTTGGGACGAATTCGACTACAGGGGGGGCATATTGAACATCTTTAACTGTGTCACAATAAAACTTCAAGAATTTTTCTTTAAGAATCCGTATTTGGTGTGTCTATATTCTGAATAGCTTTGATGTAATAAATTTTTAAAAGTGTGAAGTTCTTTTGTAATCACCCTGCATATTGAAGAGTTGCATTGCATAAATAGTGAAAAGGAGAATATTAATCGTAACACATTATAGGTTCATTACTTTGTCTAATTAAAACTGTAAATTAACTAATCAAAATTATCAATTATCGATGTTCTTAAAGCCAGAAGGAAGGCCTGTGTGTTATGTAGTGCGATAGGAGGGGGAGAGCAACTTTATTTCCACTTCCCGCCGATAGCTGCCAACAACAAGCAGGGTTGCGAAAGAAGAGCTCGAGATCGTTCATGCAAGCCACCAGAGAACATCGAAGGCGTTGTTGGTTCATGTCGGAAACATGTTGAATAACTTTTGTTTTTGGTATATTATGTACGCTATAACAAATTGCGTGATTGATTAGTTGATAACGACGTGTCAAAGAAGAAAATGGCAGCTGTTAAAGAAGAGCAATGTCGTGAGTCAATGTAAAAACAATATTTTTTTTAAAACTTTTTATTTTTGCTTCTTTATAAAGAGCCGGAAGTGTTTTTACTTTCGCTTTTTGTTTCAAAAAGAGAACCACCCAAACATGCAAACTGTTAACCACTAGATTATGTTTTGTTAAGATGTTTTTAATTAATTCCATTTTCCAAGTATTTAAAATTATTCTCTGAAGATTACATCGCTGTCAGTTTCTTAATGTGTCGCATTATCGACTTAAGTTAGTCGGAAAAAAAAGGATAAACGTTAATGTAGTTTCTTCAAGATATTTTTAGTTTGTTAATCAATGATATTTTTAGTTTATATTATATTATTAATTGTGCTGAGTTTTAAATCACATAAATATAAAAAATGATAAAGCTTAGCTTATTATCTTTTTTTTGTAAATGAACAAAAAAGATAAAAATTGAAACTTTAGCAGTTTATATTGTAACTTATTTTTTTTCAACGTCTATAACTTCAAATATAAACAATAACAATTAAATTGAAATTGTAGAATAACACATTAGCACAGGCTTTGACATCAAATTAATACTACGTATTTGAGAAATGAAAAAACCATATTTTCCCTTCTCCCGACCAAGAATGCGTGTGCGTGGACTTTTTTCTTAAAACTTCGTGAGACTTTTCCCTCGTATTTCGCAACTATAGATTTGAAATTTGCAGAGATACAACGGAGCACAACTATAAATATCAATAAAGTTTTGACGTAAAATTATAAATTTCTCTTTTTGAGTTTAATTAAGTTTCTACTTATTAATAAAGACCCATAACTCTATCAATAAAGATCCTTTTCAGTCCACGATTCTTCACGTGTTTGATATGGAGTTGATTTTAAATGCAAGGACATTAACTTAAGTTTTTTTTTTCATAGGCTTAATTATAATATACACAAATATTAGGAATAGATGATATTGCTACTATTCTTGCTATTATCCTTTCAAACTGAAAGCCATTTCCAAAAACATTTCGAAGAAGGACCCATAATATAGCAATAAAAAATATTATAATAGTCTAGTTAATAAAAATAAACCTAGGCTATAAGCTAGGAAGTAATTGAATATAGAAGAGCAAACTATGAATGATAAGAAAATGCACAAAGGTAATGTTTCAATAGCTTGTACATATACGGGGTGTTTCTGAAACCCTATCACAAATTTGGAGGGGAGATAGTATGGGTGATTCTAAGCAATAAAGTTCATATGAACATGGGTCCGAATTTGAACGATAACTGAGATATGAACAAAAATAAAAATGCCGCCACCAAAATCAGCAAGTTAATAACTCAGGTTCTGTAAAGCCTAGATTAATAAAATTTGGAGGAACAACAGGGTACATAAGACTGTGTGTACCGTTTCCGAGTTCGCAGTCAAAATTGTAACAAGTGCTACGAGTATGATGTTGAATGATGTTATGTTAAATGAGCAACTCGGAAACTTCTTGTTGTAATTCGATCAAATTTTAACGGTATACACAGTTTTATAAACCCTATTATTCCTCCAAATTTCATTAATCTAGGCTTTACAGAGCCTGAGTTATTAACTTGTTGATCTTGGTGGCGGCATTTTTATTTCTGTTCATATCTGTTATCGTTCAAATTCGGACTCATGTTCATATGAACTTTTTTGCTTAGAATCACCCATACTACCTCCCCTCCAAGTTTGTGACAGGGCTTCAGATACATCCTGTATAGTAGTTTTGTTTTTATTACAAAACGGTTCTTACTTTAAAAATTACCCTCTTGCACTGCTAATAAACTGTATAGATAAAATTAAAAAATTATACACTTTTTAACAGATATATAATATAGAAAACAAATAAAATTGAATGTAATATGTTTTGTTTTTTTTGTGTTTTATGCATTTTCAGTAATCCCATTTGGGGGGGCAACACTAGGTTTTACCTTCTGGTTGGTAATTATTCCCTGTTATTGTTACAATTATTATAAATTATTATTAAAAATTATTATTGTTGGTTCTGCTAATGATTGTAAAACATTAGATAAGTTAATTTCATGGCTCAAATTAATAAATTAAAAATTAATTCTAATGAGTATATATCCATATTATTTTCCCATAAAGTTTCACCAATTCTGTATAATTATAAGATCGATAATATTGTTTTGAATAAGCTACATCGTGTTTCTGATGTGAAAATGAATTTTAACAATCAAATTAAGACTGTAGTTGCTAATTATGAAGGGACAGAATTTAGAGAATATTATGATATTTGGTAGACTTTATAATGCATTTATTAGACCCCTTTTTATATTCATGTATTATTCGGTTTAGGGGTAAAGAGAGACATATCCATGCGATACAAGTTGCTGTTAATAAGTTTATAAGATTTGTGGGTTGGATGTTGCCCAACTGTTGCCTAACCAAGTGCGTAAACGATAAGTATTCTAGTTATGTCTCGAGGTTGCTCGTTATCAACCAGTCGCCAGTGCGTAAGAGGCTTAAGAGGCCTTAAGGAGGAATGATGATTTTGTGTGCTGCCAATAGTGGGTGCGGTACATTCGTTTCTCCAGACTTAAAAGTTGCTCTCGGAAGCCAATCTTCTTGATGTAGTGCATATCGAATGCTCTGCTGTCCCATAGACAAAGAAAACAGCAGTACTTTATCCCCGCTGCAAACCCATCAACAGAGACACTATCTTCAGATCAGCACAGATCCGCCAGTCATACTTGCTGTAGTTAATCTTCTCCAATAGCACCTCTATAAAGGACAATACGTCAGTATCTCTGCAATAAGAGCCAATCAACCTTTTTCAATCTGATATTCGTGTTCAGCACGTTAAATTCAGACCCCAGTCTGCTTCTTAATCCTTACGATCCCGAATGCAATTGATGAAGGTTTGCACTGTTATCTTGTAAACACTGATGTCGCAAGGCCTTCAACACGGTTCAAAGAGATAAATTTATCCAGCAACTTCAATCTCTCGATGTGGATCTTGATACTTTGGAGCATGTGAATAATTACTTCCATCAGCGAATAAATTATATTTTGACGAACCAAACTAGCACGCAATGGCCATCTACCAGAGGCCTGTTACAGGGTTCGCCTACGGCCACGGTCTTTTATGCTGCGGCCATTGCCTCCATTTTTAATTTGTCTTTAAATTTCATGATTTATTCTTATGTTGATGATAACTTTTTAATTAAGGCGTTCTCGCGGAACGAAGCGTATAGTGCGCAACGACAGATTCAAGAGGATCTTGATATGCTGAGTGTCTGATATACTTATCAGGGTCTCATATTTAATTATGGTAAAACTAACATACTGGTGATTGATAAACTAAACCATAAGACACTGCACACTTGCAAAGTGCTTGGAATTACTTTCGACAACAGAATGTCCTTTTTGGAATGCATTCCGGAATTATTGGTGGATTTAACTAAATTGAAATTCTTTTTTGGTCGACTTAAGAAAAAATTAACAAAAAATGAATTTGTCAGGGTATTGAAAAGTGTATTAGTGCCTGAACTTGAATACGGGATTATGGTGTGGTCTTCGGCTCCCAAAATTCAACTGACGAGGGTCCAAACTGCATATAATAGAGAATAGCGTTGAAGCTTCTGAGAGTGATTTCTATTAAAGACACTTGCCTTATGCATGATATTCCAACGTTCAAATTCATAAGTGTCTATGCAAGAGTAAAAGAACTTTATAACGCTTTAACGAATCCAGACTATCCGATGCATTATGTGAGAGACTGGTTGTCGGATATAGCAAAAATACGGGAAACTCAAAACTCAAAATTATTCCCACCATGATAGTTTCTAAATTCCTTGAAGCATTCTTTCCGTACAACGTTATCTCAATTTGGAATTCCCTGGCATATAATATTAGAAGTCAAATTATAAATTTTAATTATGACCGATGTTAATCATAAAGAACATGCCTATAAAACTGTTATTGCAGGCAATACATAATTTATGTTATTCTTGATCTCTGTTATACACATCCCACCGCGGGAGGGAATTTTAATTTATAATAATAATTCATTCACCTAACAACCAATTGAGGGGGTCAGCGCAACAGTGGTCTAAGCCACTTTTTTATAAAATGGAGAAAAAACAACTTAAAGTTTTTCAATTGTTGTTTTTCAGTTACGGAGAGAAAGCAATAGAGGCTTCAAAACAAACTTTATAATGTTAATTGATATCTTTTTACTTCATAGGATGATAGTTCCCATCAAAAGCAACACATGGCATCAATATTTAAATTTTCGACTCGGAGAGGGTTAGACCACTGTTGCGCTGCGTGACCACCGAGAGAGAAGGCCTCCACAATGAAATTGAATACATTGTTACATCATCATAGATAGTGCAAATTCAGGGCTTATTATTGGTAGAAATACGAATAACAATGCACTATCTATGTGATGCAACAATGTATTCAGTTTCATTGCGGAGGCCTTCTCTCTCGGTGGTCACGTGCGCTGACCCCTTCAATTTCATTGTTGCCCATTGTAACTTAACTCGCATTTTTTTTTTGCTCCACTCCTGGGGCTTACCCTCAAGGAATTTGTCCCACAAATTGTGATGTTCTGGAGTGTCTTAGAGAACATAAAAAACCCTATGATGTCATGATAATGTGAAGAACGCCGAAGGGGGTAGGGACAATCTGAACACCTGATTTATTTATTACCGTGGGATTATCCAAAGTTCTCCCTCGGTGGTAGTGGCTGATGTAGCTTAGCTACTACCGGACGTACACCTAGGCTTTTAGTTAAGGATTATACCACACCAGAATTATATTCATAAATTGGTTCACCTTGATACTTAAATAGGATAAATGGAGAAAAACGCTCTTGTAGGTAACAATAAACATTTTATTTATTAAAGAACTAAATTGAAGGACGAAGTATCTAAATATGGAAATTACTTAAAAAGAATTAACAATTCAGTGAGAATTGGAAGAAACTTTCTATTTGGAAAATAATTCTGAAGTTCAATAAATTCAGATAATCTAGAGTAGTGATCAAATTCTAGTTTTTACTCCATACCGAAACGAAAATTAGACCATTATTCCACATAAGAATTTTTAATTGACAGATACGTATTTCGATAGCACTCCTGACTTCTTCAGCATCCAACTATCGACCACGACCAGTAGAGGTAAACAGATCTACTGGTCAAATCTACTGGTCGTGGTCGATAGTTGGATGCTGAAGAAGGCAGCAGTGCTACCGAAATACGTATCCGTCAATTAAAAATTCTTATGTGGAATAATGGTCTATTTTTCGTTCCGGTATTCGATGTTTATCCACAGATTCTGGCGTAATATTCTCCTTATGGTTTACTCCATACTTTAACATTTACTACTAGTGTGTTTTAGTTTTCTCTTAAATCATTAAATCTATTTCAAACTCCAGACTAAGTATTTCTATGATTATTTGTAACCAAGAGATATGCTAGGTAAGTGAGTAAGCACGCCATTACCCGTCTTCATTTCGTCCCTCGGTGCGTTGAGACGCATTGGTGATGGGGTCTTCCACGTTGGGCTCCGCGAATGTTTAATTAGCTAAGGTGCAGGATTAAATCATAACAATAATGATAATACGGATTTTTATTTGATTCAGTTTGGGATAATAAACTGTGGTCATATCTGAAAGGTTTCTGTGAAAGTATTTCACACTAAAAGAATAGCAACTGCTTCTATGTTCGTCTTGTCTCTCTCCATCGTTCGATCATCTCCTCAGCTCACCGTAGAACATTCTTCTCTCTCAGGACATCATCAAGGACTCTCCGAATTTTCAGATCCAACTGATTTCCATAATTCTTTTCTGAAAACTTGAAAATTGATACCAAATGATGTTAATTGGCTAGCATCACTGGAAAGGTGATTAGTAGTTGACAGCACAGGGCTCATAGTCCAAGCTGGAGAAAACGATAGGGGGAGGGAGGGTCTCCACTCGACAGAGCTCACCGTATAATAACATCGCTGTTAAGTAACTCCGTAGATAAATAATGCCTCCGTCAACGCCTCCTAAAGATAAGGCCTGAGCGCGAAAATGTCATACATTGTTACATCATCAGCCGAATATACGTTTAATCGCATTTCTACCAATAATAAGTCCTAAATTATGTCTTCGGATGATGATGTAGCAATGTCTGACGTTTTCGCGCTCAGGCCTTATCTTTAGGAGGCGTTGCCTTCGTCCGGCGACAGGAAATCTCAAATAGGGTTTCCATTGTCACACCTTCGATTCAATGTCCAACTTTATATTAAAATTTAGAAAAAGTCTGGCACTCTAATCGTTGAATGATGTGGGTTTAAACGGTTTTCTAATTTAGAATAAAGTCCAAAATATTAATAAATCATATAAAAAGTGAGGAGTGATATAACGTGTGCCGTGTTGCTAAAGTCTATGCTTTCCACTAAGACCATTGCTGTTTCGTTTTATCTCCAGTTCGAAATAAAATTTCACACAAATTCTTTGTTCCTTCAAGTCAGTCTTAACGCTAATTGCAAAACAGTTTGAGCGCAACTTCACAAAAAACGGCACAATGTAAGTGCAGAAGAAACTCTTTTTGTTCAAGAACATCGGTTATGAACCGAAATAAGAAAGATACAAAGTTATTTTTGATAATCAAAGAAGATTGGGTCAGCAGTTTAAGTGCCTATCGCTAAAAGCACAGCGATCGCCATCTGGCGGTAAAAATTGTAACTCTAATCGTAATTAGGATTTTGTGTGAAAACAGGGATTTGTCGATAAAGCGTGATCTACCTTGAGTGTCTGTAAAATGACCTTGATCATGAATTGTAGTACGAACATTGTGGTATTCGTAGACGTGCGAAAAGCTTCACCAGTTAGCATCTTTATTTCGATTAGGCATTGAATCGTTAATTTAGATACGTTTATGTTCGATTGCTAAGCTGCCTGTTCTAAGCCATCTGCCAATCGTGCTCTAAAACAACACGCGTTCATTCAAAAATTACCTCTAGTACGGATCGTGCTTTAAGCTGAACACGAAACGCTTAACACGACTAGCACGGAGTTTTTGAATGTAGCTAGTATTTTTTCGGGGACTATTGGCTGAGATCTCGTATTAAATATTTAGTTATATTCATTCATACCTAATTTAAAGATTGTTCTTTTTATTTCTTAATGTTTTTTTTTTATGTTTTAGGACTATCTCTGATGCACAAGTGCGACACTCCAAGCGATTTTTTTCTGCCCTGAATGACATGAGAGAATGTGGCCATAGCACGGATGTTGTGCTCGTCTGTCGCCAGAAACAGTTCTTTGTTCACCGTGTCGCTCTCTCCGCAGGAAGCTCCTATTTCAGAAGGATTTTTGATTCTACTTCAGGAAAACTCGAGATTCGAAAACGCCTGGATTTCTCACATGTCGAAGTACATGTTCTTGAAGTAGTCATCGATTTTCTTTACATGGTCCCTGGTATTGAAATAGAGACAATCGACTATGAAGTACTAATTAAGATTTTCGAACTGTCTCAAGAACTCGAAATCACAGAACTGACCGATTACTGCTATGAAGTGATTTGTAACAACGTCGACATTGGGAACTGCTTACTCATTTGGATAAATTTTATCAAGCATAAGAAAGAAGTCAATGTAAATGTAACTGAGTTAATTTTTAAGAATTTTCAGGAAATTTTAGAAAGCGAATCATTTTTAAATTTGAATTTCTCAGATATGACGTTGCTTTTGGAAGCAATCCAGAAGACAATTAATGAGAAAAGCGAAATGCTTTTACAAGGCTTATTAAAATGGAGTAAAGCACGGGAAGATAGATTCGAGAATTTGAAGCTGTTACTACTTTCCTTTAATTATGATTCGATTTCGAAAGAATTTGTAGATAACTTTTTAAATGAAGAAGAAATAATATTTGAGGATAAATTCTTAAAGCAGTTTTTCAACTACCAAGTCATACCAAAACTTAAGAGTAAACTTTCTAATAAAAGGCAGATCGAGCCAATAAAACATAGCAAAACTGAAATTATATTTTTACAAACTTATATTTTCATGTCATTTGATCAGCAGGCTACTTTAACATTCCTGGATGTCTCACACACTGAATTTCATCTGCCAAAGAAAAGGCATGCGCCTATCAATTTGAATTCAAACCAGTCATTCATCTTCCACTCATCTAAATTGTACGTTTTAGGCAAAGATGATCCTTCCAGTACTTTGTCGTGTGAAACCTTCGGAAAATGTTTTGTTTATGACTGGAAATCCAATTTAGTAGTCCATAAAATAATCATTCCAGTTTACACGAGTAATGCCTTTCTTTGTGCCACTGAAAAAGAAATATATTTCATTGGTGAAAATTTAAGTGGAAAACAATTGCTCATTCAGCAGTTAAATATTTTGTCTCATGTTTGGAAAAGCTATTCCTTCAATTTGAATGATCTCAGAGTCATCTGCTGTTTTACATTGGCAAACACTGTTTATGTTCTCTTGCTAAATTCTAACAATACCTATTGCCTTTGCTGTTGTGTTGATGACATGCGTATTCATTCTTACGTGCCATTTCTTTCGAAACAAATCCTTCGAGAGGAATTGATTACCGTTCATGACGGGCAACTCTTTTGCTTCGAATTTGACAGTGTTTCTTATTGTTTCATCTTCGATCCGATAGAAAAGAAATGGCGGGACGTGAAGCTTCGTGTGGAGGGAAACGACTACATGGATGCTCACTGCTTTACCAGTCGTAAATATGGCATCGTTCTCTACCAACGAAACAGTGGAAACTTCTTCCAATATGATTATATTAGTGGAGAGATAAGCAAAATTTTTCACGTTGACTTCCTATGGAGAGAAGATGTCGTAAGGAAAGTGAGCTCTAATATAGGCCATGATATGTTGATGATCATGGAATTGGAAGAAAATAACAAAGAACACAAAAGTTCATAAAAAGTTTACTAGAGTTTTCCCCTAGCCTGTAAATAAAATTGCTTGGACAAAATTACAGTACATGATAAACCCTAAAAATTCCAAAAGTCAGGAAAATCTTAAAACTTAATAATTCGCACCCAATGTAGATAAAAAGATTCTGCTTGCATACAAACAATTGAAATGAAGTCCTAGGAAAAAAAATTAATGCCAGAATTGTTCAGTTTTTGACCATTACGTGTTCAGCCACAAATACGTAACCTCAGCTGACAGTTTTGGTACGTTGTACGATCGTTAAATTATATTGTTAAGTTTGAGATGTAACCAAATTCATGCAATAGAGGGGACTAAAACGTGATCACCGAGAGAGAAGGCCTCCGCAATGAAACTGAATACATTGTTGCATCACATTGCATTGTTATTCGTATTTCTACCAATAATAAGCCCTGAATTTGCACTATGATGATTGCGGAGGCCTTCTCTCTCGGTGGTCACGACTAAAAGCGCTTCTTCCATAAATACAGCAATCCAATTGTTGACTACAGCAACGGAATTTGCGCGGGATTCGGCTCAAAATGGCCTCCTAAGATAGTCGCGTGTTGAGACCGCTCCGAGTTTTATTATCTGTTCCATTTAGGGTTATCATCTGCTTCAACTTTAAGTCAACACCAATACTTATTTCAGCCATAACAACACAGTATATTAAAAGTAAGTCGAATTATTTTCTACCTTCTCAGGCCTAGGGGCCATTTCCTTTAGTATTTCTTATGCAGGAGGCCAATACAGCAATGACCCGCCTGTTCTCGAGTCGACGTCTTGCCCCCCTAGCTTTTCTGCTCCTCCTCCTTGCCCGACCGACGCGAATCCAGGATTAGCCATGGGCAAAAACAAAAACAAACGTAATCCCCCACCCGAACCATTAGAGAATAAGGAAACCCAAGATCTTAGCAGCGAGGACAGACACAGCCAGTCCGAGCTCCAACCGTCCCGCCCCGAAGATTGCAAGAGCAGACCCCCAACCTGACTCAGCTGATCCTCAGCCGAGCAACTCTATGGATCCTGGTAAAACTACTGATCTTTCAACCCCACGCTCTCCTTTAGAAAATGCTCAGGAGACTGCCAGGAAACTAGATCTGGCGGTGAAACCTTGGCTTTATTTGTCTTCCACAGACAACTCTAATAAGAAAATCAACATTCCGCACAACACCTTTCATGAGATCTTGCGGTCAACTAACGGGTTTACCTACTTGCAGCCCCGTTCAGCCTTTTCCAATCTCAGATCCGGTTCGTATTTAGTGAAATTTCACTCCTCCGTCCAAACTAAAAATTTTCTTGGGTTCTCTCGCATAGGTAATTTCAATCTCCTCTTCGCAGTGCCGAACTATCTTACCTCTACGGCTTGCGAGATCGCAGGTGTCCCGATCGAGGTGGACGAAGGAGTTCAAGCAGAACTGCAACATCAGACAACATATCAGATTTATCAGGAAAGGTTAGGTTTCCAGTTTCAAGGTGCGACATATTGCAGATTGGCGATCTTTCTGGACTCCCTCCCCTCACCTTCCCACTAAAATCTTGTTTAATCACCAAGCATTCGACCCGCTTCCGCACTGTCCTAGACCTCGACAATGCTCTAGGTATCACGTCCTCGGTCACTCCGTAAAATTTTGTCAGAACCTTGCTCGTTAAACCAGAACCACCTAGTTGATCAATGTACCTCCTCGATTAGACTTTGCGTGAATTGCGGCGGAGACCATTCTGCCTATTATAAGAACTGCCCAAAGTATGTTGAAGAAGCTCGGATTCAGGAATTGATGTACACCTAACATATCCCCCATAATGAAGCACAACAGCACATCGCCTTGCAACAACGATCTCGGTCTTCCTCGTACGCACAAACAGCCCAATCATAGATTATTTTGTGATATTTAAATTTCAGTATAATGCGCTGCGCCCGGCAGAGGTAAATAATGTTGTATAAATGATTATGTGTGGGTTGTAGGTGTGTTGTGTTGAATGGTGTTGTTATGAGTGAATGTTGTTGTACGTGTTTTCCGTTGGTTTGTTATTAAAACAGAGTTATTACGTTCGTTTTTGTGTGTGAATTGAATTGAGGTCTTAATGAAGTGCGTTTGTTGTGCGTGGAGGGTGTGAGTTTGGAGTTCGTATGCGTTTTTGTATCGTCGTGGTTGTGGTTATGATTATGTTGCAAGGGGTTAAGTTCACGTTTTAATTTGGAAAAAACGCTTTTGTAATGATATTTTATGGCATTGTTTTGTGTTATTTAATTAATCGCCACGTAATCTGCTTAAGCGCAGTCGTGTTGAAAAGAGCGACGGCGGTCAGGTATTGTTGCGTGTTTTATTGTTCTGATAAATTCTATTTCCTTGGAGGCTGATTTTATCAGCTGTTAGCATTGTTATGATGTTTTTTTTTTTTAATTTTAAAAGAATTTTGTGTTCGCTCTTGAGAGAAATTGCGATAGAGGTTGGACGTTTTTTTGTTAAGCTCAGGCAGTCCTTTTGGAATGGCCGACCGCCATGTTGAATATTCAGAGCCCCATTTACTACTGCTGTTGTTTTGAAAAACAGTTATAACGATGTGGACACTGGGTCAATTCCTTCAATTTAACTGCTGCAGCTTTACAAGTTTGAAGTATTTTACTTTTGGAGCGTCTGTTATAAAGGAGGATCAAATGACTTCTCCCTTCGGGGCCCGTCAATGAGGCATCGGCCGCAGAAGTACGCATCGGGGAAGAAACCCCGCAATTTGTGCAATTAAGGACAACATTTGGTGAGTGCTCTTCTTTGTTTCTTTCCTCTGCAACCGGGAAGTACAACATAAAGGCCTTTCATCGCGTTGTATCTTCGTTAGATCCTGATGTTTTGATTACCCTGCCTGCTCTCCGAACGAACCTTGATATGAGGTGTTTAAGTTACAATTTATTATACTGGTGCTGCACCTGCGTGAACGAACAGTGAAACTGTAATGGAACAGTAGTTTTATGTTGCTAATCGAGCTTCAATTGTAATTAAATATATTTTGGTGTGATTTAGCATATTAATGTTAATTTTAAATGCTTAATCGCTTAAGAGTCGGTGTGCGCAGCACTGGCACGTGTCATAAATACTGCTGTACTTCTAAAGCAAACAGAGTTACATAAGTGGGAGGACGGCCTGTTCGATATCTGAGTTGTGCCTCATTCAGGTAACGGGAACAGGAGTTTCTGTTTTCCCCCTCTGTGAGAAAAAAGGGTACACATAGCGCTTGTTTGCGTTGCTGGTCTGGAATATTTGATATCCCAATTCCCTGTTGAGGTTACAGTATCTGCGAGCAGCGCCCCGCCTTGTAGGCGTGTACACAGGACTTGGTGAGCAGAAGGTTCTTGTATGGCACGTGGCTGCTTGGTGCACCACCAGGGTAGTAGTTGGCTGTTGATAATGGCTCTACATATTAATGATCACTGAAGTTGGCAATTATCTTTAGTAATAATTATGTTAGGGGCCCTCTAAGTTGTTAAGATTATTGGAAGTTATACTCTGTGGTGTAATGTAAAGTTAGTTGCAACCTATGTTTATGTGTATTGTTTGGCTGTTGTGATAATAAAGAGTGATGCGCAATATTGAGTTTGACTGATGAATGTCTATTTATTTTGTTTTAATATTAGCTCTCATGCGACGTGTATGCCCTTTGCGATGCCCTGAACTCCTGACTCGTCTCTTCCCTTAATTGCTTTACCTCTGTACGGGAGTTGTGAGCTTCTTGGTGGTAGTTAGGGGGGGGCGCCTAGGCTCCTGCCCGGGCCCCCTGTAAGATAGGGCCCCCCATTCAATGTATGGGCTCAATCTAAAATATCAAGTAATGATTGGCAGATATGGTCAATACTTGGATTTTGGATAGGTCTATGTTAAATTTTTTTGGGGGTAAACTTTGTTTAGGGCCCCATAAAAGCTGATTTGCCCCGGGCCCAAACTTTTCTCACCACGGCGCTGTGTGACACAGTGTGACATGGGGGGGGGGCAGTGTTTGAAAACACCAAAAACAGCGTGACATATTTCTTGAACGACCCCCAAGGTCTATAAAAGAAGGCCAGGACACGATACCACAATTCTTTGCGCCAGCGGCCATTTTGATTCTAAACTACATTGCAGTCACACAGGAGTAGAATAGACTCTAATGAAATTAATGATTCCAAACTAATTACAGTGCACATCTCTTAAATAAAAAAAATATAAGAGAGAAGTTTTTAAAAATAATACTGAAAAGCTGCTTTAGCTTAAAAGCTGATTTTGCGTGCAAACAAATTACTGAATCAGTAATATTTATGTATCAGTCAGATTACACATTTTAATAAAAAATATGCATGCAAAGTAATGTATGGAATTAAGAGTTCCTTCATGAGAATTTCTGCAGATACTTTCAAGAGAATTAACGCATAAAATTTCAATTCTAATATTTCACTAACTCTTCACTGTTTTCCAAATTTTATTTATATAATTTTGTATTATTTATTGTAAAATTTTATGTTTATATAATTTATTGGAAAATAGATGTTTATGTGAAAATTTTTATAATATGAGATTTATGTTTATGAAATTAGGGCGATTATACACCCTCATGCCTTTGTGTGTTTGTGTTACAAAGTAAATTATCACAGACGAATTGAAAACTGTTGCTCTCTTTACTATTTGATATTTTTAATGGGCATAAGGCTTTTTAATGCCGTATACAATGGTTTGAAACCAGTATCACCTGCGTATCGATAAGCAAGACCCTCATGTTTATTCGAGCTCCACTCCATTCGCCAATGAGCTTCCCTGTAAGAGTGGAAACCAGCCTTCACAGATTATTTGCACAATACATGAAATGAGCAGAAACCGTTGTGCACGTTTCATGAATTTGTCGTGCATTACTGAATCATGGAAATGCATGTATCCACCACAATGTTTGCTTGAATAATTTTTGACGTAGAACTACGTCTATCAGGGGTGCAGCCGAGGAAAAATTCAGACGCGATTTTTCGTTCAAAAAGTGATGTACATATCTCAGGCTATATCTTTCTATCACTATATCCTACAACTGTGGTAATTATCTCGTTAGAAAGAGGAAGGTTGAGTCTTGAATAATAAACAAAAATTTCACCAAATGAGCCACTGGGTCAAAAGTTACAGCAAGTTAAAGTTAAGTGAATTTTATCCTCGCCATAATATAATAAAGGAGTGGCGCTGCTGCAGCATATACGTGTGCGGCGTGTATTGGAACTAATTGGAGCTAACCATGGCCTACGAGAAAAGGCCTGTGCAGTTAATATAAAGAAGGCCTGTGCATTAGGTATAAAAACATGGAAACACGAGCGTTTTAAGATAATATCATGAAATCCTGTCATCTGCCGGCGAAATCAGTACATCATCATTTATATAAAATCAGCGACGGTGGACGTTGTCACAACAAAGAAAAAATCTAACAATGAGTTATCTAACAATGGGTTATTTCCCGATTATACAAATGGGTGGGTTCGCTTCTAGTTTTCTATTAAAAATATGTTGTAAAATAATAAAATATATATTATTTTAAGCAGATTAATTATTTTAAGAAATGAACTTTGAAGTTTTGTTTTTCTTAAAACAAAACAATAAATCTGACTAAAATAATATATGTTTTCAAACATGTTGGTCTTAGTTGTTTGTAAAAATATAAATATATGGGTCTTTAAAACAACAGTGATTTTACGACATAGAGTCGACGCGTTTCAGCCGTGGCTTTCTTCAGGACTGATTCAGATACGAGGGTTCGAATTAAAAGCATTCATGAACAACATTCTTCGATCTAAGACAGCAAATCGGCAGCGTAAAGCGAGTGGTGTGGAATTTATAGAAATTTAAAAAGTGTAGCAGACTGTAAACCTGTAAATGTAAGACGGGGAATGATTGACTATGGAGTTGGCGATTTATGTTTAGTGGACGTTACCTTAAATGGTTCTTCAAAATTTATATTGGGCTCGATATATGTACATCCAAATACTTCACGTTTAGATTTAAAAATGTTATTGTTTTCTGGATTAAAGAAATACACCGACAGCTGCAAGCAAATAGATGAAGAGTTTGAGGTGGATGCGGATATGCCTATGATATTGATGGGCGATTTTAATATGGATGCCAAACGAAACGAAGGAGCATTTGAATTTATGAAACATCATTTCCATTTAGACATAGTCCCGACTAACTATCCAAGTACATTGGGAAATACTTACATTGATCTGTCATTTACTAGAAATATAACTCCGAAATTTTTGTCATCTGTTTGTTACTTTTCATATCACAGACCCATTCTTCACAAAATTGTAATGTAATTGAATATAGTAACTTTTTTTTTTGATGATGTTCTTTTTTTCGCCAAAAAATACACACTAACGGTAACCAATAATAACATACAGTAGTAGTTCTACGCCTTAAAAACCCGCGGCTTTGGCAGTCACCAGAGCCTCCGTCATTTTTTGTTAAATTATTTTTGAAAAAATTAAACTTTGTCTTATTCCATTGTTGGAGAAATCTTATATTTATCTGAACGTTCTGTTTTTCAGCATTTAATTTCTTGTTTAGCAGCTTTTCTTTGTTGTGCTTGCCGGCTGCACAACTTGTCATTGTTGCTGATTTGGATTATTTGCGATGACATTGCAGTAAGAAATCACTACACAGCCAGATTTCAGCAGGTAAAGACCGATGCATCTTGAATCCAAGATGAAATTTTCTTACCATCTAAAATGTCTATGAATTCTTAACTTGGACATAGAATTTTTTTATTCAGATCAACTTTGTTTTTTCTACTTAAGTTGTATTAGCAACTAGTTTTTACTGAAAAAAAAAACAATATTTAATAATGTATTTATTCGTTTGAAGCGATGTAACTTCTGTGGTGGTGAGATTGTTCCTTTATATTTTTTTGAAAGAGTTTTTAAGTTGGCCTTTGTTGTGGTTAATTTAATGTGAAATTTTGTATGGCCGAGTTAAGAATGTAAGACACGTAGCTCTTACACATTTAATTGATCTTGCGGTTTTTTTCCATGGTGTCTGTTCCTCTTAAACTGCTATAGTCTTATGCTTCAAAATAATCTTTACTGAGTGCTTTTGCAGAGTAAAGAACTCCTTTTATATTTTTATTACATTTATATATACACTGAGTGGCCAAATTATTATGACTATCTGACAGTTTTTTATGCAAATGAGCTATTGCGTCACAGCGCTGCCGCTAGAGGGCTAGATAGCTATAAAAAGGGAATGCAAGTGAGGTGAACCATCAGTTGCACTGTGTTTTTGCGACGATATGGGCAAAAAACGTGATTTAACTGAGTTTGAACGCGGGATGATCGTCGGCGCGCGCATTGTCGGAACCAGTATCAGCAAAACAGCTGGACTTGTGAAGGGTTCAAGAGCAGCAGTTATTAATGTTTACAGAGAGTGGACTACCAAGCAAAAAACCGGCTCTCAACGTCAAGCATGTGGTCGTCACAGGCTCCTCAATGCTCGAGCTGAAAGGAGATTAATAATTAGATATTCTATGAGGATTTTTATACACGCCATACCTCAGATGTTTAAATTATTGATAAAAAATAGGAGAAGAGTGAAAGGAGATTGGCCAGAGTTGTCCAGGGCGACAGAAGGGCAACAGTGCGTCAAATAGCGGCAAATCTAAATCAAGGACAAACTGTGACCGCCTCTGAACGAACTGTTCGCCGCTCATTACACCGTTTAGGCTATGGAAGCCGACGACCGGTTCGAAAGCCTCTACTGTCAGCCTTGAACAGGAGCAGACGTCTCCAGTTCGCCAAGTAGCACACGGATTGGACAGTAGATGACTGGAAAAGGGTCACGTGGTCCGAAGAGTCACGATTTCAAATGCATCATGCAGATGGCAGGGTTAGAATATGGAGAAAACAACACGAAAGCATGGACCCCACTTGCATCGCCACAACACTTCAAGCTGGTGGCGGCAGGATTATAGTTTGGGGGATGTTTTCTTGGCATTGTTTGGGTCCTTTGATTCCTCTGCACGGACGTGTGCGTGCCCAAGATTATTTAAGTATTGTCGCAGATCAAGTACATACTCTGACGGGGATGGATATTTCCAGCAGGACAATGCTCCTTGTCATAAGGCTGGCATCGTCCTCAGATGGTTCGAAGAACATACCGGAGAGTTTACCTTGCTTCGTTGGCCTTCACAATCGCCAGATCTCAATCTTATTGAGAATTTGTGGGATGAGATCGAAGGGGCCATCAGGCAGCAGGATCCAGCACCATCAAATCTGCAGGAATTGGAAGGTACAGTTCTTCTGAGTTGGTCTCAAATTCCTCCTACAACCTACTAACATCTCATAGAATTCATGCCCCGAAGAATGCAAGCAGTAATAAGAGCGAAAAGTGGCCCAACACTGTATTAAGAGGGTGGTCATAATAATTTGGCCACTCAGTGTATATTCGTTTGTATTTAATTGTTCTTGGATACTTGTAGGGAATGCATTAGATATATCCAAGAAATACGTTAACTTATTAGTATAGTCCTGTAATACCTACGCAGAATGTAAGTCGTAGTACAAGAAGTGATGCAAAATTTTTCAGATTTTACTTTTGTTAAAATCTTTTCGCTTTAATGTCAGCACTAGGAATGCGTTTTTTTTCTCCCAGCAGTTTATTGTGTCGCCATAGTTTCCAGATGGCAATTGTGAGCTTTTCTTGAACAACTTATGTCTTCGACAGTACTTTGTAAACAGTCTACTCGGGCCAGCTTGTAAAACCACCACAAACATTTGTTATTATTTTAATGTAATTTACCTTCATTTTATTAAATTAAAGTTTTAAAAGACAAAAGTGACCTGGTATTGTTTGCTAATAAGAAATCACAAGGTGTTAGGTCGGGGCTTCGCGGTGGCCACTTTGCAAGTTCAGGTTATTGTGCTCGACCAATCCATTGTTTCTTTTTCACATTTTGGTTAAATAAATAAATAAGCAAATAAATCAATTTTTCTCACTGGGTTTTTTCATTCCTCTGAGGAGGGTGAGCATTCGTCTTCTGTGTTTTCCGTGACAGCCTTTCGTTCACGGTCAGTAAAATGCTTTGCTTCGATCATCAAAACTAAGTTGAATGTGGCCGTGGAGGTCTCATAATGGTTACCTCCGAAAGATCAGATTCTACCATTCGGCCTCGGCCTTAAGATGCATGAAAGCCTTGGCATTGATCATTTACACGCCTAGTAGTTTGCTTAACATGCGACAATATTCGAACCCATAAGCATAAAAGTTTGGAAAAACTCATGTCCAGTGTTTGATGACGACGGCGAGCGACGAATAAGGTAGGGTCCCGACAAAATGTTCAGACATCAGTGCAACGTATAATCGTTCACCTTCAGACGATCCCAGTCCTTTTGGCTAGGATGTAATTCGTCATCCTCAGATAAAAGGAATGCATAATGATCTTTAAAACGTTTTCCGATTATGTCCATCTCCGTTTTGGTTTGTTTGTCTATCTTTTGGATGTTATACAAGCTGCAGAAGCTTAGTTCTCTGATGAAATGATCTCCTTTCTCCGTTCTGTACGTGTTTGCTGTCATGCCCTAAACTGAAATTAAAAAATTCGAAAATTAAAAAGCGTTCTATCGTATTCACTTAGTGAGAGCATTCAACCCTCTTCCTTTTCTCAAAATGGCAAAAAATAATTTTGTTCAATTCCAATAATACGATGTTCTGCCGTTTTGGTTTCCATCCTAAGAAGTTGAAGGTTTTACGCTTCTACACATGTGTTCTGTTGTCTCGGGATTCCACAGCCGAATGATTGGTGTCGTTTCAGCTGAGTGCATCCTTCTTTCGACTCCATTCTCATTCCTACTAAAGCTTTTATTTTGTTCGTTTTAATATACCTTCAGTGTTGTTATCTTTAGTTTTCTATATGATACTCGGAGGAGAAGAGGGTCGATTTGGAAAGGGAGGAGGATAAATCTCCACATTTCTGCTGACTTCAGGATGTCTTTGTGGTGTGAATGAAGGAAATGGTATTATTATGGGGAATTCTTCTGACTTCCAGAACATTCTAGTAGTTTTCCCTCTTGCTTTTGTTCACATGGCTTCTCTCATTGTCGTTGTTGTCCCCTAGCCCTTTGTCTCGCTGTATTAAAAATGGTTTGTGGTATTCTCCTTTGATTCGAGATCATAGGCCAACAGCTGATCTCTATCTTTTTTACCATTTCTCCACTTCGTATTCAGAGAAGTTTGGTGGAGGGAAGTCCATGTCTCCTTTCACTGCCTGCTGATGCTCACAAGAGAAGTGCAAGGCCTATCATCGGCAGATGTCGCTCAAACTTGGTAAGCTTGGGCTACACAAAAGGTCGACTACACATGCACAGATGCAGTTGCTGCCAACAACCGGAACAGAGGTTTTGATTCCATAATTATTGATCAATGTCAAAATTGCTCAAACTTATCGTTTATGAGATGCACCAATTGCTGCTTTACATACTGCTTTTCTCACTCTGTTTCTAGTCTTCACAACTGTTTTAATCAGTAAATTCCATTTAATTGTTTTTTCTCAACCTTTTTGTCATTATCAATAAACCTATGTTAGACCATGACCTCCTTTACTATTACAGACATGTTTCACTGAATAATTTCCATTGTTGTCTTTGGCATTTCTCAATTTTGCCGTGGCACTGTTTAACCTCCCTCTCTGATTATTTCCAACAATGAAGGTTACATTGTTGCTTGGACTAAGATGGTCAGGTGACTTTTCAGTGACTTTAAAAACAAACTGAATAAGCATTCATTTCATTAACTAATTTCCATCATCATAGGTTCTCTGCTTTATGCAGGTCCTAGTTGCCCCTTCTTCATTGTTCTCTGTCAGCTGCTCTTCTCTTCAATTCCCTATAACCTCCTCCATCTTTTAGAACGTCAGTCATCTTCATTATCCTTCTTCCTCTTTTGGCCTTGCCTTCAACCATGCCCCCCATCACATCCTTCAACAAACAATCTCTTCTCAATAAATGTCCTATCCAGTTTCTTTTTCTTTTAGTAATGATGTCAATCAGCCTTCTCTCCTCCCCTACTCTTCTCAACACTTCCTCATTTTTTAGCCTATCCCATCACTTGATATTCAACATCTTCCTTCAGGTCCACATCTCAAAAGCTTCAATTCTTTCCTTGTCTCTCTTCAACCATGTCCACGTTTCACAGCCATATAATAGTATGCTCCATATAAAACATTTTACTACGTTTTCAGGAAGTAGAAGAGATGAAACAAGAAGCGCTGGAAGCACTAAACAGCATAAAAAATGTTTTAATCAATGTAAAAAATGATGGGACAAGTATATTATGTCTGATGGAAACTATTTTGAAGGCGATTAAATTGTGAAAGTGATCTGTCAAATAAGGCGATAAATTAGACTGCATACCCCATTAAGAGTTCCCTAGCTTACAATTAATCAGGTGTAATTTATTTGAATCGCCCTCGTTTTTTGGTATATATCTGCTATAACGGCCCAAAAATGGACCCTTTAATAAAAAAACATAAAAAAAGTTACCATTTGAAAAATATTAAGAGACTCCCGTAGCAAGCTCGTATTTTTTAAATTTCTATGCTGCAAAGTTTTATCTAAGTTTTACAATTGTTAATCTGAAGATTTTTAACGTTTGCCAATTCATTGTTGTCAGAAACAATGTTTGCTTTGGACTTCTGTTTTGCTCTCGTGTCTGACGCGGGGCAGAGAAAAAGGGAGGAGCAGTTTTCTTTCGTTGGAATTTTTTGGCTTCGAAAATGGCGAGGCACAAGATAATGTCAGCTGGAATTTTCTTAGTGCGATATGCAGAACGTAATTGAGTATTGCCCAAAACTGTTTACATTGGGCGTTTTTTGAGCTGTTTTCCCCTTGACAAATTCGATTCGAGGGCCTGGAAGAGGCCGACGAAATCAGACAATTTAGTTCATCCAAGTTTTGATACGATTAAGCCTAAATTAAGACTGCCAAACTGTACGTTGCAAAGAATGTGTGTCAATAATGTTTGAGGCCACGGTTGTAGCTAAACGAGGAAACACCGAGGACAAGTACTGTTCGAACTTGACTTGATCGACACATCGCTTAAATTATTTTGAACCAGGCCAGCTCCGGCCATCATGAGTTATTTGGTAGTTCCAGGAGATTCCGACCAAGATAAGAACAAATTTGACCCAATCAAGTATTAGTAAGAGTTAAGGTTTTCCCGAACTAACATTTCCCTCTCCTTGTTCCACCCCTTCCCCCCCTTACTCTTAGGTGTTGATGAGCGGCGTACTCGAGATGACTGCTGAGCACTCCCTGACTGCGCACCTAATCGATTAGAACGATGACACTATCGATTGTTCGTACAGTGACCGAATTGAATCACCCCACCACGAAGAGTCCTGTATACCCCGACGCACGGTGAACTATGCTTCAGGAGATGATTCCTTGGCCCAAGAGCCTTCACTCATCATCCCCTGTTTTTGACTGGCGGGCTGACAATACAGTCTAAGACGAGAAGTTTATTCGACGAAAACCCCGACTATGACTATTGAATTTATTGAACTCGACTAACTAACGACTCCTCTATTTCATTAATTTGTTTGCATGCCTCCAATAATTATCTTGATTTGGGAAAGTTATTTAAATAATATGTTTGAACTTTATTATGATTTGCTATGGCTATTTTTTTAATATGATTGTGTTTCTATGTTTTCGAGCTCAGAAAATAAACCTGGTAAGTACCCGCTACCGTCAATTTGTGGCATATTAGTTTTACTTGGAAACTTACTTACAAGGGAATCCCTCGACTATGTATGTCACAGATTTCCACCAAATTGAAATGTGTTACTCATCTGAAGCTACTATAGATGCTACTAAAGTGCGCGAAATTGTGTTTCTTTCAAAATAAACCGCGAAAACGAAAAAAATTAAGCATACATAGTCATACAAGGACTCCATTGTTAAAGCAGTAAGGCTATGTGGGGTTCCCTTGTTAATTAATAGGTTGTTTGACGTCAACATTTATACCTATATTCAAGGTAAGAAGATTTTAACTACCTTACGCCCCACTTAGGACGACCTACTCGTAAGAGACATAAAAAGGGGAATTTACCCGAGTTTGCCCATTCAACAAAATAATGTAGTTAGAAACGACACTGGCGAAAACGTAGCACTGAGAGTAATACAACCTGTGACAATAAAGTTCGGTGAATGACGTCAAATTGCTAACGGTCGTAAGAGTGCACCATCGTCGTATCCTGCTCCAGACAGGTCAAGACATGTTTAAACAAATTTGAGAGAATCAGCGCGGCGAGTGTGTTTATTGTGTTTAAACAGGACATTGAAGAGAGAAGGCGTAGTATGCGCGGTCGAAACCCAAAATGGATCAGCGAACGAATGAGCCTCATGAAATGATAACAGTTTACAAAGAAAGTGCTATTATATTTGAAGTGTGTTTATGAGTGGTTTAAACGGTTCTGAGGAGGCCGGAACACCGTAGAAGATGCCCCCGGAAGTGGCCAGACATCCAACATAATGTTACGACCCAACTGAAGGCTATCCCTAAAAACGACTACGCCAAGAGTTTCCAGGACTTGTACAGGCGTTCTCAGATGCGCATTACCATCGACGGGGATTACTTTGAAGGATAGTAACTGCTGTTTCATGTAAGCGAGCAATCCACTCTCAATATGCCATCGTTCATCGAACTTTATTGTCACAAGTTGTAGTATTTAAGGTCATTGGAAGCTTGACCGACCGGTATTGTAGCGGGATGCATAAAGCCGACCGTTACACTGCGTAATAATTAATACTCGCGAGCAGTTGATCTTATTACTCGTTGTATGATAATCATAACTAGTTCTATAATTTACTGTGTATGGGAGAAGATTACCGCTCGAAAACGTTTTGCTTAAATTTATATTTTGTTTAAATTTTTATTTATTAAGTAGAGGAAGAATGGAGTTACGAGGGTGGGAGTTAGAGAGACCGAGTGAAATTATGTAAAGGCGTTAAATTCGATATGCAGATTCCTCTAGGCAATATCTACATTATTATGAAGTTTGGTCAAATTGTCCCAAAGGGGTCGAAGTTGTGAGGATGGCAGTCACTTGCTCTTTAAAACTCTGGCATGTAATATGTGGCATGTAATACATCATTCGATTAGAAATGATGAAAAAGGAAAAAATGATAGAGCTCTTTTATACATTTTATATGCTACGTTCGAGAAAATTAATTTTTTGATAGAAAAAAAAATGATGGCTACAAAGTGCAGATAAAGGGATAGATGACTCAGGACCTCCGCTACTTTCTTATACCCTCCTCGGGTATTAATTTCTTGTTTACTTTTATACTATATTTATACTGTGCCATAAAAATGGATATTGTTACCACTGAAGCAGCCTTGTATGATGAAAGGTGTTGGATGACCAAAGTACCAGTTGTTCCATACTTTTGCTTCTTCAGTGAATTTACTGTGAATATCCCAGCATTAACGCCAAGAACAACAGAGTGCAACCTAATAGTTCATCTGTGACTGTCCAAGAACTTGCAGTGATTATTTAATTGACTGTTTTTTTAAAATTTATTTGATTATTATAATAATTTATTTAGCATGTTCATATAAAGAAGGGGTATAGCTGTCTAATATAGAAAGGTAATAGAATTTTTATTTTTTCCGAATTTAAACCACATTTTGGTTGTAGGTACAACTCATTGTCTACTACTTATATACCAAATTTGGTGGAAATCGGAGATTGGCACTTTGGGAGTGTTTCTCCTTAAGGTGCGTTCCCATAGCTCGCTTGGAGCGTGAAGCTTTAAGCGTATTGCGTGTGATTTTTCAAGCTCAAGCTATCCTAAACACCAAGCTAATATGCGCTAGTTGCGTGAAGCAAGAGGATTTTCAGGCTGCTTTTCGCTTCTAGCTCAGTTTGATTTTAAAGCAACTTGCTGCTTGGAAATGACCGAGGCACATGCGTGCTACACACATTTCCCTGATGACTGCAATGGATGCGTACATTATAGTGTGAATATAAAGGAGAAAAGGGAAGGAAGAATTCCGCGATTTGTATTCGTTTCTTTTTTCTCCTTTGTATTCATGATTTCTTTGAAGAAAATCTTCATTTTATT
>JAHWFO010012085.1:0-15639 GCA_023313115.1 Rhysida immarginata | reverse complement strand
CCGCAGCCACCAGCACCTAAGCCGGCAGCTGATACGATAAATGTTCACGCTAAAAAGTTTTTGTGATTTTTCAGTGATTCTGCATGCGTACATATACTGATTTTTCAGCCAAAATTTCATTCATTCATTAAGTCAAAATGTTCTAAAAATTAAGTTTTCGCTCATTCATCTCCGACCTTTTTTGTCTTCACGAAATTAGGTGCTACCTAGAAATTGTATACGCGGCTTTACATGTTAGCAAGAATTTACATTCACGAGATTACATCTGGCCGTATTTGCGTACACGAAGTTAAACACGACAAAGTTACTTATACAGCAACAAATTACTATCGCCGCGTTCGGATGAGTTGTTGATTATATATATATTTTTATTAACGACGCAAGATGTTACACCGTGTGTCAAATGATGGTATCTTAACCCTTAGAAATAATTTATGGATGTTGAGTACTAGCCTTACCGTTGATAAATAACGACTTGGATGAAGACGTGATTATTGCAAGTACTTTGCTTTATTTATGAAAGTGATTTCTGCTGAGTTTGTTTGTTTGTTTGGAGTTTGGTTGAGTGCTTGAGTTTGCAACTTTTACACTGTTGAAACTCTTAAACGAAGAAAATACATGTGGTACCAACGTCAGATTTGAATTTTTGGTAACGAGTTTAGAATATAAAAGTTAGATTAATTCGGGATGGTTTTTCTGTGTTACATTTCAAACCTTCACTATAGATGAACAAATGGCACCGTATTTATAAGTATGAAACCGGAGTTTGTGAAGAAGTGCATGAGATGACTGCCATAAGAATAGTTTGTACTGAAGAGGCAGACCGTAGAAGCTAGTATTTTGCTTACCAGTTAAAGGTATCTTTTTTTTTGTTTATATATTTTTAAATCGAACTTAATTCTGATATGTACCATAAAATGAATACCTATTGTATTTCTTACTGTCCATATGTCTGTGTTTGGTGTTGTGAGCGAAATCATGTTTTTCAACTGTGATGTTGACATAGTGCATGTTAAAACCTTAACTATGCTGTTGTGTAAAAACGTTGAGACGTTTGACTTTGGAGAACATTTGCTACCGTATGACACCCGGGCTGTCAAAACAAGATATTTACTTTCTCACACACACACACATGACTACCTCAGAACGTGGACAGATTAGAGAGCTTGTAGCTAAGCATTTCCAATAGTGTTTGTTGTCGTTTTTACATCAGGCCCGTGTTGCATAACCTCCAGAGCAATTGATCTGGTGTTGAAGCATTCAGAATAGCAAGAATTGCTATCATTTGGTCATAGTTAGTCATCACTATACAACATTTTGGATAAATGAGCCTTTGCCATAAAGATTCACACTCGGGTGCGGAATTACAATCGTACAGCACCATAACAGTAATGTGTGACAGTGTTTGGCAATTTAAGGAAATGCACGTAATGTTTTCAATCTTTAGATAACAAGTAATCCACCAACCAACCAACAAACCAACCAACCAACCAACCAACCGACCAGCAAAAACTTAATTTTTAGGACATTTTGACTTAATGAATGAATGAAATTTTGGCTGAAAAATCAGTATATGTACGCATGCAGAATCACTGAAAAATCACAAAAACTTTTTAGCGTGAACATTTATCGTATCAGCTGCCGGCATAGGTGCTGGTGGCTGCGGCGTATGTTGTACTTGAGCAACGTGGTTACCCTACCCATGCATAGTTCATGAAATGAAAGACCTTAACGAGGCGAAATACTTGTGAAACTAATGGAGAAATGTATTTCACATAACCCGAGCGGTAATCACAAAGACGTTATAGCGTGGATTACCGCAAACATTTAACGTAACAGATGACGACTTAGATGTCAACCAACTCGGTAAATGGACAAATTGAATTACGGGCATAAAACATGGTGCAGGACATGAAGACACTTTTGCGCAAACATTTATCATATCAGCCGCCAATATAAGTGATGGTCACAGCGATGAACGTTATACTCGACCAACGTGGTTACCTCTTGCCCACTCAAATATGTCGAAATGAAAGACATTAATGATGCGAAATACCAGCAAAACTAAAGGGAAACGTATTTCACACAACATCACAGGAAATCATGAAGAATTTTTTAGTGTGGCTTGGTGCAAACGTTTATCCCATCAGATGCCGGCTTAGATGACAGCCAATGCAGCCAATGTCATGTTTGAGTTATGTGATAACCATTGCGTATGCTTTTTGACAAAAAAATAAAACACTTTAATGAGCCGAAAACCCGTCAGACAAATTGGATACTATTTTTTTTTTATTTGGTTTAGCGTGGCTTAGTGCGAACGTTTTATCACATCAGATGCCGACTTAGATGACACCCAACGCGGCCAATGTCGTGTTTGAGTTACGTGGAAACCCTTGCGTACGCACTTTGACGAAAAATAAAACACTTTTAATCAGACAAAAACCAGTCAAACAAATTGGACGGCTTTTTTATTTGGTTTACTGTGGGTTAGTGCGAACGTTTATCTTATTAGATGCTATCCAACGCAGCTAGTGTAATACTTGAACAACACGGTAACCATTGCGTACTCATTTCTCGAAAAAGAAACACTTTAATGAGGTGAAAAAATCAGTGGAACTAAAGGTGGGGCAACTCGTATGAACCAAAAACAAACGTATTTCATACCTGTCAATCATAGGTCAGTGTGGTACCAAAAGTCGTAAACAGCTTTTAATGACATCAAAAATTGTAAAAACTACGGTAAAAAAAAAAGGAAACGAAAACGAGTTTTGACCTTAACACTATGTGTATAACAGGTAATAAAAAACAAAAAAAAGACGGGGCTTGACCGAAAAACGTGGACCCTAGAGTCACAGAGAAACGAACTCAGACCATCACTCAACCAGTGAATGCTAACCTGATGTTCTACCCACTGGATTGGTTAGGGCGCACGGTCAAGTAACAGTAAAATGTTATAGTGATATTTTAACCTAAATTTAACTTAAAGCACGTATAGAATAATACCTATATTACACTATCCCTGTCCGCCTTAAAAAAGAGTAAACATTGTGTGAGTGGGATAAAATTATTTAATCAGAACACAGAAATCATAGATAGTACAAGAAAATTAAACATACATAGTGAGAAACGGTGTTTATAAAGTTTGCGATGTCAATCCGCTAATTTAGCAGCCCGGGGTTATCAGTAGTCAACTGAAACAATGTGCCAACAAAATTTACCAAGAGGCAGAGTTTAATTAGCCGAATAACCCTTGAAACTAATGAGGCAACATATTTCACATACCCTAACTGGAAGACACGACTTTTTTTTAACACGGATTACCTCAAAACGCCGTTAGTAGGGGATCTGCACCCCTGTTCATGCCAGACACCGTACACACAGCCCGAGTGGCTGAGAACAGTTATGTACAAATTTGTTTATAGTGTAACTGGTGTCAGTGTTTGTTTTGGTTTTGTATTTCGTTTTGGTCTGTCATGCGTGGGTGATTATTATTATTTTGTTTTGTAGGTTGTTTGGTATGGTTTAGTGGTAAACAAACGGTATTTGTAGTTCTTGGTGTTAGTTAGAGTCGGGTAAATGATTTTTAATTGGTAAGAGTTATGGGGTGAAATCGTTAAAAATGTGTTCCTTGTTATAAAAAATTATGGTTTTATCATAGATTATTTTCTTTTATTTATCTTGATTGCTGACGATATTAAACTTTAAGATTATCCCAGGGAAGCTGCAGCACTTGTTGGCCTAATCCGTTGTAAACATTGTTGTCGCAGCTTTTCTGGGTAAGAGTGACAGCAACAGAGTCGAAGGTTAAACGTCATTGTTTAGTGTGATTTTTCTGTTGTTGTGTGTATTGCAGAGAAGGTAGGCTTCGAGTTCTTGCTCCCCCCCCTTTCGTGAGTAGCATTGTTCGAGGCGATTTTTTTTGGTTTACTTTTTTTAAATTATATCTTCAGTTCAGGAAGAACAGGTACAAAAATGAACATTTACAATATGTGTAAATAAAGGAAAAGCGCCCGTCCTGAAATTTGGAAGGATCCACGAATTATGACGATGGTATTTCTTTGTTGTTGGAATTGGAACGCTGCAGCAACGTTGCTTTGATTGGATTCATGCATCGACCAAGATAAGAAATCAACAATAGCAGAGCGGTGAGGTCATTCTTTATTTATAATTGTTCCGTTAATAGCGATCATTACGATATCTACCAATTAATGACCAAGCTAGAACGTAAGGAGAATAGAGCTGTGGCTTTTTTATCTTGACTGCTCTTATTTCGGCGATGTTGAGATATAGTTATTACTGGTCACGTGATACGGACAGGAAGTTTTCCCGCTTGTAAAGGACCCCCGCTGACGTTCTGTTTAAAGTGTTTTCACTCTACAATTTAATAATTGTATGATAATTGCCTTTACGTTTTTTTTTAATAACTGTTGGCACGAAAATTCTTATGCTATCATTGGATCTTAAATAGTCCGAAGTTTGTTAAATCCAGTTGATGGTAATTTGTAGGCAGAGCTGCACACATGCGGCTGTATATGGAGCGCATTGCTTTCACATGCAAAATGAGTGAAAGGATATTGTGCAGTGCAGCTTTTTATGCTGTCTTATGATCAGCTCGGGGTTTTGGGCATTCAAACGGTAGCGAATAGGAAGGAATATTTTGCGTCGTGGTGCGGACTTTGGGCGTCGGAAAGTTTGGTAGTAAAGGGGTTACTGCTCTCTCCCCTGGTTTCCAATCGTGCAGAGCATAGTGCTGATTAGCTCGGGATTGTAAACACGTCAAAGGAGAGCACGACGCTTTCTTTGGTTGGTCCCTGATCCTGTTCGATCCATTGGGAATGAGTCAACAGCTGATGCAGTATTAGCCTCCCAGCTGAGGACCTAGGAATGGTGGCTCATTAACAGCACATGTGTCAGTGTACGCAATCACTGGGATCTAATGGAGGATCATTTAAAATAGTTTATACAGCATTTCTTGTTGATGTGTTGAAAATTAATGATTATTATTTTGTAATAGGTTTGTTATTTATGTTAATTGGGGCCCCAGAATTATTGTTGATTAATGAATTGTATCAATCTTTATTAAGTCTATTAAAATGGTATTTAAAATCACTACTCGCACCAACTCCTTGATTGCATAACATCACCCGCGTAAGTCCAAGAACCCACTCCTGTCGCATGTGAGGGATATTATTATTTGAAGGTTCCGTTTGGCACCCCTCCCCTCCCACGCACTGGGTACAATGGGAACCCACTGCTTACACCTTTACGTATACTGTTGAAATAACAACAGCAAAGAAGATAAAAAATCCTAAGCTTTGGCCCAAAAGTAAAAAGAATAGTTGAATTGAAGAATTGACAACTGTGTTTAAATAATTCCAGGAGAGCAATCTTTTAACAATATCAGTTAATCTGCTGCTGACGAAATGTATACACAATGTTAGTACGAATACGCGCGCAAACGTCTGGTGAACCGTAACGGTTATAAACATATTTGAACGTTCACCAGCGCCGAGAGTAAACGAAATCATCATAAAAAATCGGAGAAACTTAAAAGAAGAGGTGCGAATGGTTGCCTTAACCCGTGCGAACTCCTAACATTAATAGGAAAACGTGTATTTGAACTATGCCTCAGCTCACGTCACCCTTACTGCACCCTGTTGATGGTAAGAAATCAGCACAGAAAAACAGAAAAAAATAAATAAATAAATAAAAATACGTGCAAGTGTGACTTGTGTGAAAAGAGAAACGGAATTGTAGCATAAACATTGTATAATTGTATGCGTTGACAAATACCTGAGGAAAAAATATCATTTAGCATTTGTATTTACAAGATATTAAGGAAGAAGAAACTTTGAAAGAGAAAGAGAGAGACAGAGATAGAGAGATAGAGAGAGACAGAGAGAGAGGTTAACCATATCGAATTGAAACAGCGAGAAATGCTGCACTTTTAACGATCACAGCAAATCATTTCAGACATATATTAGTAACGAGAAACCCGTATAACTTCGATAGTGTTGAAAAACAGGAAAATTTGTAATTTTAAACACACAATTTTAGCTTAAATTCACATAAAAGCAACAACTCACTAAGAGGTAGGGCTTGTCGGCTAACAAAGGAACCCTTAAAAGACAATTTTCTTTTTTCAAACAGACTCACGTGGACGGAAACGCAAGAATAACATATGATCCACTAAAGCCAAACGAGGAAAGAGAAGACCTCAAACTCTCCCCCTATCTTACAATTTCACTATCTTGCCTACTAACAAAACAGCCCAAAATAACCAAACAATAGAAAAAAGAGTAATGACGCCTGCTTTAATAAGTAACACTATTGACCTATGCCCCTCAAAAATGTAAACTTAGTAATACCTTAAAAGCGAAATTTGCACTTAAACGTTTATTATGCAATGCAGTTTAACTTAGAAAATTTAACATTTGCACGAGCCTAAATACATTAAAAGTAAAGTCAGAATTTTGTTTTAATTTATTTTATTTTTTAGCACGTCAGATAAAATTACAGGGAATAAAAGGCAATCAGTAAATAGTAACTAAAAACTGAAAACCTGTAAACTTTTCATCATCATCAATATTATTTGTAATTATTTTTATAAGAAATCAATGCAAAACAGAAAAAACAGAGATATGGAAATGTGAAGATAAATTTTCCAAGGTAACGAATGACCGCGAGAGCTAAGAAATGAACAAGTCCTACCGAACATGTGAAACAATAATGCTATTGTATTAAAATTGAAACACTGCATTTTACATTAGCAAAATGCTGTAACCCTTTATAAATAGGACAGGCTTTAATTTAGTCGGGAAAAAAGCACAAAAACGAATGGGGGAACACCAATGCATCATAAGAAAAACGTATATCGCATACCATTGCATAAATGCAAGGAATTTTAGCCCGGAATAGCTTGAACACTGACCGTAGTGTCAAACGGTGCTGTACTCCTCGCGAACACGCTAAGCTTAGCCCTGCCGTATTGTGTGATAACAAGTACGTACGTTTTTCGTTTGTTAATACGACAGATTTTAATTAGAAGAAAAAACTCTGAAAGTAATGCGAAAACGTCAATGCAGCACAAACAAACGTATTTCAAATACCCTGAATTGTCAGATACGTAGAATTTTAGCTTGAATTAGCCTGCGCGTCTAAAGTAGCGACTGACGTCGCTATACACAGCTATCACGCCCCGTGTGAACACCTCGACATCAACTGTGTGCAAATATGTTAGCGGGTGAGAATTTAATCAACCTCTGCGAGCCAAAGTTGTGCAAATTTGTATATAGAGAGAGAGTCAAGTATGCCTCAGCAACATTGAGAAATGTGACATTTGTATTTTTATTTAACATTTCAACCAGGTTCAACCCTGAGAAGAAATGCACACTTGTCAATTGAAAAAATGTAGCAATTAGTTAAAAATTAAAAACAAAACAATACACCATTAAACAGCAGTCGTTTTATTTAGAAGAAACTGTAAAAGTGCTTGGAAAAAATTTGGTTACCCGAGAAACAATAGTGAATTAGTAATTAGGTAATCCATTTGATGTGCCAGTATACCAACCCCTACTCATTTAGGTGGGTATTTAAGGGCGTCAACAGGTGTTCACTTGTAAGACAAAATCACCTAAGTGGGTTTTGCTGATATCCTCAGGACCCCTCTTATCTGCCACACTGGTGCTGGTGCTCAGGGGTACATCAGAGGATGAAGAAATAAATTTTATTTCAGCCTTAGGCCACCTGTGAACCAATGCCCAAAAACAATCAACACCCAAAAAGAACCAACGCCCAAAAAAGACCACACCCAAAACAGAGGACCAACGGCCAAAAAGAACCAACGCCCAAAAAGACTACACCCAAAATAAGAACCACACCCAAAAGGACAAACCCTCAAAAATCCTCACGTGACACGAATACTGCACGCGGATTGGTTAAATTCTTCCGCTGTGACGTCATGGGAAAGACCCATCACGTGACCCAAAAATGGCCGCCTGTGACGTCAGGAAGGGGGTAGAGGGGGTGGGTGGTCACGTGACGCGAATACTGCACGCTGATTGGCTGAATTAGGCCACGCCTACCTCATTATTATGCGACCCGATCAAATCCTTATCTACTTGTGCTGGAGCGCCATCATGCATGAACCACATGTTAGATCTTATCAAAAGAGGAACATCTTCCAGTAATTCTGGCAATGCATTCTGCAGAAAAAAAATTTAGTGACATAAAGAAGACGAAAATGTTCTATAGCACTTTGTCTGGAAACGATTATTTACGCGATACAGCTAACTAAACCCGTGGCTCCAAACTACAGGAATTGTTCAAAGTGCCTGCCACCAGCTCGCACGCACGCTTCGGCTCGTTGCATGAGCGACCTTCTGATGTCATGGAAGAGTTCGTCGCCAGCATTACGAACGGTTTGGCATGCATTTTCAATTCGTTGTCGCAGATCCATAATGTTAGGAACTTCTGTGCTGTAGACGATCGTTTTCACATGACCCCACAGAAAAAAGTCCAAGGGATTAAGGTCGGGTGATCTTGTAGGCCAGGCTGCCGGTCCACCTCGACCTATCCACCGATTCATGTATGCAGCATTAAGGTGTGCTCGCACAACATGGCTGAAATGTGCTGGAGCGCCATCATGCATGGACCACATGTTAGATCTTATCAAAAGAGGAACATCTTCCAGTAATTCTGGCAATGCATTCTGCAGAAACAAAAGATACGTTCGCCCAGTCAATCGTGGCGGCAACACATAAGGGCCAATTAAGTTATTTCCGACAATTCCACACCAAATGTTCACGGAGAAACTCTCTTGATGCGCTCGAGCTCTGGTAACATGCGGGTAAACATCTGCCTAATGGTGCTGGTTGTGAGAATTTACGATTCCTGTCTGGGTGAAGGTTGCTGCATCCGTGAAAATTATCTGGCTGAGACAACTAGGGTCTGCAGCATGACGGTGTTGTATCCATTGGCAAAATCGTTGTCAGTGTGGATAGTCCGTTGGGTTTAGTGCCTCAACCAGTTGCAGGTGGTATGGATGCAAAAGCTGACGGTGAAGAATGCGCCAAACAGATGAGTGCGGAATGTGTACCATGGAAGAAATACGACGGGTGCTTGTCTGTGGTTCATCATGTATGATGTCAATTATCACATCCTCCTCATCCGGAGAATGTGCTACAGGCCGCCCTTGTCCTGTTTGACGGCCAAAGGAACCACGCTCCCTCAAATGTCTGTCGACAGATACAAATGTTCGGTTATTTGGTAAACGTCTATTCGGAAAGCGTTCTTGGTAGAGTCTTCTTGCTTCCACAGCATTTCCGTCCGTAAGACCATACATTAGGTGCATGTCAGTGTATTCTGCACTGGAATACGTGTACATGACTTTTTTTTACGTAAATCGTAATGCGTATGTCAAAGCACGCAAACGTTCTGAAACTGATATTCCTAGTGGATGTACAGTTGTGAAACTACAGTAATGGAAACAACTGTACACAACTAATGGAACAACCCTAAAGTAGGTTTAAATGGAACAAACCACTCAACCTAGTGTTGGGTCGAAACGCTGGAACTGCTAAAATATTTTCCGCTAACTATCGTGCTTCCCTACTGTATGATATTGGATTACTCGCAAACAAATCGTTTCCAGACAAAGTGCTATAGAACATTTTCTTCTTATTTGACCTGAAGAATATGTCACTAAATTTATTGTACATAATTTTGAAACACCCTGTATATGTGTATGTATGTATTTAATCGCTTCTGGCAGCGCAGAAATTTTGATACCATATTTTAAACAATAATGTTTGTTAAAGTGATTTAACTGATATACAAACCGTTATTTATTCTGGTGAGGCTGGTACCGCACATTTTAAAATGAATTTTGGTTGTTCTGACCGTTTTCTACATTCCATTTAGGTTTTACTTGCTTGTGCTATTTCTAAAAATATTTTACGTTGCCCTCGTTGTCACGTGCTTATGATGTGTAGTGTCAACTAAGTAAGGAGGGTAGACGTTTTACACAAATATAACAAAAATTTAATATGGCTAATAAATCTTTACATAAAGTTCCAATGAACTATACAAACTCATGTCTGGTATGTCAATAGAAAGTTGCGCTATGCAATTAATGTTTAGACTACAAAGTTAATGAGAATTCTTAATTAGTGAACTAGATATATGTAAATAAGGTTGGGCTTCATAATCCTTTTCTTTGTTGACCAGGAAAGGTCCATGCCCCACTATGGGGAGAGTGGGGGGCTCCGATTGTTAAATAAGGGGTCGACTGTTTCGGACGTTCGTCTTACGAGGTTTGGAGTAATATACTGAAGACGTGGCACAATCCAAGGGCCCATAAACTCAGGAACATTGTCTGGACGCCATAAGGTATGAAGCGTTAAATCTGCTGTGATAGCCGATATGGAGTATTGCCTTTCACAAGCCGCGCAACGTGCATCAGCTGACGTCAACCTGCACGCTGCCACTCGCGACTCCTCGCAATTCTCGGGGTTCGTAGCGATGTTCACTATGTTGCTGGCGATGTCAATATTGGCTTCGCTTTTCAAATTCAAAGTCTCTGGCTCATGCCAGGGAATCTCACATAATGCCTCGCTCGCCGTTTCACGGTTTTCTCGTTGTCGGAAACTGCACCAATTCGCGAAGCTCTTCTCCTTTTCGACTACGCTTTCTTCCTTCTCAGCCCTACCGAGCTTCTCAGTAATCTACTTCTTTACCAGCTCCTTCTCCACATTCTATTTCTTTGTTGATGCTTTCTTTCCTTCTCCTTTCAGAGCTCTTCCTAAGTTTAACCTTCTTGCTCGATTGCTTGTTCCACTGTGTCTTTTTTCTGTTCGCTCTCCACCTTCCTTCCCCGTCTTTCTTTACACTTCAATTTGGGCTCGCCGCTCCTTTCCATTCCTCGAGGGGTCGGCTTCTCTGTCTCTCTTGTTATATTATCTTTTTTAATAAAAACCTTGCCATTTTTAATTTTCTTGTTTCGATCCCTCTGTGATCGAAATGTAACTTTTTCCGCTGACACCATCCCCCCCTGAATCCCATGATGATGTTCACTCGAACTCATTCTTGTGCTTCTATTTTCAAAGTACCTTGATAGCTCATCTGCAAAGATGTTGCATTCCACCTTAATGTAATCCAGTGATAATTAGACAGATGCTCTTCATCTCGCCTCCATCTCCGAGGTTCAAAGGCAATGGGGAACAGCTTCCTGTTGTATAATTTGCATGGCGACTAAGCCGATAGCAGACTCTGATGCGTCACATAAAATATGAAGCCTTTTGTGTGGCGAAAAATTTTTTAGTATCGGTGGATTTGTTCAGGGCTTTCTTCAGGTCCTGAAACGCCAGTTCTCTTTCTTTTGACCAATTGAATGGTTCCCCTTTTTGTAGTAATTGGAAGATGGGGGCTGCGGGTTCTGAATATTTTGGAATGAAATTGAACTACCCCATAAATGATCGCACTTGATCCACGTCTTTAGGTATTGGCCATTGATTAATGTCTTTAGTTAAATATTGTCACAAGATTATCCTTTACTTGAAAACGTATATCCTAGATATTTGACCTGGTGACACCAAATTCACATTTCGATATTTTAAGGAAGAATCGGTGTTGTTGGAGCCTCTGCAATACTATTTCCATGCGTTTTTCCAATTCTTCCATATCCTGCGCATAAATCAATATGTCATCGAAGTAAGTGATGACCCCTTCGTCTAGAACATCAAACAGGGCTCCATTAAGCACTTTTGAAAAAGTTGACGATGCTCCCTTCAGACCGAATGGCATTACTCAGAACTCAAAAAAACCATACCTTGTTTTGAATGCTGTAAGTGGTACGTCTTTTTTCCGCATTCGAATCTGGTGATAAGCATCCATTATGTCCAGCTTTGTAAATACTTTGGCCTTGGATAGCTTATCTAGTAATGTCTCGATTCTTGGCACTGGGTATCTATTATCTTGCGTTATACGATTTAGTTTTCGGAAATCAATACACATCCTCAGCCCTCCATCTTTTTTTGCCACAAAGAGGACTGGGGATGCATATTCAGAAGTAAATGGTCTAATTAAATTTTTACTTATGAGCCTCTTTAGCGTTGCCTTGACCTCCGCCTCTTTGTCCCTCTTCAATGGAGCGTTGAATGGGGCTGCATCTTGTGTTGGGTTCAGCTCGTGCTGCATCTGTCGTTTGGGTGGTAGTCCCGCTGGTAGCTCGTCTGGGAAAAAGAGTGGATAATTTTTTACTAATTTTGAGAATTCTGGATTAATTTTAGTAAATACAGTGTCAAAGGTGCTATACTCATTATTTTCTTTTTTAGCAAATACTGCAAACACTGGGGTCTCTGGTTCTTTAACTACGATGTTTAACAGTTCTGTAGATTACAGCGTATCCACCTCATCCTCCAATTTTCTCCATTTAGGTATGGTTACTGTCTTCTTATTCACCCGTAGTGAGCAACGCTTTTTAGCCCAATATAGCAAAGGCTTTGCTTGATTAAACCAGGGATGTCCAAGCACTACATCGTAATTTTGAATGGGGATCAAATTAAAGATTAAAATTTGCTTGACCGTTGTATTTGCCACTTCTTAGCGTAAAGTGTTTTGCTCCCGAGGTAATAGCCGCAAATTGCCCATTTATGAATTAGCTTTTTTCTTTTCTTTTATTGGTTCAATTTTCGATTGAAGTTTCTTCGCGAAAGCGCTGCCCATAAAATTGTCCCTTGCTCTGGGATCTAATAGTACCTTTGCCTTTTGCTTTTTAATTTCTGCTTCTATTACACAGAATATTCCTTTACTTCCATTTTCCACTTTTTTCCCCTGACAAAAACGGGCTATATGACCATCCTTATTACATCAGTAGCAGATCACAGCTTTTTACTTCTTCTTCAACGGATTTTTGATTTTAATCATGTCAATTTCCATGGGTTCTTCCTGAACTTCCGCAATTATGGGCTCTTCTTGCACTTGAAACCAGTTATCCAAGAATTCGATAGCTTCAACCAATGTAGTGAAGCGTTTCATTCGCATGGTAATTTTCAGCGTTGTCGGTAATTCTTCCACTAACCATAGAATTTTGTCGAATTCAGAGGCATTTTGAATTCCGCTCAAAATTGCTGTATATTTGGTTAAATATTCGTGCACTTTATTGTTCCTTAGTTTTAATCTTAAGATGCCCCTCCTTAGTGTGATCTGCATGTGACCTTTTGACAAGACTTTCTTGAATTTAACTTCAAATTCCTCCCAAGACGCTTTTGGAAAATCCCTCGCAAAATCTATGAACCAATCGAGGGATCCACCTCTTAAAGCACCCGGAATTATTTTTGCACAATTAGTATAAGGAATGCCTTTACAGTCGGCTATTAGTTTAAAGTGATTAATAAAGTTATCTAGGTCCTCTCCCTCAGTTCCTTGGAAAATGGTAAACTGGAGATTCTCTAATGCTTTTTGCTCCATAACGTAATTTTATATATAACACCAACCTTTTAGCTTCCAGATTTGTAGACTTTAATATCCAGTGACGTACTCACCTTCACAATGTAGCTTGGCAGTAGTTAACACACAGCACAGTTCACTATTGCAGCCTGCATGAACACATAAACAATTCGGAAACAATAGTTAATGTACGCAGTGGACAAAAAAAAAATTCGTCCGTATTATCGTTACGGCTTCTGCCACCAAGTGACGTCCTCCCCTCCTGTCATGTGCTTATGATATATAGTGACAGCAGAGTAAGGAGGGTAGATGTTTTAAACAAATATAACAAAAATTTAATATGGCTATTAAATCTTTACATAAAGTTCCAATGAACTATACAAACTCATGTCTGGTATGTCAGTAGAAAGTTGCAGCTACGCAATTAATGGTCAGACTACAAAGTTAATGAGAATTCTTATTTAGTGAACTAGATATATGTATATAAGTTTGGGCTTCGTAATCCTCTTCCTCGTAGACCAAGAAAGGTCCATGACCAACTACGGGGGAGAGTGGGGGAGCTCCAATTGTTAAATAAGTAGTCGACTGCTTCGGACGTTCATCCTACGAGGTTTGCAGTGATATAGACGTGGCACAATTCGAGGGCCCATAAACTCAGGATCATTGTCTGGACGCCATAATGTATAATGTATGAAGCGTTAAATCTGCTGTGGTAGCCGATATGGGGTATTGCCTTTCGCAAGCCATGCAACGCCCATCAGCTGGCATCCACCTGCACGCTGCCACTCGCGACTCCTCGCAATTCTTGGGGTCCATAGCGATGTCCACTACGTTGCTGGCGATGTCAACGTTGGATTCGCCATTCAAATTCAAAGTCTCTGGCTCATGCTTGGGAATCTCACATAATGCCTCGCTTGCTGTTTCACGGTTTTCTCATTGTCGGAAACTGCACCAATTCGCGAAGCTCTTCTTCTTTTCGACTACGCTTTCTTCCTTCTCAGCCCTCCCGGGCTTCTCAGTAATCTTCTTCTTTACCGAGCTCCTTCTCCACATTCTATTTCTCTGTTCATGCTTTCTTTCCTTCTCCTCTTCGGAGCTCTTCCTAAATTCAACTTCTTGCTCGATTTCTCGTTCCACGCTGTCTTTTTTCTATTCACTGTCCACCTTCCTTCCCCGTCTTCTCTTTTCACTTCAATTTGGGCTTGCCCGCTCCTTTATATTCCTCAAGGGGTCGGCTTCTCTGTCTCTCTTGTTTTATTTTCTTTGTTAATAAAAAATTGACGGAGGCTCTGGTGACTGTCAAAGCCGCGGGTTTTTAAGGCGTAGAACTACTACTGTATGTTATTATTGGTTACCGTTAGTGTGTATTTTTTGGCGAAAAAAAAGAACAAAATTAAAAAAAAAAGTTACTATATTCAATTACATTACAATTTTGTGAAAATTTTGTGATATGAAAAGTAACAATTGATATGAAATGGGGCATACCTGCCGTATCGATAATCTACCATTGAGTTATTCTAGATACAGTCTTGTATTGCTTTCCGTTTGCACAAGTATTTGGGCCAGAACTCTCCTATTCCCATCGGGTTTTAAATTACGAATGCAGCAATCTCCTAGACCCCCCCCCCGGGGGTGGTTTACCCGGCTACACCAACCCCCTCTCCCCTTCGAGTGTTCTTCTAAGCTTCTTTAATCATTATTCACCATTTTCTGAAGCCTTTCTGAAACGTAATTGTAAGCTTGACCACCAGGACGGCACCACTACCGTCCGCCATTAAACCACTGCGACTTTTTGTGAATGAGAGCGTGATGCGTGACTCGCGAGCATAAACCTTCGACTTGTTGCAATTTCTGTGGATCTGTCATGGCTTATAAGAACTCCCATTGTAGTACATGTGCTGTTAATGGATGTAATGACAGTCAGAAAAAATTATATGAGTGGAAGGAGAAGGAGACCTAATGTAAGGCGCATTATTTGAAGCAAAAAGATTATCTGTGCCTTATGCCATTTCGACTTCATTGGTTTCCACAACGTGAGGATACTAGGAAGGAGTGGATAAAACAGTTAAATAGGAAAGATTTCAAGCCATGCAAAAACTCTGTGGTAATTTCTAAACTCTGAGAATACATTGCCTTATAGTACTGCATATTACAATTAATTTTTAGGTTTGTTCAATGCATTTTATCGATGGT
>JAHWFO010012084.1:0-17663 GCA_023313115.1 Rhysida immarginata | reverse complement strand
TTGATTATGCTTTTCTTTCAACTTGAACCGCTTCAAGAATGATGTTTGAAGTGGATCCTTACAATTTGCACTAGTTTTAACTTACAAAACAAGCAGAAACACGTAGATTGTCTCGATTGTTCTGACACACATACACTCGTCAACTACAGAGCAGCCATTTTGCTTTGCAAGCTGGGACCCCGCTGATCAAGTCCTATCTCTCGTTGGCCTCGACTCACCTCCTACTGACCTGGCACCAACATTCCACCTGTACTGTCAACGGCGTTGTCTGTTTTATCCCATATTGTAAGCAGTACAACAAAGTCATATGTTCTTTCATCATATGTCGTTTCATTCACTTTCAACCACTTCTTCTGGGTGTTTCACTTTTTTTGTCAGCCAGTATATCATGGTCATGTCCGTCTCTTTTGTTCATGCCATGCTGGCTAGCTGTGAGATAGCTTAACATTTTAAGATTAAACAACAGCGAATTCCTCTGTCAGTATTCATACTTCTCACATCTAATATGTGTAATCAATGTTCCATATACAGGGTGATTCAAATTGTGTGTAAAACAATTTAAGGGGTTTTCATAGAGGTCAAGGTAAACACAAAAGTCCTTTGAACATGGGTCCGAATTTGAACGATAACTGAGATATGAACAGAAATAAAAATGCCGCCACCAAGATCAACAAGTTAATAACTCGGGTTCTGTAAAGCCTAGATTAATGAAATTTGGAGGAAACTGAATAAGACTATGTATACCGTTAAAATTTGATCAAATTTCAAAGAGAATTTTCCGAGTTAAGCAGTCAAAATTGTAACGAGCTGGTTAGTACTCACAAGTGAACATGTGTTATGATGTGGAATGAATAACCCTGATAATTCTTGTTGGAATTCGATCAAATTTTAACGGTATACACAGTTTTATGTACCCTATTATTTCTCCAAATTTCATTAATCTAGGCTTTACAGAACCTGAGTTATTAACTGGTTGATCTTGGTGGCGGCATTTTTATTTCTGTTCATATCTCAGTTATCGTTCAAATTTGGACCCATGTTCATAGGACTTTTTGTGTTTACCTTGACCTCTTTAATACCCCTTATATTTTATTACACACGATTTGAATCACCCTGTATATTAATTTCTATGAAACATGATTTATGTCATGAGAATCCATGTTGGACTGCGTTCCACGGCCAAGATTCAAGTGCCAAAGTTGAGTGAAGATGTTCTTTTGTCCTTGATGTTTGTTTTGCATCTGTATTGCCCGGATCAAAATAAGTATTCATTTCATTGATGATCTGGTTGAAGAAGTATTCATTTCATTGATGTCTAACTTTAAGTGTTTAAGAAGGAGTCAGTCTGTGACTGAGAACAATTTCAGTGTAATTTTCCAAGAAAAACTCTTGCTAATCGGCCGCATTCATTGTGTATTCAGTATGTCGACAGTGCTATATCATAGGAGTTGTGAGAACCTGCGGCATTGTTCATTTGTTTTACAAGGAAAATATGTTCCTATTGACCGATCAGCACGAATGAATGACATTCTTTATTTTGTGTCCCTTAAAAGGACGTTATTTTATAATTTTATACAGCTTTGAACTTTGTTAATGGTGTATGCATATAATTTATTTTATATTTTATAGAAACAGCCATTGACCAAGGGAAGAATAATGTACAATGGAACAAGGTTTCCTCCTGCAAATGTAATTATTGTTCTCTGTTGAAACATTTGTTCACGTCTGCTACATACAATTATAGAGTTTAAGTGTCAAGGCAGGCACTCGCAGTAGTATTGAGTAGTTGCAGCCCCGATCTCAGTGAATTGTGAATGGTGAGTTAGTTTTACTGTGGTGGTCGCTATTGGTAAGGAAGTAGCGCATGAGAAGGGTTCAGTCATTCCCCCTTGGTTTAATAAAAAAAAAAAAGGAATCGTGTGACGCTATCTGGTAGATTGGGTGTCAGTTTTATTGAGGTGCTGCATAGATGCTCTGGTTTTAATGGGTTCATGAACGAGATTGGAGTCTCAAAGACTCAGTGATTGGCCTGTGAAAAGAAATTTGATAAACCTAATGCTAAAGATTGGTAGATGTGAAACTCCTAATGTCTGAACCAAGTAGAGATAAGAATAGACCAGGTAGGGGCTTGGGAAGCCAATAGTGACGCATGATCTATGCATGGCCATTAGATGGCTGGTTTGGTAGTTTCAAAGTGGTCAATGGTATGCATGCTAATTGTGTTCCTCTTGTTTGGAATTTTTTACATTTATGTTAATTTTTAATTTACGTTTTTTTGGGATCCTCATTTTAATAATTTGCATAAAATTCTTTTAATTTCCAGGTTAATCTTATGATAATTAAAGTTGGATTTTTCAATCATACCACCCAACCAGGTTGCATTCTTTAAACACCATTACTCAAGCCCAAGATCCTTTTAATAGACACATTCCCACGCGGGTGGCTCTGGCCTTCGCAGATTCCTTGTGGCCCACGCCCTGCGGGGAATGTTAAACCATAATACAAGAAAATTGCATAAATATTAAAACAGTTTGTGAGTGACAATAATCCTGTTTATTTATTTATTTAGGACTAGCAGACCCGGCAGTATTTTTATATATGATCGCCTTTTAAAAATGAACTAATGAAGCACCATCTTTTGACTTTTCTTCGAACTGTACTATGCTGAGCATACTCCAAAAACTTTAAATTAAGATATCTTTTTTTATTTCGTAAGCCTATATGTTACCGCAATCTATGCTCAACTTACCTGTGAAAATTCGTCAAGTAGTTTTGAAGATTAGTGTGTTCAAACAGACACACTGACAGACAAAGTTTTTAAAAATGTCCTTATTGTATTGTTACACTCCTCTCCAGTTGCCGGCCCTTTAGCTGAATGAGTTTGGCACAGTGTCAGAGAAAATAGGTGGAGAATAATGTTCACTTTTTCTGTATGTTCACATTCAGAAACTGCAAAATTTCATCAAAAAAGAGTCCGAGCAACGCCGGGTATATCAGCTACTTCATAATAAATCGCAAAAAAAAGTCCTAGATGCTTTAAATAAATTTTAAATCAAATAAAAAAATCTATATTTTATGACCAATTTAAAAACTAAGCTTTCAGCATGCAAGTTGGTATGTTAATTTATGAAAACCAAAAAAAAAAAATTCCGGTAAAATACCAGAAAATTGGATCCAGGTAATTAAAAAATAAACCAAGCAGACAGTTGATCTCGTTAATTGCCATCACCATACCAAATTTCATTATTCTAGACATATTTTAACTCGCAAAATACTAGAAAAACTGCGAGAAATCGCATATTTTTACGGAGGGCCATAAACTGCTTTATTATTTTATTTATTATTTTAAAAATTGTGTCCTCACTAGCACCACGAAAGTAGCATTGAAAATGACAGTGATTTTCAGTCACGTAGTAAAGTTTCTGTGAATATTTGCTTTATTCATTTTGAGAATTATTTTGTTCAAAATGTTCTCAGACCATTATTGATAACTAGCATTAAGATTTATTATTGTTAAAAAAACACGCAGTGCTGATGTCGCTGTTTTGTTGTTGCTTTTTAGTAATCGTTCCCTCTCTTCTTCTGTCTCTGTAGTAAATAAAAATGCATAAACCCTTTCTTGAAAGTTCACCCTTGAACAGCTCGCCTTATTACAATTCCATTCACTTGGTTATGGGCCCAGCACGCTTCCACTGCGCAAGCTAAGGTAGAGTTGTTCATTTAAACCTAACAGGAGCGACTTGTTTTCGAACGTATTCAGTTTGGGCTGCTACCAAGATGGGTTCTATGCAACCACATATGGAGTTCAAAATGCTGGGAGAGAACAACTACAGAACTTGGAAGTTCAATATGCGGATGTTGCTGATAGACAAGGAACTTTGGTCTTACGTCGATGGAAGTGCTGTGTTATGTGCTGATGCAACAGCCAGTCAACAGGCAAGTTTCCAAAGCAAGAGAGATAAAGCTTTTGCAACATTAGCATTGCGGATTAATCCAGATCAACAAATCCATATCGTTGATTGTACTTCCCCCAAAGAAGCATGGGATACTCTAACTAATGTTATTGAACCTAAATCCAGGCCACGTATTTTGCAACTTAAGAAGCAATTCATCTCCATCCGACTTGAGGAAAATGAAAGCATGTCTTCTTATCTCAATCGTTTAAAAATATGTAGTGATTTGCTTAAAGATGCTGGAAAAGAAGTACCAGACGAAGAATTAGCCTATGCCATGCTGTCCGGGTTGCCTGAACTTTATGAAAGTATCGTCATGACTCTAGCCAACGTTGACGATTCCAAGTTCACGTCCTTGGAAATTAAAAAGGTTCTTCTGACGGAGTTTGAAAGACGCTCTATGAAACAGGACATTCCCCAAAAAGAAGCTTTTCATGTGCTCAAACCAGGTGCAACTCGTGACAAGAAAACTGTTCGATATTTCAAATGTGGTCATTATGCTAACAAGTGCCCAAAAATTAATGTTTTGCCTAAGTCAGCCAAAAACAAAGAGACGTCGAAGGGAAAAGAATCGTCTAAAGGTAAAGACTCACTTCTTCTTTCTTTCAACTTGACAAATTGTGAAAACTATAAGTGGATTCTAGACAGTGATGCTACACACCATGTATCAAATTGCTGCCAGTGGTTCCACACATTTCGAACGATTCTGAGTGAATCCATTCAAATGGCTGATGGAACAGCAAATTTTAGTGAGCAGTTGAGAGCAGAAGGTATTGGAGAAATTGAAATGGAAGTTCAAGTTGGTCACGAAGTGAATCAATTAACTGTAAAAGATGTATACTACGTTCCTAACTTGCGCCGTAATCTATTATCAGTTGCTAGAATTGTAGAAAAAGGAAAGATTGTTACCTTTCAAGATGGAATGGCAAAGATGAAAGCTGATCATCGCAATAAGACAATTGTCGAAGCTCACAGAGAAAACAACCTCTACGTTGTCCAAGGTAATGCAGTGGTTAACTCTGCTATGGACTGTGAAGTGTAAGAAACAACTGTTATTGATAGTGAGTTATGGCATAAACGTTTCTGCCATGTCAACTGTCAGACTCTTCAAACAATGGTTAAAAAACAACTTGTACATGGTTTAGAAGGCAAAATTCAAACAACCAGCGTATGTGAAGATTGTGAAATTGGTAAATCTACTAAAGCTCCATGTAAAAAGCTCAGAAATAGACAATCCAGTGATATTTTAGAGCTGACCATTTCGACGTTTGTGGACCGATACCAGTATTATCAGATGGAGGTTCTAGATATTTTATAACCTTCGTAGATGATTTTTCCAGGAAGATTACTGTCTACTGCATTAGAAATAAAGCAGAAGCAGTTGATTGTGTAAAAAAATACATCGCCAAGTCTGAGCAGAGTAAAGAGAAAAAATGCAAACTATTTCGAACTGACAACGGTTTAGAGTATTGTAACCAAAGTCTATCCCAATTCTTCGAGCAACTGGGGATTGTGCACGAACGCACAAACGTCAGTACTCTTCAGATGAACGGAATCGCGGAGCGAACAAACAGGACTTTGCTTGATCTAACATGAGCATCTCTTCATTCAGCTAAAGTACCACAAAAATTTTGGGCTGAAGCTGTTACTGCTGCGGTGTATGTACGAAACAGAGTTTTACATTCTACTACAAATGAAATTCCAGAAGGCATATGGGTCAAAAGAAAACTAAGATGTTCGACATCTTCGGGCTTATGGTTGTTTGGCGTACGTACACATTCCGGCGGAACGGAGAAAGAAGCTTGATGATCGAGCTTATTCCGCCATTTTAGTCGGTTACTCCTCCCAGACTAAGGGGTATAGACTATGATGTCCGAAGCTCCAAGACGTTGTACAGAGCAAACACGTGAAGTTTGATGAAAGTAAACTTGGATCTGAATGGACTCAAGAAGTTGAGATGGAACCATTTAGATTCAATCACATATGGGTAGACTATTCCGTAAATAGTCGTCCAACTGATGGTGCTACCATTCCGGAGAAGACATCACCTCCAATCATATCAGAGAGTAATGACAGTTCATCAGTAGCTGATGTCCTAGATGATGGCCAGGTCGATACTGTTGTCACTTCCACAGAATCCATTGAACGACGCAAAAGAGGTTGACCACGAAAATCCAAAATAGTGCACATGAAAGGGAACCAATGTGCGAAACCCCCTACGGAAGGGCTGATAAGCCCAAGGAACCAATTCAGCTCAACGTAGTGGAAGTCATCGAACCCGAGACTTATGAAGATGCACTAGCTTCCCCACAAGCACATAAATGGAAGGAAGCAATAGATGAAGAATTGGACTGTCACCGCAAGCTTGGTACTTGGACAGTTGTAGACCTATCGCCAGGCAAGAGATGCATAGGTTGTCGTTGGGTATTTTGTGCTAAGAAAGACGCTGCAGGTAATGTTTCTCGTTATCGAGCTCGACTTGTTGCGCAAGGTTTTTTACAAAAACCAAACGACTATAAAAAAACTTATGCACCTGTTGCCAATATATATGTTTTTCATAATCTGTTAGCTTTATGTGTTCTTTTAAATTGGCACACTCGTCATTTTGACATAAAATGTGCTTACTTGAACAGTGAACTTAAAGAGGAACTTTACATGAGCATTCTGCCAGGCTGTGAAAAATGTCATGGGAAAGCTGTCTGTTTGCAAAAATCTATTTCTGGGTTAAAACAATCAGGTTATAATTGGCATTCAACCCTCAATGAATATTTAATCCAAATTGGTTTTAAACGATTGTTGTCATCAACTTGTGTTTATAGTTTGAATACGTCAACCATAATAGTGATAAATGTTGATGATATTGCCATTTTTACTGATAAGGAGTCAACGATTCAATGGTTCTATAAAATGTTGAATGATAAATTTGAAGTTAAAGATCTTGGCCACATTACATATTTGTTGGGTATGAAAGTATTTAAAGATACTGATGATAATTTATTTCTCAACCAATCCACATACATTAAGTCTACTCTAAAACGTTTTGGTATGTGTGATTGTAAACCGTCTGCTACCCCATTGGAACCAGGATTTGTGTTGTCACGAAGAGATTGCCCTATAACATGCGGTGACATAGACGATATAAAAAAAATTCCTTATCGGGAACTTATTGGCTCGTTAATGTTTTTAGCTTTGTCTACCAGACCTGATATTTTAAAAACAGTTAATAAACTGGCGCAATTTTCTTCCAATCCAGGGCAGAAACACTGGACAGCAGCGAAGCGTGTGCTTCGGTATTTACAGGGCACTATTGATTATTCCTTATGTTATTCTAAGGGTCCTATTAATTTAAGATTTTTCTCAGATGCCGATTGGGCGGGTAACATTGATGACCGTCATTCTTTTTCTGGGCTATGTGTGATGATTGGTAATAACGCTATTATTTGGAAATCATCAAAACAGAAATGTGTAACAACATCCACTATGGAAGCGGAGTATGTTGCTTTGGCCAGTGCAGCTAAAGAAGTTAAATGGTTTGCGATGTTTATTTCTGAATTGCAATTAAGTCAATTTTTCCCAAAATCTTTTGTAGTGTTATGTGATAACAAGTCAACTATTATGTTTTCTAATAATGAAATGGAAAATACAAAAACTAAGCATATTGATATTTCATACCAATTTGTACGTCAATTTATTGAAAACGACTTAATGTCATTATCTTACATTTCATCTAAAGAAAATGTTGCTGATCTATTTACTAAAGGTTTGCAGAAGATAATGCATTCTAAACATGTAAAATTTCTAGGTCTCAAAATGAATTCAGCAAATGGGGGAAATTTGTGAATATTTGCTTTATTCATTTTGAGAATTATTTTGTTCAAAATGTTCTCAGACCATTGTTGATAACTATCATTAAGATTTATTATTGTTAAGAAAACACGCGGTGCTGATGCCGCTGTTTTGTTGTTGCTTTTCAGTAATCGTTCCCTCTCTTCTTCTGTCTCTGTAGTAAATAAAAATGCATATACCCTTTTTTGAAAGTTCTCCCTTGATGAACAGCTCGTCTTATTAAAATTCCATTCACAGTTTCCTATCTGTTTCTCTTCATCTGTGGTTACACTTATTGCATTGATGGAAGAACATAATCTTCATTTTACCAGTATTGATTCTTAACGCGTTATTTTTACTCCAAGCACAGTGCTTCACTTAAAGATGATAGCAAACTCTCAGCCATGTGCTCAGAGAACAATAAAGATATGCCATCCACGTACATAATCGTTCTTGTGATACCAAAAATACCCGGAATATCGTTTATAAATAAATTAAATAGGATGGGGGATAATATTGACCCCTGTGGTACCCCTAAGTTCCTAATTACAATTTACGACATCACTTCAGAATGGATCAATAGTTTACACAGTAATAGCTGTATGAAGACCGTGTCAAAAGCTTTAGTGAAATCATTAAGTGATGCTGCTTCCATTTTAACAGTCATTTCCGCAGAGATGAACTCCGCTAACTTATAGCAAGCAGTCTCCATGCTGCTACTAGGCATAAAACCATGTTGACTTGTACCAATGTAATTATTAGAATAGATGTAATTAGAAATGCACTTACAGAAAAATTTTTCAAAGGTTTTCGAAAAAATGGAGAGTATGTTTATAGGTCGGTAGTTTATAAAAATGTTAGAATCTCCACCCTTAAAAATCCGCGTGACTCGCGCCAATTTAAGGAGTGAGGGATAAGTGCCAGTTATCAATGAGATGTTAAAAATCCTGGCGAGAGGTGTTGCTATTGTATGCCTGATCACAATAATTATGTCTGCCTGAAAATACAATTGTATTATAAGACACGGGAACCGGACATTTACCACACCTAACTGCTTCAGTATCGTTCTTGTTCAGAGAAATTCTTGTAATTAATAACTATAAAAGGAAAACAACTAACTATTCACATACGGAAAATAAAACTAAAATATAAACAATAATGCTAGAGTGTAAAAATTAAATAATAACCTAAATACTTATGTGAATAATAACTAATATTAAAAGAAATACGACAAAATTAAATATTTATTCAAGGTAAACAATAACATAAATTTGATGGTGTAGGACTTTCAATTCAATCGGAACCATAATTAATGCGTTAGGGTAAACGAAGCCGAAGATAAATATTAGATAATAAAGTATTAAGATTGTGGACGGCATGGTGATAAAGGTTTCATCCCGGGTCCCATCCGATGCTCGCATGGAAACATCGCTAGATCAAGCTTGAAAATCCACCAAAAAAGCTGAATTAATAGGAATTAACATCGACCGATCTTTATAAAAAATTTTCACAAAGAAATATTATGACACTCGATTATAAAATTGTAAAATATGGCCGTAGGTTTTTGTGGATGATGTATAATGTGATTTCTCGTTTTGTGGTTTACAGATAAGAAGTGTTTGTTTATTATTCTCTTCTTTATGGTAACACTTGTCTTTTTTTTTTCCTTTTGTAAAAATCTTTATTTTAAATTAAAATAAATAGATAAATAAAATTGTAATTCAATAATTATGATGGTGTAGGACTTTCAATTCAACTATACAACTTTGAATTTATTTATTTATTGACGAATCCAACAAATTACTAGAGTGTAAAAAATAAATAATAACATAAATACTATGTCAATAATAACTAATAATAAAAGAAATACGAGAAACTGATCACATACTGGAAATTAACCGTTTATTCAAGGTAGACAATAACATAAATATGATAGTGATGATCTTCAATAAGACTTTCAACAATAACATAACAATAAAATTCTGATAGCAATTCAATCGGATAGCATGGCCTATACCGATTAAAAATTCTGGCAGTGTCTTCCGACCGGTCACATAGTCCATGCATAGGGTCTGAAGCCGCCGCTGATGATCTTGCGTGGCACGTCTAATCCGCTTTCGCGGAGGGTGCCCGCGAGATGTATTCAAGAAAGAAGCTTCGACTAAACTCTGATCTTTCCTTATACTTTCGATCGCTTTCCAAATGGTTGGATGTGCATGCCCCACCAAATTATAGAAAGAAGCATGCCAACCCTCGCAAAAATTATTAGTACGATCCTCGTCGCCGAGAGTGGCTTGGTGGACATCCCACAGCTCCTGCGGAAACATAGGCGGAACAGATCTGATCGTCACCTGGGAAATTGTGCCGTCGCACTCAGGTGGAGGCTGGGTACGGCGATAGCCTTGCACGTAAGTTCCAGTGAAGTAGTCCAGCAAATCCTGGAGTCCTGCAAAGTCAGGCACATTTTGCAAAAGATAATCAGCTCCAAGCTTTACATCTTCGACTGGCAGAAATGCTAATCCATTGATCATCCCGCAAAAGTGTCTTATGGTTTCCTCATCCATGTATAATTGTTGCAATCCCAGACCCTGAACTTTTCGCCACGTGCTCTGTGTTAGGTCGTTAAAGCAACCACGGCATGAAACCTGAGCGTAAAACAAAAACAGAAAAAATAAAGAAAAGGAAAGAAAAATAAAAAGTTACATAAAAAAAGAAAGAAAACAGCAGAAAATATAATAAAAACGTGAGGTCCAAGCGTCGATAAAACAGCGTTCATCATGGTACGCTCGAAATCAATTATGATGGTTCGGGGATCTAGACTGAATCCCATCTCTGGCATTGGTTGATTAATGCATTCAATAACTCTTCATATATATTTTGAGCTTTAGAAGAAAGGAAAGCATACACACGTTACCACAGATTCTCCAAGTGGCGCCCGAATGACATAAAGTTGCTGAAACAAACCTGGGGCCACCGCAAAAGTCCTATCCATGTACCATAAAGACGCGCGTCCCAGATGTTCCAGTGCCTGGTCTGTTGCGAACGCTATTATTCGCTCTCTGGATCGTGGCCCGTTATCATATAAAAGAAAATCTCTAGTATGGTGCACCTGTTGTCCTCCACTCACCGCTAATGCATTCAAGGTCCCGCAGTGACGATGGATCCTTTGGCACCATTCCCTGTTTTATTCGTCGAATATTGCGCTTTACACTTCCATTTGCCCAATGGCACAACGCACTTCGAGTGGCTGCTCACACACAGCATCTGCAAGTGGCAAGTTAGGTGTGGTAAACGTCCTACACTCATAAGACACATAAGGTTTTAGACTTGCAATTGTCATGTTCACCTCCTCTAAAGTTGTAGGTGTGGCAATAATACTGTAATGAGTTCCAGAGTAATTAACCGTTTCCCAGCGAAGCTGGCCGAATTCAGCCAGTTCCAGATTACACATTACAAACTTGAAATGCATATAACTGAAATTCTGTTACAGATAAATTGGTAATTTTTTTTAATATTTATTTTCTGATTCATTTCATTACTAATATATCCCTTGAAATTTTAAAATTAAGTGATAAAATTTAATAGAAATAACGATTTTCCACAGGTGTTATCAAAGGTGGGGGGGGGGGGAAAAATGACGAAAAAAAAAAAGTTTATAAGAAATTCTCTATTATTGAAAAAAACTTCAAACTGCATTTGTTGAATAGCTGAAAGCTTTATAATTAATTGCAAATAAATTATATGCCCAAAATTTATTAATAATCAATAATATTTGACATTTTAGAATGTATATGTACTTGTAATGGAGAAAATTAGCAAACTTCTAAAAATACGAATTTATTATAAAATTCAAGAGCACAGTTGAATCATAGAATCATTGAATTACATTAAATTGATTCCTCATATACATGTTTTAAAATTTTTTTGTAAATTATATTTTATTCATAAGTTATTTCACAAAAATTAAAACCATTGATCGTTTTTTTGATGATATCATTAGAGTATGTTCTCTTCTTTTAAACCAGGAAATTAGATGGTGACACCTCATTGCCTTTCACTAAAGATAGGGAAGGGGAGGCTTAAAATTCCTGTTATGTGATTTTCTAGCTATTTACAGGCAGGTGTGACCCCTTTAACATCAAATTATGTTTAACTTTCCAAAAAAAAAAAAAAAAAAATTGCACATTCAGATATATAAAAAATCGTTTACAAAAAACAGAGATACCGTAAATACTGTATTTAGCGCCCGGGCGCTTATTTGCAAAAATTCAGCGGACCCCCAGGCGCTTAATGCAGGCGGGCCGGTATTACAGGTCCAGCGCTTATAAAATTCTGCACAACTTTCATGGATACTATTATGCAAAATTCTTGCCCTTCTCCTTCATCTTTTCTAAAGTATCCTGCTGAGTTTTCCATTCCCGTTAGGATCAATGCTAAACTGTTTGCCTGTAGCCTCTGTAGAATGGTTTTCAGCCTACTTTACTGTTGCAAGATTAAAATTGATGCTATTAACTGTGAAGTTTTCAATTTTCATCAGCTATGTTGCTTGACTGAATCCAAAATTAAAAGCAAGAAATTAGAAGACAATCTTGCTGGTATCTAATTTCCGGTTTAGCAGTGGCATTTGGGAGAGCAAACATTCCCGTGAGAAAGCAGCAAGAGAAGAAAAATCCACGAAATGAACTAAAATAAGCGCCCGGGCGGTTATTGAAGGTCCGGCGCTTATTTCCAAAAATTCAGCGGACCCCCAGGCGCTTAATGCAGGCGGGCCGGTATTTCAGGTCCGGCGCTAAATACAGTATTTATGGTATTCAAAAACATTTTTTTTTGCATTATTTAAAAAAAGATTTCTCCCTAAATTTTGGCTATTTTCAAATTCGATTTTATTATATTTATAATTAAAAAAAAAAAGGATTCCAAGCATTCCAGACCATTTCAAACCAAGCATTCCAAATAGAAAATATTTTTATCCATTTTAATATATTGTTTAAACAAGACTATTAATCGATAAAAAAAAATTACTAATCAAAAGAAGTATTATTCAAGATGAAAAAAAATATAATTTTAAAGCAAAATGTCAGTTATTGAATTGTGACATAAATGTGTGTGTTGTTTGTGGGTTTTTTTTCTCTCGTTGTAAATCGCTAGTGATCTCTTATGCCTCTTGGAAGTGAAAATGAAACTGTGAGATTTGAGCAGACGAATTGTTGGCTTCATTATGTTACCATATTTTTTCGAATATTGGCCACATTCACTTCAGGCCGCAGCCGCAATTTGACCGTGGAACGGAAAAAGTAACTTTTTATAGGCCGTGATTCACATTAGGCCGCAAAATAAAAACTTAGACTAAAAAGATCGAAATACTTCGTTTTAGCGTCCCACAGTATCTTAAATAGTAATTTAGAAACCAGTTACATTATTTATATAACCTTCTAAATTATTTTAATATATTTAATGAAACTTTTATAAATTTAATAATCAAATGTGTAAATAATTATAGTAATTTGATTTTAATGAGCAAGTATAACTTTTATTTCATCAGCGGCGGCCATGGCTCTATCAACGAAGTGCCGACCAATAGCGTGATAGAGCATTCTATGACATGAAATGGAATGAAATCGCCGACAATAGCTTTAACAAGTGAATTGCATAATAATTTATGAATGAAAATATATGTGACTGGTTAATTATTGTTCTGAAGTGTTAGAATATTAATTTCACTGTTAGAAAACGATTCAACAAAGACTGGATAATTTAAAGCCATCAACTCAAATCGACCGTGTTTTTATCGGATTATTTTTGCCGATCTACGATCGATTTACCTTTTCAAAAAGTATAAAATATAATAGAAGTTTCCTATAGACCTTTTTTTCTAAAGTTTCGTGTATTTATCCACATCGCGGCGCCATATGTTCGAATGCCAGCTATGGCGAACGGAAGTCGGCCTCCTAGCGGTAAATTATAGCAACTCCACCCCGAAAAATTCATTAGGAAGCTAAAACCTTCCTGAAGGATGGCCGGCAATGACATCGAATTAACGTGTTTTATTTCTTTGACGATTATCATTATTTTTTTGGTTTCAATTTATTTTGTTTTTGCAAAAATAGCTATAACTTCCATCTCTATAGACCTTTTTTTTAAAGTTTCGGTATTTATCCGCATCGCGGCGCCACATGTTCGAATGCCAGCTATGGCGGACGGAAGTCGGTTTCCTAGCGGAAAATTATGGCAACTCCACCCCGAAAAAAGGTCTATAAGAAGATAGGAAGCAAATATAAGAGAAAATAGACATAACATAGATGGGTTTTATTGGTTAGCAACCAAAAATTATTCCGTTATTAAAAAAAAAAAATACTCATTCTACAACTGCGAAATCGGGAGCAGTTTTTTTTTGTTTTGTTTTTTTTTTGGTGGGGAAGGGCTAATGTTTATTAATACAAGAAAGAAATTTAACTCTATTTATCATACGAGACAATTGTACTTATTTTATACAAAATTTATACGAAATACGAATAATACGAAAAAATTTCTTGGTCCCCACGATTTCGTATTAACGAGAATTGACTGTAATTTGAAAAGAAGAAGAGGAAGAGAAATGGAATCAAAAGCTTTGGAGAAGTCAATGAAAATGGTAGCTACAATTTTATTAGAGGACATTTCGGAGGAAACATATTCAACTAGTTCGTATATTGCTGTATCCACACTCCGTCTCGGGACAAAACCATGTTGGTTAGTACTGATAAGGTTAAAAGAATAGATGAAGTTAGACAGACGTGTATAAAAGAGTTTCTCAAAGATTTTCGCGAACACAGGGAGAGTGGAAATTGGCCTATAATTAGAGAATAATTTTGGATCGCCTTTTTTAAAAATCGGCGTGACTCTAGTAAGCTTAAGTACTGAAGGATAAGTGCCGGTAATTATAGAGGTATTGAATATAAATGCTAAAGGTAAGGCTATTAAATGTCTAACAGTTATAATGATGTCAGGTCGTAAATCTAGAGGATCCGAAGTTGTGGATGGTTTAAGTTGACCAATAACTTCAATAACTTCTTCAGGGGAAGTTGGAACAACGAAAAAAGTTTGTGGGATACTAGGAACATCGAACGGGTAGCTCAAACCTAATTTATTTACAGATGATGAAGGAGGAAGGAGAGTAGAGAGAAAATCGGTCAGTGAAGCCGAGTTGACTAATTCAGGTTGCGGGAACGGAGAATAAGAACGGTTATGAGAATTAAATAATCGATTCAAATGGTGCCATTTAGCATTGTTAGAAGATAATTGAGAAAATAATTTATCATAATAATTCTTCTTTGAGTTATTTATTAAGTTTTTTAAATAATTAGAAAACTTTCTAGTTAGTATAGGAGAGGGATTGCGGCGTAATTTACAGTAAAGATAGTTTTTCTTCTTGGAGAGAGAAAGAATATGAGGTGTAATCCATGGTTTGCGGATAATAGTTGATGGAGTAACTTTTCTGATAGACTTAAAAGTAAAATAACGATTATAACCAAGCTGAAAATGAGACAAGAAAGAATCAAATAAGATATTAGTGTCAGATGAGTTAGGTAAAATCAAAGACCAGTCGGTTAAAGATAAGAAGGAATTAAACATAGCTATTCGATTAGAAGAAATAATTCTAAATGATATTAAAGGACTGATAGCAGAAATGTTAGGGGTTAATATATTAAAAATTGTAAAGAGGGGAAAATGGTCCGAAATTGAAACATCTAGGGTTTGGCTAAATAGAATAGAATTAGAGTTAGAAAAACAAGAATCGATCGTGGAGTAAGAGCTATGCTGTAGTGAGAAATGAGAAAAAGAATGTGTCGTGGGCATTAAGCCGGATCTATAGATGGGGTCAAGAAGTAGTTTCAAGCTAGTTGAGGGCTTATTGAAATCAATATTGAAATCCCCAATCAGTATTATAGTTTTCCGAGAAATCTGCAGTTTAGATAACAGCGAAGAAATATATGAACAAAAGGTGGGAAAATTACCTGACGGGGGACGGTAAACTGAAACAATTAGATATTTATTATTGACACAGACGGTTAATATTTCAAAATCTATAGAAACCTGAGTATATTCGTTAAGAATTTCATGAAAAAAAGAATTATTAAAATACATGCATATTCCACTACCCCGTTTATTGATGCGACTGATGGATATCATTTTGTAGTTCGGAATATCAGGAATTTCAGATGGGTCGTAACACCATGTTTCAGTAAAGAGAATAACTTTGGGTATAATTAGAATGTTATCTAAAGTAGTGAGAACATTAGTGAAGTTGGCCTTAATGCTTCGGATATTAAGATAAAATATTGATAAGTTACGATCCGTGGCAGTAGCGCAATTTTCATTAAACAGTGTATTTATTGTAGATAGAGGAACAGGGAGTGAAAAATAAGTCATGAAGCTAGCTAGTTAGTGGATGAAAAAAGAGACACTTAATACGGAAAATCAATTAATCGAAAATAGACCAAATTAAGATGTTTGATAGAAATATATTATCTCTATCAGAGAAAATGAAGAGGAGGGTGAGGTAAGCAAATTAAAATTGCGTCGATTTCGTCAACAACTAAAAAAACAGAAAACATAAAAAAAAACTCAACTTATATGACCGTTAATTTAACAAGTAACAAAAGCAAATTACATCTTAATTACCATAGGAATAGTTGAATCCATATTCGGCAGATCTAATTCGCCGAATAATAAAATATACAAAAACTAGATGTTGCTAACCTTATGTTACAAAAGAATCAATATATAAATATAAGTAGTGGAATAAATGATTTAAATTGCTAACAACTCTGAAACCTAAATTATAAACTAAATTATTGATAATGCATTTATATTAATAATTATTACAAGTAAATTAGATTAAACCGAGAAATAAGTGATAAAGTAAATGAGTGCAGCACATGACTTAAACACTAAATTACAACAATGACTCGACTTAAGAAGGAGAAATTAACATGGGTCACCAAAAAGTCAAGTGACCGAGCTGAAATCCTCGGTTGACGAGACACGGACTGGTAGGCCGATCGAGTTCTTCACGAAGATTCGACCGCCAAAACTCCAGGCCGACCGGACACCGAATCTTTTTTTAGCTTCTTTCAGTAGCCTATATCTTGGTGCAGTCAGGTCCTCGAGAACCACTACGTTGGCGGCTCGCAGATATCTGCGATTCTTGATTATTAGATCACGTTGCATCGGAGACGCCAGCTGCATGATGATGGGACATGGCGATGGTGACGATCGAGGACCCAAACGGTGTATAGAAAAGATGTCTGCTGGTTTTACAGAGATTTCCAAGTTGGACGCCAGCAAGTCCGAGATAACTTTGGGGAGAGACTCTGCCGGCTCCTCCGCCACACCAAAGATCCTGACATTGGAGCGGCGAGAATATTGCTCCAATTCATCGATTAACTTAGAATTCTCATCAATTCTAGATATTCCATTTCTGATCACTTTATTTTCGAGTAACGAAAATTTATCGTGCAGAGAGACATATTTTTGATCGAGGGCTTGAATCTGAGTGACTACAGACTGCAGTTGGCAAGACAGGGAGTCCAATCTAGTTGAAATTTCGTCTAGCCTGGTATTGAACGACAATGTTATTCTGTCACAAATGCTGGTACATATTGAGTCGACGAATTGAGGATTCTTAAAAATCGCCGTCACTACTTTCTCCACTTGAGAGGCAAAGGAGTCGTCGATCGACGGTTTTCCCGGAGAGTCAACTGAGGAGGGGCGGAGAGTACACGGTGGCTGCTTGGCGGGTTTCCCATCTTTATCTCGAGGCATGTTAATGTAAAGACAGTAATATCACCTCAAAACAACAGGTTGAAAAAATGTATTAATTAATTCACTAGGAGAAAAAAAACA
>JAHWFO010012082.1:15483-27310 GCA_023313115.1 Rhysida immarginata | reverse complement strand
TCACGCGTGTCTCCCTTGAGCTCTCTATCAAACGTCCAGACGACTGGCAAAAATTTGTGTGTCTGGAAAGGAAAGAGAAAGAACGAGAGTATTGGTCAGAGAAACTCTGCAACTAAAACAGGAAAAGCTACAACGGCATTTGAAACATCTGAACAATGGGAGTTTCGAATAGATCAAGAGGGCAGAAGAGCTTCTACGTCAAGGGCAAGAAAAACTTGAGTCTCTAAAGTATCTGGTGATGCTTCGCAATGGTGAGGCAAATCAAGAAGAGTTTCAATGCAGTCCTGGTATATCACCTAGTCTTCCTGTTTTTCGCATTTTTCGTAGAATGGATAGTCCCTTTGCTCTGTGTTGTATTGCTTGAGTTATTATTTAACCAATTGGGAGTTATAATTTACGTTTTTGAGATTGTTCTGTTTACCTACAAGTGTAATTATCCCGGGCAACGCCGGGTACCTCTTCTAGTAATAAATATAAACTGGAAATGAACCTTCAAACATCAGGTAATGTTATTATTGAAAAAATGGAAGGAAAAACTCTGCGACCTGGATTCAAACCAGGCACCTCTACCAATTGGGCTATCGCAGACAGCGGTGCAGCAATGCTGTCACTGAGAACACCTTGACAACTTGGTTGTCTTTAAAGACACTCAGTGACAGCACTGCTGTACCAGTGTCTGCGATAGCCCAATTGGTAGAGGCGTCCAGCATATGAAACTTGAGGTTCCTGGTTCGAATCCAGGTCAGAGAGTTCTTCCTTCCATTTTTTCAAATACCATTAAACTTTAAATGTTCATTCGGAATAAATGACCCATGTTGCAAATTGTAATGATCTTTCTGGAACACTCAGTATATGAGTTGGTAATGAAGACAATGCAATACATAACAGGAAAGAAATCGGACAGAATTCTTTTTTTGCAATTCGTAAAGCCATTGGTCCTCAGCTTTTCCCATTTCTCATGGGGACGCTATTGTTAGTTGGATCTGGCAATGGTTTTACGACCAGATCCCCTCCTGACGCCACCCTTAGGAGAGATATTAAGACAATGCGTTAACGACTACTGTAAGATGGTAGCAGCAACCGGGACCAATGGCTTTACGTGCCCTCCAAAGCACGGGGGTAAGGATTGTATGTCACTGATGGTCAACCATCCAGTGACTAGCAGAGCACTGATTAGTGCAGATTCCACTGTCTACTCTGGTACAACGGTGGCCAAACAAGCCGGATGCATTGCAGCAGCCGTTTCAAAACTCCCTCGTAGGATTTCGCATTGGCGGGCACACATTGTATCAAAGCCTTTGGTAGTTTTTGGTAATTTTTCATGCAAAAAGCACACCAAAGTGCTGTTTTCCTTGATTGTTCATCTACTCTGCACACGCTTTTGCCCCCTTTTTGCTCCAAACTGAAGATCTCAGAAAGAAAAGAATTCAACTTACAGTCAAATTCCGTTCGAGTGTTCAAATTTTGTTTTGGCAGACTTGGTATCGTGTAATTTAGAATTTGTTTTATCTGATCCATAATTTCAAAATTTACAATTGAAGTAAAAATTCTTACTGTGCTGCCAATTTCCCTTGGTAGAAACCCAGATCCAATGGTGCAAACTTTACTTCAAATGAAAATGTTTGGCCTCCTTTAATTGTTGAATGAATTGGAGATATAGAAAATGGCACATAATTTCGTAAATGTTCCTTAGGGGTAATCATAAAATCATTTGTACTTTCTATAAAAAGAAAAGGAGAAAAAAAAATTTAGAGACAACATTTAAGACGCAGCATCATGCATTAATCTGTACACACCAGTCAATGAATTAGAAACCTTTGTTCAATATGGTATTGACCCTCCTTTGGCTGAAATTACAGAACATACATGGTTTGGCATGGACTCTACAAGGTGTTGCAATGCAGGTAAGGTAATCGCAGACCATGCATTCGTCAGAGAGACCTTCAGGTCCTGCAGAGTAGACGGAAGCGGATGCCTTTGACAAATGTCCCAAACATTCTCGATCGGATTCAAATTCTTGCTCAACGGACAGTAGCATTGTCGACAACGAAGAACGCGTAACCATTTGGGTACAAATGCACCATTGCAGGATGGACTTGATCTGCAACAATGTTCAGGTAGTCTTTGGCTTTCACCCGACTCGACTCTCAAGGAAGGTCAAGTGACCCTTGCCATATCAATAAAACATGGCCCATACCATGACACCTCCTCCTGCAGCTTGAACTGTGCTCACAGCACGTGAGGGATCCATCGCTTCATGGAGCTGATGCCAAATTCTATGCCGGCCATCGGCGAAAACAATGTGTAATGTGACTCGTCCGACCACATCACCTTTTTCCAGTCGTCTACTGTCCAGTCACACCGTCCTTGACATCCACTGCAGGCGAACTTTCCAGTTTGTTGCTGACACCAGAGGCTTTCTCACTGGCATGCGACTTCCCATCCCTATTCGCTTCGACTCTCGGTGCATTGTTTTGGAAGAGATGGGTTGCGATGATCCTTCATTGAAGTCTGCCGTCAGTTGCTCCATCTCCGACCTTCGGTTTTGCCGCACAATCCGTCTCAGACGACGTCGGTCCCTGTCTGTGTCGATTGTTTTTGATCCACAACTCTGCCGTTTCGACAACTCTTGCGGATTCCGTTTCCACGCATTGAACGCCTTGGAGACCTGACCTTTTGAGATACCGGTCAGTTGTGTTGTCCTAGAAATCGTAGCTCCAGCTAGACGGGCTTTTTGGAACTCAGACAGGTCTGCTGTTTTTCCCATCTTGCTCAACTTGAGCAGCTGCAGCTTGTTCCTACCCTGTACCTGCAGCTTCAAATGAGCATGTACCTCACATGATTGCATTCATTTGCATAGCACAATCGTTTCTGACCTGTGATCCCGCTTTACATATCAATACAGTAATTCATCACGGATTTCTAATTCATTGGCCAGTGTGTGTATTATTCTAAATCATTTTGTTGTACCATTTGTCTGAATTTTTCAAAACAATTTTTTGTATTTGTCTACATTTTATTTTCTATGATCGTTGAAAAATATGGGCCAAAATCATGCGGAGGTCCAACAAGATTTAAACATCACTTTTACTGTGTATTCTCTCTTCCTTTATTGTAGGTTACTGCAAATGTTTATGTTAACCTTTAATAATAATTTTAAAATACAGGTAATACGAGGTCTGTTCAAAAAAAAAGACCACGCTTTGCCATAGCGAAAGAATCTCTGCACCGACTGAACTCCTTTAAGTAGCACCACCCAGTGACAACCTTGGTAACAAAATGTTGCTTGGTGCATCATTCCACCTTTATCCGTTGGCTATCTATGGCTGCCAAAGTGAACTCATACAGTCACCTTTTTGCTAAGTCAAGATGAACTGAGCTATGGAAAAACAAGATCTGGGTTTTGCTCCACGACAATGCACCAAGTCACTCATTTCCGATTGTTGGCCAATGTTTGGCCACTAATGAAATAACAGTTCTTCACCACCTTCTGTATTCTCCAGACTTGGCCCCAGAAGACGTTTCCTCTTTTCAAAGTTGAAAACCAACTTAAACAGACATTATTTTCAAAACGTCAATAAGATTAAACAGAATTCACAGAATTAGCTACGCATGATCTCAAAAAACGAATTCCAAGGAGCATTCCAACAGTGACAGAAACGATAGGAGCTGTGCACTGCAAGCGAAGGGAACCACTTTGAAGGAGGCAACCATGTATAATGCTGTAATTCAGTTAATAAAAACCACGATGTCAAAAGTCTGGTCTTTTATTGACCAAACATCGTATAGAGGGATGGTTTTGATGAAATGCTTTCATCTGCTATGTTTGACCCTTAGTAACTTAGGGTCAATGAACTTCGGACACCTACAGAATTTTGGATAAGTACAACGAAACTAATTGTAAACAAATGAAAATTACTTTATTGAGTGCACAGAGCTTTAGTACAACTGTCATATACCATTTTAACATAAAAATTAAATAAGCGACTTTTTGGAATGTTCCGTTTTCAACACATTGCAATGAACTTCGTACACCGTGCCGTTTATTGCACATTACCACTGAGTGGCGTCACCTTTCCGACGAATGACGCTCCGAAGTCGTTGCGGCATGCTGGACAATAACTTCTGCGTTGTTTCTACTGGAATTTTATCCCACTCTTCGGAAATACACGTCCGCAACTGCTGCAATGTTCGAGGCTTCCGCTGTCTGACTTTTCGTTTTAAAATGCGCCATACATTTTCAATGGGTGACAGATCTGGGCTGCAGGCAGGCCAGTCAACCACTCTGAAACGCTGCTGTTGTAGCCAAGCCTTGGTGTTCCGAGCAGCATGAGGCTTCGCGTTGTCCTGCTGAAAGATGCTTGGTCTTCCATTGAACAACTTTTGGCGGGATGGACGCAGATGCTGTTGAAGAATGTTTATATAGGCAGCAGAGTTAATAGTGCCCTCGCAAAAGTGAAGCGTTCCTGTCCCGGCTGCACTCATGCAGCCCCACACCATCAGCGATGCAGGCTTCTGAACTTTCCTCTGGTAACAGTCGGGATGATTACTTTCGTGCTTGGTCCTTAGCACCTTGCGACCGTTGTTGCCATACATCATTGCAAAGGTGGACTCGTCGGACCACAGAACACTATTCCACTGAGCAAGGGTCCACTTTAGATGCTACCCGGCGACGCTTAGCTACAGTGCTCATAAATGGCTTCCTCTTTGTAGCGTATAAGTAATAGTTGCATCTTCTGATGTAACGGCGGACTGTGCTTTCGGATATGGGTATATGAAAATATTCTCGAGCCCAAACAGTCATTTCACTTATGGGAGCATGCCTGTTTTTCACAATGTAACGTCGAAATATTCGTAGGTCCCTAACATTCAATAATCGCTGCTTGCCTGGTGCAGTCTCTGGTTCTGTTTTCCCGATTTCTCTGAAACGCTTGATGATCCCATTAAGAGTAGAGAGAGAGTGGACCTGATAATTCTTGGGCAATAGCTCGCTGGGATTTGTTATTCTGGAACTGCTGTGTAATTTTTTGCTGCATACACGTTTCTACTGGCTTACCACGTCCCATGGTTCAAAACAACACGAATACTGTGCTCTGTCGCGTGGACGGTGCTTTTAAAGCCTGATGCAAAGCATTCTGGGCGTTTCTACAGCCTTCAGGAAAGTTCTATATGCTGGCGACCCCTTGTGTACGAAGTTCTTTGAAACCTGTTGACAACGCAATTTTACATAAATTTGAATAAATTATTTCACACCATTAAATCGATTCTAAATGGATGTTGATATTGTTGCATATACTGAGTAAATCTATTTTCATTAGCCTGCAATCCTCTGTATGCACTTTTCACTGTGTTTTTAGCCAAATTACTTGGGGTCCGAAGTTTATTGACGCTAGGGTTGTACAATGACAAAACAGAATACATGGTGGTTGAACCTGTAAGATATTGAAAGCCAAACATGGTGGCTGAAGTCCTAAGGGTATTAGAAGAAATAAAAATGAAAGTCTTGGTAAGTAATACGGTAAATACTCGGTAGATAAGCAAAAAATATTTAATTAAAAAAAAATTTAGATAGTTCTCCAATATTGCTTTGACAAAGGATAGACTCAATCCAAAACGTCAGCTTCTTTACTGATTATTATTTTATTTTTTTGATTATTTATTTATTTTTTAGTTAAATATTTTTTGACTGATTATTTATTGTATTCCAGTGCTTTTGTGTCTCGCCCTTCTTCTCTACATCCTTCAATTAAGCAATACAGGAGAGGTGTTTTGTTCACCAATCAGATTCAAATGGAAAACTGGCTGGGGGACTTACATGCTGACTCCATAGAGACTGCAAATATACACTGTCATATCACTGAATTATGACCACCCGCTTAGTAATGGGAGTAGCCACCCTTTACCGCTATAACTGCTGCTAGGCGTCGTGGCAAGGACGCAACAAGTGCGCGGTATGTGTCCGATGGTATGGCAGTCCATTCCGCTTGAAGCGCTGTCCACAGAGCTTCAAGAGTCAAAGGTGGAGGGTCCAGCTGTCGTACATGGCGATCGAGGTGCTCCCACAGATGTTCGATTGGACTGATGTCCGACGAATTAGCGGGCCAAGGGAGCACTCGAAAGTCAGTAGAGTGTTCCTCGAACCAATCCAGAAACAGACGTGCCTTGTGGCAGGGTACATTGTCCTGCTGGAACACACCATCATATTGGGGGGGAACATCGTTAGCATGTACGGGTGCACCTGGTCTGCTACGATTGACAGATAGCCACAGGCAGACGAACCAGTGGACCTAAGTCCTCCACACCAGCCTGTTTCCGGCCCACAATAGCCTCCTGCAGTCTCTTTTCGTGGCGTTCACGACGCACTCGCCATTGCCCGTCGATCTTATGGAGCAAAAACCTTGACTCGTCGGAGAAGGCGACCTTAGCCCACTCGTCTGTGGTTCAATGGCGGTGCTCACGTGCAAAGTCTAGGCGTCGTCGACGATGATTTCGGGTCGACATGAGTGCAGCAACTGTGCGTCGACTGTTCAGACCCGTCCGTAGCAGGGTGCGTTAATGGCGAATACACGTCTGTTGGCACCACTGTTGAATCTGGTGGTCAGTCCATGGACTGTGGCTCTCCTGTCACCTTTTACAAGCAGTTCACATCACCAGATGGAAAGTTCTACTAAGCCATCAACAGCTCTCTAAGCGGTCCACATGTAAGTCCACCAACCAATTTTCCATTTGTGTCTCTGTTGTATTTGTGGTCTTTAAAGCCCGTGAAGATGGTGAAACACTGAAACCCACTGGCATATGAATACATTCTACCATACTGCTTTACCACGATCTTTTCCTTTTTATTTCTTCTAATTCACTCAGCAACACTAGACAGATGGAAATCATGAATCTCACTTAAGGGGTATACAGGATGTCCCAAAAGGTCGTTTACAAACTTTACAAAAGGTCTGTCAGATCATGATGAACAAGTTTTACATAGGAAGTTGTGTCTGAAAATCAAACCATGGGGTGCTACAGCAACGTGACCAACACGCAAAAACATTAACATGACTTTATTACCAAAAACAAACTTAAGAATCATGGTTACAGAAAACGTTCAAAATTCCACAATGACTGCTTCACAATGTCGACGCATGGAATCATGCCGTCGCTTCCACGTGCCGTCGCTTCCACGATTCTGACGATAAGGTCGACGGCAGAAGTTACGGGTGCCTCGTATACCAGGGACTTCATGTATCTCCACAGGAAGAAATCCAGGAGGGTGTGTTCAGGGAATCCGGCATTCCACTCTCTAATACGAGGTACTACCCAAAATTTGCCGAAGTTGTTTTATTCTGACCGAACCGTAAGAGATACAACGTTTTGCCGATAGATGGTGTAAGAGTACGTCTCAGCTGTAAATGTGCCAAGCAATGTCATCCTATGTCCACGTGCTTTTGAGTTTAAGCTGTTTTTGGCACTCTTTGTGTTGCAATTCTTCATATTAAAGCTGAAGAAAACTGCGGCTGAAACCCACAGACTTTGAAGGAGGCTTTTGGTGAACAAGCTTTAGGCCAAACCCAAACATTTGAGTGGTTTAAGCATTTCAAAGATGGTTGGAATTTTGTGGAAGACGACAAGCATTCTGGTCAACCATCAAGAAGCACAACTTTGGAAATGATCACAAAAATGCGTGACATGAATTGAGAGGACTGAAGTGTCGGACTATCCACGATGTTTGTGATCGCCTTGGACGTTTTGAGACGATTGAGGGAAAACGTGAGGCGCAAAAGGCCAGAGATGTGGAAGAAGAAGAACGACTGGTTGCTCCATCACGACAATGCTCTGGCGCGCACATCGCTCGCTGTGAGGGACTTCTTCGACAAAAACAACATGACCACTGTTCCCTGGCACCCTGTGATTTCTACCGCTTCCGAAAATTGAAATTGCGGTTAAACGGGCGGCGATTTGACTCCATTGACGTGATTCAAGCGGAAATGTTAAACATGCTCCAACCTGGGAACTTCCAGGAGTGCTTCCGGAAGTGGGAATATCGCTGGAAGCGATGTATAGATGCCTAAGGAGACGGTGAAGGTGGAAATCGGATAAGTTCCGTATTTTATAGAGGTACATTTCGGGAAATTTTGGGTAGCACCTCGTACGCCTGCAAACATCGCCCTCTAGCGGTGACTGGTCACGTTTTTGGACACAACTTCCTATTCGAGACGGGATGTAGGAAGGTTTAAAAAGGAACTTCAGAAAAAACAAAGAGAGAACCTTGAACTGTGAAGATGGCCAGATGTGACTAATTGTCACGTGAGCGATAAATTTCGAACAATTTGAAATCGGTTGATGAAAATGTTACCAAAGTTTTGATTGGTAAAAGGTAAAAGAATCACCTTTTGGTGGTTGTCCGGTGTGTTCGAACATTTGATTGGTTAATGAAACCGGATCCGTTTTGTCAGTAGTTCCAGAGGAAAGAGTCTTCAGTAGTATGCTTGATTGTTAAGAGAACCGGGTGTGCGGTTCACCTATCACGTTTTTATATTCTAATTCGGCCTCTGTCTGAAATTCAAATGATTTCAGATGGGAAATTTCAAATTAGTATTTTTAGCTCCAGTTTTTCTCAATTACTGTCCACACCAAGTAATTCTTTAAGTTGGCTCGATGTCGAGGTATTTTTATGCAATAACCGCCTAGCTGAGAACCAGCTCCATCAATTTTATAGTCAAAGAAATTCAGTATTAGTCTGAGAAAAAGAGACCAGCCCCGAACGGTACGTAATTTCGTCATGGAAGAAGGAGCCTAGCAGAGAAGTCCAGTCCCCCCCTCCGGGTCGGCCTCGGTGGCTCAGCGGTTGCATGATCGCCTCTGATGCCCAGTTCGCGGGTTCGATCCCGGCCGAGGACGACGAGGATTTTTCAGGGGGAAATCCTGAGATCAGGCACTTCCTTCGGAAGGGAAGTAAAGCCGTTGGTCCCGTGTAGTTGTTTGCCGGCTGCACGTTAAAGAACCCTTGCGAGGCAAAATTTGCGGCCCCTATAAAGCCGTCCTGAAAGGACCATAGCAGTTGAAAAGCACGTTAATACCAAACAAACCAACCAACCAACGGACGTTTTGACGGAGCCAGAGAGCGAGTACGACATCCAAGAGCGGACAGATTGAGAAGCCCATTTCCAAATTAATGTCTCAGTGGCCATTCTATTCACAATTTTCTTTATTACAATTTCTATTCACCTAAAATGGGAACGGAACATATAACTCATAAAATTCTAGTGGGAAAGACCGATACACGTTCAGCAAAGTTCTATTTCAATTCATACAAAGAGTAATTCTCAAGTTCTTAAGCTTTAACTTTGAACCAATCTGATCATTCTGTTATATTACATTAAGTCTTACAATTATTTAAATTGTTACAAAGTATTGAGTATTCAATTTCAGTCTATTCAGACGAGACCATTTCTTTGCTGTTAAGTCAGTTATACAGGGTGTTTTTGAATTGAGTACAGATGATAGAAGAGGTCCTTAGAAGTATTTTTTGTCATATGAACATGGGGTCCCCGCAGCTCCGTTTACTTCCAATACTGCATTGAACAATCAAATGACACCGGGACGCGGTGTGCCTTGTTAGGCCTAGATTGTTTTATTTTTAACAATTAACACAAGCAATCTACTGTAATAACTTTTAAAGAAATTTCAAGGTGCACGTGCTTGTTTGTTGAAAACATACCTTGGTTTCCTGAAGGAGGAGCTCCCTGGCCTTCTTGAAGATGTTCCACTAATGACCAGACATTTGATGTGGTTTCAACAGGACGGCACACCTTCGCATTACACAAGAGCAGCTGCAGATTACCTAAGGGTGTGTCTAAAAAGTCCGACCGGTCGCCAACAGTTTACGTGGTACGATCGGCGGCTGTTTGCTTCCGTTTGTTCGTTCATGGACAGCGCGGTCGTGAGCATTTAGCTTCAAAATGGCATCGCAGCAAGGTTCCTCTCGTATTTCGCCATCTCCTTTCTCCAAAATATATTTATTACGTATCGGGGATTCGAACACTTGAATTTTCTACTTTCGTCCGCCATTTTGATTCTACTCACCGACGCAGCCGACCGCGACCGGTCGCGTTATGAAAACGCTCATCGCGACCGGACGTTACTTTAAGAATCCAGGATCGTCCGAATCGGGAGAAAATTTAAAATGAATACAGCCAGTTACGTATGCCTGCATCGTTCCCGCGTCGATCGGGCATAGTCGAAATTTCGAGTCAGTCACTGGTGGCTCCAAAACGAGCTTTGTGACTGGCTTTGTGCGATCGCGACCGGTCGGACTTTTTAGACACACCCTAAATGAGACATATCCTGGTCGTTGGATTGGTCGTGGCGGACCAGTTGCTTGGCCACCGAGATCGCCAGATCTCACACTGATGGATTTTTTTTTATGGGGAAGCATAAAATCAATGGTGTACTTCGAACCCGTAGATGCCGAAGAAGAATTGGCGGCTCGTGTTGTCGCGGCAGCAGGTGACATCAGCGACCGTGCAAATCAACTGTTTCCACGCATACATAAGGCGTTGCGAATTGTGCTATGAAGCAAATGGCGGTCATTTCGACCAATTACTGTAAAAGTCATACATACAGTAGATTGCTTGTGTTAATTGTTAAAAATAAAATAATCTAGGCCTACCAACGCACACTGCGTCCCGGTGTCATTTGATTGTTCAATGCAGTATTGGAAGTAAACGGAGCTGCGGGGACCCATGTTCATATGACAAAAAATACTTCTAAGGACCTCTTCTGTCATCTCCCAAAAAATCTGTACTCAATTCAAAAACATCCTGTATACATTGATTCAATTTTATTTCAAATTACCCACAATTCTGTTTTATACACTTGTTAAATGTTCCCAAATAAATATTCTATTTTCTATGTTAAAAAACTGCCTCGAGTACTTTGATTTTCTCCTCACTTGGCCGGGCCTGTTATAAGCGGGAGGCATCTAGTTTTGTGTGAATGGGATAACTCTAAATTATCATAAATACTCTGTGAACAGTATAATTCACTGGCGCAGCCCTTTTCTACTAAATTAAATTATTCATTCGACCACTTATCTCCATAATTATCCCCAGGAACTCACATCAGTAAACGACCTTTTGGGACACCCTGTATACGAGTTTTGGACAGGGGAATGGTTATTTTAAAAAAATATGAAACTGAAGTTCAAATGCAGCAGCTAAAGGTACTTCATTGTAATCATTCCAAATAAAATTACACATTTTGTATCATTAAGGGCTGGTTGCAACAATCTCCCTTAAAACGAACTATTCGTTAAAGTGCCGGTTAAAGTTTTTTGCGTTGCACCAAGCGAAGTTAGGACTTAACCAGTTTAACTTAAACGCTCGATGACCACGTTTTAAGTCCATGGTTAGCGAAACTAAATAGCATTCCTAAACAAAAATATATTCTTAACTACTGTAACTGGATAAACTAATTATCAAACAGCAAATGGATCAGCCATTTTTTATAAACTAAATAGATCAGAGGTTTGAATCAGACAAATGGATCAGCCAAATGGATCAACCAACTGGATCAGCTATTTGGATCAGCGGTTTGAATCAGCCAAATGGATCAGCTATTTGGATCAGCCAAATGGAACAACCAACTGGATCAGCTATTTGGATCAGCGGTTTGAATCAGCCAAATGGGTCAGCTATTTGGATCAGCGGTTTGAATCAGCCAAATGGATCAGCGGTTTGAATCAGCCAAATGGATAAACCAACTGGATCAGCTATTTGGATCAGCAGTTTGAATCAGCCAAATGGATCAACCAACTGGATCAGCTATTTGGATCAGC
>JAHWFO010012082.1:0-15284 GCA_023313115.1 Rhysida immarginata | reverse complement strand
ATCAACCAACTGGATCAGCTATTTGGATCAGCGGTTTGAATCAGCCAAATGGATCAACCAACTGGATCAGCTATTTGAATCAGCCTACCGGACCAGCTAAATACATCAGCTCTTTGGATCAGCAGTTTCAATCAGACAACTGGATCAGTCATTGGAAAAGCTGAATGGATCAACCATTTGGATCAGCAAATGGATTACCCATTTGGAACAGGAATTTGAATCAGCCATTTGGATAAGCTAAATAGATCAGCGGTTTTAATCAGACAACTGGACCAGCCACTTGGGGATAAGCTAAATAGATCAGTCGTTGGGAGAAGCTGAATGGATCAACCATTTGGATCAGCCAAACGGACTAACCATTTAGATCAGCAACGTGAATCAGCCAAATGGATAAATAAATGGATTAACCATTTGGACAAGCTAAATGGATGAGCCATTTGGATAAGCCATAGCCTCCGCATATGTAAAGAGGCCTGTTCATTTTCCTTGCAGCTTTGAGTTTTAGTGCGAAAGAAAATAGCGACCATAAGTGCAAGCCGTGGCGCTGCATAACGTAGAAACTCCAAGAATTTCTCCAGTACTAACAGGTTTTGGGGTTGCTAAAATGCATTTATAGAAATACAAAATGCAACTTGCATAAAAAAACTTGCAATCTTAAAAAGCTGTAAGTATTGGGGAAATTCTGAAAATTTCTATGGTATGCAGCGCCACCGCATGCATTATGGTGGCCATTTTTTTCGCATAGACTGCAGAAAAAGACCAGGCCTTTTACATATGCGGAGGCTACGGATAAGCTAAATTTCAAACAGCTAATGGAAAACAATCGGCCATGTTGATCGGAAGTTGTTGGACCAAAACGAACCAATCATAGTCCTCGTTACTTATATTCCATCTAGTTAGCTAACCGAGACTTAACTAGAAGTGGTGCAACATTTCCCAGTTAAAGGACTTAACCGATAGTTAACTAACCGAAAGTTAGAGTCATTTTAACTGACGTTGTTGCAACCGGCCGTCAATCAGATAAAATACAAAGAGCAGCTATTTCTATTCTATACCTCTGTTATTATTTGTCATTTCGCCAATAGAGTCATCCATTGTTAATATCCATTTTACATCCAGACCCACAGATCCAGTGTTAGTTAAGTGGAATCTTAAAGGAGAAACACATATCTCATTAAAATAAAAAAATAAATAACTCATCTTAGAAAAAAAAAATTGAAAAGAGCTCTATCAAGAATTACATGGATGTTTTGGTTTCAAACATCATTACATCTTCAAACTCGAGTGTATTTTTATCTAACACAAAGACACATGAAGCCACTTCGGCTGTGATGAATAAATCGAGACTTTTTTCTGTCCCAGCGATGATAGTGTGCTCTGGTTCAGGTTCCGTTATTAAGGATTTCTTTTCCAAAATCTCTATAAAACTAAAGAGCAAAATTAAGGTCATCAAGTGTGTATGAGAGCTCACATAAAGTCATTATTAATTTGGATAATTCAAGCATACCCATCTTTGGAATGATATGAATCGACAGAGGGCACATCCCATTTCACAACCTTTTTTCTATCGTCCCAACTAACATTCTTCAAAGCAGAAAACATAATTAAAGATGTTGTATGAGAAAATTACGGTATATCGATACTCATAACTTATATTTTGGCAGAGCAATAATCATTGATAAGACTCAATGCTCTAGATGTTGAAATGACAGCTACACCAAACAAAAGATATGTATATAGCATGATCCTTATACACTGAGTTAGCAAAACTCATGGGATAGTTACTTAATATCTGGTCGGGACACCTCTGGCCCTGTGGAGTGCAGTAATACGGCGCGGTAGTTCAACAGCATCCCAGATATGCTCGATGGGATTCATGTCAGGGCTGCGGGCTGGCCAGCTCAGTCGTTGGACCTCTCCTGCATGCTCCTCGAACCATTCGCGGACGACATCGGAGCGATGTGGTGGAGCATTGTCATCTTGAAAGACTGCTACGTCGTCAGGGTGTTGAAATGTCAAAAACGGGTGCAGATGGTCTCCGATGAGTTGACGATACCGTGGACCATTCAACGTTTGGTCCAGGATAACCAGAGGGCCCATTCCAAACCAGGAAAATGCACCCCAGACCATCACTGACGCCCCACCACCCTGCACCACCACCTGTTGGCATGCGGGATCCATCGTTTCGTGAGATCTGCGCCACACACGGTGCCTCCCATCAGCGTGGTACAGTTGATATCGTGACTCATCAGACCATTTGACGTTACGCCACTGTTGCAGAGTCCAGCCAAGATGGTTGGTGGCAAATGCACGCCGGAGTGTCCGATGACGCTGGGTAAGCATTGGCACCCGCGTAGGGCGACGGCTGCCAAACCCGAGGGCATGCAGATTCCGACGGATTGTCCACCGAGAGACGTTTCCAGTGCGGCCAGTATCGAACTAGTCTGTGATTTGCTGCACTGTTGCGCTCCTGTCTCTCTGAATCATTCGTCCCAGGTGTCGCCGGTCACGATCATTCAGGGCAGCTGGATGCCCGGTATGGTGCCTGTTGTGGACTGTGATGCCTTCATCCAGCCGTTCCCGATACACCCTGGAGACAGTTGAGCGGGGAAAGCCAAATTCCTGCACCACTGCCGAAATGGAACATCCCATGCGTCGGGCACCTACTATCATACCCCGTTCAAAAGACGTGCCATTTCTGATTAATCACTTATCCCAGCTCTTCCCACAACGTCTAATGGTCCATTCCCAGAATCCGTTACCCCTGTGAATTCGTGAGCCATGCCCATCAATCAATGTGCTTGCTATCCCATGAGTTTTGCTAACTCAGTGTATGTAATGGGGCTCAAAACTTTGCTCACTGATGCATCTTATGTATGTTATGCTCAAACTACTAGATTTACTGTAGGCTGTATGGCTTGGTGTATTTTTCTTCATTTATTGTCGCAGTTCTAGATTATTCATTGAATTGGAATTGTTTATTGATGAGAGATCTTGTTTGTAAAAAAGAATTTCCTCTCATTTGATTTATAAAATTTTCCTGGCAAGTGTGATTTGGCTTTACTATTTGGAAGTGTGATTTGGAAGCACCTTCCATGTGGTACTATGAGATGTACTAAATGCTTGGCTACTTGTCGTACACCAATATCTGCATCATCACAGACGGCCTATAGAACACGTTCTTCCTGGTCAGGAATACAACTCTCGGTCTCTCCTTGATCAATAGTTTGTGGTACTAAGAATCCTGTCTCAGCAATGCAACAAAGATGGGATGAGTAGGCTGCCTTGAGTCTGGAAATGTCATAAAAATCATATCTGCCTGCTCACAAAATGGTATCCTGCCATGGTTAAATGAAACACCATTCAGTTAACTCACTACTACACGTGATATAAAAGATCTCATGTAACTATTTTGAACAAACCTACAACTACATTTCAAAAGTTTAGAAACTTCACTGAAGCATGACCGTGACAACTTGTTTGTGTTGATTGGCAATGAAAAAAAAAAACCACTTGGAAATTCGGAAATTTTTTTTAACTAAGCACCAATATAGCGCATAGGCTTTCATTTTTTTCAATTGCTTGCAAAATGAAAGAGAACTGATTTTTTGAAATTTACATACCGTTCCAAAAGTTTAGAAACGGGGGTGTTTGGTTTCAAAAGTTTAGAAATTCCCTTCTTTAATGGACTTATATTTATTCCGACAGAGTGGTCTGAGTTGTTTTTGATGCAACAAAGTGGGGAAGAAAGCTCAACTTTCTATCCAGGAAAAGATCTGAGTTAAGGCGGAGACACACATGCACGGTTTACATCCGACTAGCTGTCGCATGCGACTCTGGAACGACTACTTCCGGTCTCAAACGGCCAGTCGTAGGAGTCGTGCGACTAGTTTTTCAAACTTCAGCTCTGTCCGACTTTCACGCGACTTGTCGTTCACGATAACCAATCAGGTTGCGAGAGTATACACGATTAGCATCATGGGAAGCATCCACACGATTAACATCACGGGAAGCATCCACACGATTAGCATCACGGGAAGAATATACACGATTTAGCATCACGATTAAAATTAACTTTGTTGGATTAATAATAAATTGTATTTTTACTGGCGGCTAGGGACACGATAGAACATGACGGAGAGCATGGCGAAACCTGTAACCGGCCGGGGGGAAACCAACTGCCCCCTGTAACCAAATAGGTTGGGGTATATATCAGTTCGTTAGAGGGGGGGTCTGGGGGGCCCAGCCCCCCAGTCTTTAAAAAAAAAATTCACTCCGAGCAAAAAAAAAAAAAAAGAAGAGAGACGCGAGACGAGAGCATAGTGAGCACCACGACGTCATGTTCTACCGTGTCCCTAGCCGCCAGTGTATTTTTGACGCGTAATCGAATCCATTTTGGCGGAAATGAATACTGTTTCCTGTGTGACTGCAGCGCTATCACGGACACAATTTGAGTTAAAATGCTTGTCGGTTGAAAGTCGTGCGCACGGAAGTTGGAAATGTGTGTTTTGCTAGTCGCATGCACTCTGGTGTTGCTTCAAGTCGGATGAAAACCGTGCGCGTCAAAGTCGGATATGTGTGTTGGCACCTTTAGAGAACTACGAATTAGTGGAAAAACGTTATCAGAAATAGCAAAGACTGTTAAAAGATCTACATCGGCAGTTTGCAGATGCTTGCAACGAACTGAAGATGATGGCGGTTTTATAACAGAAACCCGGAAAAGAAGCGGACGTCCAAGGTACACTTCAAAACGTGATGTTAGAATTTTGAAACGTATAGTTCAGAAAGACGGATTCAGTTCTTCCGCCAGATTTGCATTGAAATGGAGTGCTGAAATAAAAAAAAAAACGATTTCAAAGACCAGATCATGGAGAAGAATAGGAGAGATTGGGTTAAGGCAAGAGTCCCAAAGATTGAAGGCGGAGACACACATGCACGGTTTACATGCGACTCTGGAACGACTACTTCCGGTCTCAAACGGCCAGTCGTAGGAGTCGTGCGACTAGTTTTTCAAACTTCAGCTCTGTCCGACTTTCACGCGACTTGTCGTTCACGATAACCTATCAGGTTGCGAGAATATACACGAGTAGCATCACGGGAAGCATCCACACGATTAGCATCACCATTAAAATTAATCTTTGTTGGATTAATAATAAATTGTATTTTTGACGCGTAATCGAATCCATTTTGGCGGAAATGAATACAGTTTCCTGTGTGACTGCAGCGCTGGCTGTGGTCAAAAACCCTCACCGGTGAGAGAATGATGACGTAATTTCTCACTGGGCTAACCGTCTTTTTCTCGATGAGACTAACCGGTTAGGCATAGCAGCACTAACTGGTGTTTCTGACCGCGTTAAAATGACGTCACAAATTTCTCACTGTGATTTCTGACCGACCAAGCGCTAACTCTTCTCACCGGTGAGAGTTTTTGACCTTAGCCGCTATCACGGACACAAGTTGAGTTAAAATGCTTGTCGGTTGAAGTCGTGCGCGCGGAAGTTGGAAATGTGTGTTTTGCTAGTCGCATGCACTCTGGTGTCGCTTCAAGTCGGATGAAAACCGTGCGCGTCAAAGTCGGATATGTGTGTTGGCACCTTAAGCCATCATTATCTAAGAAGCAGCGAAAAGTTCGAGTCGAACGGGCGAAACAGCACTGGGATTGGACCATTCAGGACTGGAACCGAGTAATGTGGAGTGCCGAGGCCATGTTTTGTTGTGAGTTCGATGATATAGGAGTACGAGTTTACAGAAAGCAATGCGAAGCATTCCATCCAGATTGTATTCAGAAGCATGTGAAGTTCCTCCAGAAAGTAATGGTTTGGGAGTGCATGTGTGCTGCAGATACCTGCGAACTGTGCATCCTAAATTCAACTGTAAACGCAGATGTCTACTCCGAGGTGCTTGAGCATTTTCTGGTCCCAACAATGACTTCCTCTTCCAACAAGATAAGGCATCTTCTCACTGTGCCAGAATTGTTAAAAACTGGTTTAGACGAAAAAATATCGACGTGATGAAATGGCCACCAAATTCTCCTGATCTCAGTCCCATTGAGAATATTTGGCATTTGATAAAAGCAGAATGATTAAAGCTGGTATATTGGTCCTTAGTTAAAAAATTTTTCCGGATTTCCAAATGTTTTTTTCCATCGCCAATCAACACAAACAAGTTGTCACGGTCATGCTTCAGCGAAGTTTCTAAACTTTTGAAATGTAGTTGTACACACCAATTATTCACCATGTCCAAAGAAACAGACAAAGATGAAAAAAGGTTCGCTCCGAGTCGTGAAGTTATAAGGATTTGTTAACAGAAAAGACAAGATCCATACTTTCCTTCTAACCACAAATGTATAGGTAGAGTCTTGAAGGAATTGGGAAATCTGAACATTGGTGAGGTGGTCTATCTTTTAAGGTATGAACCAAACATGGCCGCCATCTTGAATCTAATCAATTTTTTTAAATGGTAAGGGGGTCATGTGATATATCAAATAACATGAGCATTTTCTGACAATTTCATTCCTGTAAACAGATTTGAAGTAGCAGTTATGGTTCAAAAGTTACAACACATTTTGAGTGGAATTACAGGCTGGACTGTTCTCCATAAAGGACAGTCATTTAATGTGTTCAACATGGTGTCCGTCTTGGTCAAGGCACATTTGAAGGCGCGCGAATCCAATCGTCATGCACTCGCAGAAGGATTTCCGCAGAAATGCGGGCACACGCTTCTTCAATGCTTTGCTGGAGATGGTGTCTGTTTCTGATTTTCTCTGCATATACGAGTTGCTTTAAATGACCCCACAGATAAAAGTCAAGTTGTGTGAGTTCAGGTGATCTGGGTGGCCATTCCACAGCACCACATCAGCCAATCTAATGACCAGGAAATTGAACATCTAACCACTGAACAAGATACCTTGTGCAAAAGAGGGATCCTGTCCATGCTGCTCTAAGGCCCACGTGCAAAACTGCATACGTCTATCTGGGCCATCCTCTGCTAGGTGGTGGAATATCTGAATCTTGAATGGATGCCATTGATGAGCATGAAGGATTCGTACGATCGATGATGACTGGCTTGACACATTCTGGTGACAAACATCGTGTGCTGCGTTGTGGGCTCTTGACGAAGGACGCCAAAATCATTATTGAGGTTGTCTCGTCAGCAGCACTTATTGTGAAATTGGAGGTCTTTCTGGGTGCCGGTTGTTAAAATCTGCAGCTATGACACGGAAACTTCGTTCTCCAGACATCAAAATGACCTCAATTCTCTCCTCCGTGGTCAAAATGAAACAAAATGTGTTGTAACTTTTGAAACATAGCTGCTACTTCAAATCTGTTTATACGAATGAAATTGTCAGAAAATGCTGATGTTATTCGATATATCACATGACCCCCTCTCCATTTAAAAAAATTGACTTAGATTCAAGATGGCGGCCGTGTTCGATACATATCGTAAAAGACCACCTCACCAGTACCTTACTGTAATATTCAGATTTCCCAATTCCTGCAAGGTTTTCGAAAAAACAGGGTGTACTGCGACTTTTGACTCACCCTGTACTCAAATGACAAATGTAAACAAGTCTCCATGGCAACACAGTGCCATCTGGATGGTTACAAACCTAAGTTGATGGACTGTACCTCAAACCACACATCTCACCATCCAAATGAGCCAGGAGTCTGCCAGACGTGTGTCAATAAGACAGTATAACAAATCCTGTTAGGTTTGGGGCTCTGAAGCAGATAGATGGTCACTGGACCTATGCTCACAAAAATGCATTGGCAGAAAGCGCTATAATTTGCATTGCAATACAGGAATTGGACCTCTCTGATGAGACAAAATTTCTGCTCCAGTGAGTGGATGGACGTCGTTGAATTCAGTGGGAGACCTCCATGCTGCAACAACTGTTGAAAGAACACAAGACCTGATGGCAATATGTCCTAGTGTGTGTTTTTTGTCTGGGTCCACTAAAACTACTGAAAGGCACTCTCATGCAGCAGACATGCATCGCCATATCAGTAAAGTGTACGGACCTAATGCAAAGGACCAGTGGTATGGCTGCTCCATGACAATGCAAGGTCACAAGCTGCTCAAATGCGAGCTCTAATCAGATTTTCTGGTTGGGAACAACTTGACCATCTTTTTACAGTCTGGACCTTGCATCCAGTGACTACCACCGGTTCCAATACCTAAAGGCGTTTCTCAAAAGCCTGTGTTTCAGCGACAATGAAGAAGTGAGAACTACGTTGCTTTCCTCACAAGTGGCATACTTCTATGAAATGCGCATGTAGAAACTAATTGAGCAGTATGATAAGTGATTAAATAAACTTGGAAACTATGGAGAAAAATAGTTAAAAGTATGTAGAATCTGGCAAAGAATATATATACAGGGATGTACCCATGAGGGTCGGAGCAGGTTATATCTGACCCACAAAAAAAATAAACCGCTGACCTACACTCGCAAGCGACCCACCATCTAGATTCCACGAGATGTTGGAAGGTGGTGGGTGGAATCTGGCACCATGCCTGATGGATAGCACTGTGTAGTTGTGCTAGATTGGACAGCCGTCTGATGGTTCGTTCGTCTTTGTCCCACAATTGCTACATTGGAGTGAGATCTGGAGATTGTGGGGGCCAGCTAAGTAAGGTAAAGTCCCCCTCATGTTCCTGGAACCACTCCTGCACAATACGAGCTCTGTGGCATGGTGCATGGTCTTGCTGGAAGTAGCCATCTCCATTGGGGTACGCCATCAACATGACAGGGTGGACATGATCGGCGACGATATGGAGGTATGCTGTGCCATCCAGACGTTGTTCGACACGCATTAAAGGACCAAACGCATGCCAGGAAAACATTCCCCAGACCACAACACTGCCCGCACCGGCTTGAAGGGTTGTACTCGTGCATGCGGGGGTCCATGCTTTTGTGCTGTTTCCGCCAGATTCTCACGCGGCCGGTCTGCATGATGTAACTGGAATCGTGACTTGTCAGACCACATGATTTGTTTCCACTGCTCGATAGTCCAGTCCTTGTGCTTCTGGTGCTTCTGAGCGAATTAGAGTCGTTTCCGCTTGTTGGCTGCAGACAGCAAAGGTGCGCGGACAGGTCTTCGGCTTCCGTATCCCATGCGATGCAGTGTGCGGCGGACAGTGCATTCAGAGACTGTTTTGGAAGGCCCCTGCTTAGGTCAGCAGTGATTTGATGCACAGTCATGACAGTCTCCGTTCTGTCCGATCATCAACCATCCGCGGGCAGCCACAACGCGAACGTTCAGACCCCGTCTTCCGGCTAACCGTCCAGTCTTTAAATACTTTAACGATAGCCGCTCTCGAGCACCCCATGAATGCTGCTGTTTCGCTGATACTTAATCCAGAGCTTCGAGCACCTACAATCATCCCGCGTTCGAAGGCTGTTAAATCGTGTCGTTCACCCATAGTTGAAGAATGGAACACACGTCTACTGTTGTCGACGACACTCAGATTCCCTTTTTATATTGGTCAACGTCCGTGCGCGCATTTGCATAAACATGTCAGGTGGTCATAATGATATGCTCACTCAGTGTATAACAAATATGTGTCGGGGGAGGGGGTAAAATCAGACAACCCACACAACGGGCACATCCCTGTATATATAGTAGTTTTGTTTCTATTACAAAATGGATCTTATTAAAAACAACGGTTAAAAAAAAAGTTTCTGCTCCTTTAAGAGTTAAAAGAGAACTATACTTACGTCAAGAAGAGCATCCTTTGATATTTCAATACAACAAATATTGCACGCTAAATTAAAGTTGTTCAATGACAATTGTTCATCAGAATATAATGAAACAGCAATGTCCACTGAATTATAAGGCCAAATGTGTCCAACCTTTAAAAATAATACCAATCACTAATTTCACTAATAATAATGATGAAGATAATAATAATAAAATATATCAACTGGTATAAACATATGTTGTCTTGCTATAGGACGAAGCACAAACTGGGAGAAAAATTTAGCATATTAAAGAAAACAAAAACTTATTTAAGTGTCAGCAATTTGAAACTGTTATAAAATTCTAATGATTGTACTAATCAATTAAAGAAAGAAAAAACAAACATCAATTTTTCAAGACTATGCAATTACAATTTAATATTATATATAATTCACAAGTTTTACAATGCTGCTATGCCATCTAGTGACAATTTTTATAACTGCGACATGGGGACGGTCAAGGCATAGCCCCCTATATTTACTACCTAGGGGGTTATGGTCAAGGCCTACCCTTAATGTTTCTTGTTGTATTATGAAGAATGCCAAGTGAAAAGATGAAGTTCGGCGGCATTTTAAACTTCAGATGTTAGATCAACTGCAGAGAACTGGCGTGATTTTCCGACCATCCGTCTCAGGGTTCTCCGAGCCCAATCTGTCAGTTTACAAGGCTTGCCAGGACGAAATTTTGCAGTAGTTGCACCATCACCCTTCCATCTTTGAATATTGTCTATATTGGAATCTCTAGACTGCTCGCAATTCTTCAAATTGAAACATTGCTGATAATACCACCCAATCACCATGCCTTGTTGAAAATCTGTTAGCTCACTTTTGTATGGCATGCCGTTCTTCCAATTAACTAATTTTGTAATAGGGAGATGCATCTCATATATGGGAGCATGCAACGTTATGTGTAAATGTCTAACTTGAATCACAAACAAGTTGCACGTTTCATCAGGTCCCTGAATACATCCTTCCATAAAATGTAAGTTATTGCTGTTTAGTAAATTATCAATGGAAACATCTTTCTTTTTCCCAAGTAGATTGTCAATTTTTTGTATTGAGGCATGTTTTATTATTATGGATTGCATTAATACATGTATTACTTTTCATATTATAATTGGTATAAACTAACACTTTTGTTATTTCCAAGAAAAACAGTTAATTAACAGAATACATACAATAATAACAATAAATTTAATCAAGTATCTCAAAAGACCATGACAGTAAGTTGTATTGTCACAATCTGAGATGCTGTGATAGAAAGTACAATAGTGGTATAACTTTTTATTAGAGTAATGGGTGTTGCGGATAACTACAGGGCAGTATAACGGGATTGGCAGAATGGAGGGAGATGAGGTGGCCTGCACCAGCCATCAGTTTCCACAGTCTGGGAGGGGGGGATGAACGTCAAAACTGTCATGTTTTTGATAAAAATTACCCAATTATCATTTGATGTCGAGCTTGCCCCTGCAATCGAGCGGGTAGTCTTCCCGTTACACTGCCCTGTAGTTATCTGCAACACCCTGTGCATATCAACGTATTACCTGAGGGGAAAAAGAAATGTTTGCATGTTCTGGCCATTGAAATCGTACAATGGAATTTAATAAATTTATTATAGACACCACATTTTTGTAAGTTCTTCCTAGATAGCATTCTCCAAATGAGATTTTATTGTTTCTTACTGCTAAATGTAGAAAAAAGTGTATGCTTATATTAAAAGGAAAAAAAAATTGCAAAAACTTATCAAAGTGTAAAGAAATTAAATTTAATTATAATTATCTACCAAAACGTTCTAGATATCATATAAGAAATCTTAATTTTTTTTCTGGTATAAAATGAGATGGTGTTTTAGGTAAATTTGTTTCTTGTACAACCCTAGCGTCAATGAACTTCGGACACCTACAGAATTTTGGATAAGTACGAGGTGCATTCAAGTTCTAAGGCCTCCGATTTTTTTTCTAATTAACTACTCACCCGAAATCGATGAAACTGGCGTTACTTCTCGACGTAATCGCCCTGCAGACGTACACATTTTTCACAACGCTGACGCCATGATTCCATGGCAGCGGCGAAGGCTTCTTTAAGAGTCTGTTTTGACCACTGGAAAATCGCTGAGGCAATAGCAGCACGGCTGGTGAATGTGCGGCCACGGAGAGTGTCTTTCATTGTTGGAAAAAGCCAAAAGTCACTAGGAGCCAGATCAGGTGAGTAGGGAGCATGAGGAATCACTTGAAAGTTGTTATCACGAAGAAACTGTTGCGTAACATTAGCTCGATGTGCGGGTGCGTTGTCTTGGTGAAACAGCACACGCGCAGCCCTTCCCGGATGTTTTTGTTGCAGTGCAGGAAGGATTTTGTTCTTCAAAACATTTTCGTAGGATGCACCTGTTACCGTGGTGCCCTTTGGAACGCAATGGGTAAGGATTACGCCCTCGCTGTCCCAGAACATGGACACCATCATTTTTTCAGCACTGGCAGTTACCCGAAATTTTTTTGGTGGCGGTGAATCTGTGTGCTTCCATTGAGCTGACTGGCGCTTTGTTTCTGGATTGAAAAATGGTATCCACGTCTCATCCATTGTCACAACCGACGAAAAGAAAGTCCCATTCATGCTGTCGTTGCTCATCAACATTGCTTGGCAACATGCCACACGGGCAACCTTGTGGTCGTCCGTCAGCATTCGTGGCACCCACCTGGATGACACTTTTCGCATTTTCAGGTCGTCATGCAGGATTGTGTGCACAGAACCCACACAAATGCCAACTCTGGAGGCGATCTGTTCAACAGTCATTCGGCGATCCCCCAAAACAATTCTCTCCACTTTCTCGATCATGTCGTCAGACCGGCTTGTGCGAGCCCGAGGTTGTTTCGGTTTGTTGTCACACGATGTTCTGCCTTCATTAAACTGTCGCACCCAAGAACGCACTTTCGACACATCCATAACTCCATCACCACATGTCTCCTTCAACTGTCGATGAATTTCAATTGGTTTCACACCACGCAAATTCAGAAAACGAATGATTGCACGCTGTTCAAGTAAGGAAAACGTCGCCATTTTAAGTATCTAAAACAGTTCTCATTCTCGCCGCTGGCGGTAAAATTCCATCTGCCATACGGTGCTGCCATCTCTGGGATGTATTGACAATGAACGCGGCCTCATTTTAAAACAATGCGCATGTTTCTATCTCTTTCCAATCCGGAGAAAAAAAATCGGAGGCCTTAGAACTTGAATGCACCTCGTACAACGAAACTAATTGTAAACAAATGAAAATTACTTTATTGAGTGCACAGAGCTTTAGTACAACTGTCATATAGCATTTTAACATAAAAATTAAATAAGCGACTTTTTGGAATGTTCCGTTTTCAACACGTTGCAATGAACTTCGTACAACGTACATGACCACTGAGTGGCGTCACCTTTCCGACGAATGACGCTCCGAAGTCGTTGAGGCATGCTGGACACTAACTTCTGCGTTGTTTCAACTGGAATTTTGTCCCACTCTTCGGAAATACACGCCCGCAACTGCTGCAGTGTTCGAGGCTTCCGCTGTCTGACTTTTCGCTTTAAAATGCGCCATTCTTTTTCAATGGGTGACAGATCTGGGCTGCAGGCAGGCCAGTCAAGCACCCTGAAACGCTGCTATTGTAGCCAAGCCTTGGTGTTCCGAGCAGCATGAGGGTTCGCGTTGTCCTGCTAAAAGATGCTTGGTCTTCTATTGAACAACTTTTGGCAGGATGGACGCAGATGCGTTGAAGAATGTTTATATAGGCAGCAGAGTTAATAGTGCCCTCGCAAAAGTGAAGCGATCCTGTCCCGGCTGCACTCATGCAGCCCCACACCATCAGCGATGCAGGCTTCTGAACTTTCCTCTGGTAAAAATCGGGATGATTACTTTCGTGCTTGGTCCTTAGCACCTTGTGACCGTTGTTGCCATACATCACTGCAAAGGTGGACTCGTCGGACCACAGAACACTATTCCATTGAGCAAGGGTCCACTTTAGATGGGTTCTGGCCCATGCTACCCGGCGACGCTTAGCTACAGTGTTCATAAATGGCTTCCTCTTTGTAGCGTATAAGTAATAGTTGCATCTTCTGATGTAACGGTGGACTGTGCTTTCGGATATGGGTATATGAAAATATTCTCGAGCCCAAACAGTCATTTCACTTATGGGAGCATGCCTGTTTTTCACAATGTAACGTCGAAATACTCGTAGGTCCCTAACATTCAATAATCGCTGCTTACCTGGTGCAGTCCCTGGGTCTGTTTTCCCGATTTCTCTAAAACGCTTGATGATCCCATTAACAGTAGAGAGAGAGTGGAACTGATAAATCATGGACAATAGCTCGCTGGGATTTGTTATTCTGGGACTGCTGTATAATTTTTTGCCGTATACACGTTTCTACTGGCTTACCACGTCTCATGGCTCAAAACACCACGAATACTGAGCTCTGTCGGGTAGACGGTTGTTTTTAAAGCCTGATGCAAAGCGTTTCTACAGCCTTCAGGAAAGTTCTAGATGCCGGCGAACCCTTGTGTACGAAGTTCTTTGAAACCTGTTGACAACGCAATTTTACATAAATTTGAATAAATTATTTCACACCATTAAATCGATTCTAAATCGATGTTGATATTGTTCCATCTACTCAGTAAATCTATTTTCATTAGCCTGCAATCCTCTGTATGCATTTTTCACTGTGTTTTTAGCCAAATTACTTGGTGTCCGAAGTTTATTGACGCTAGGGTTGTATAATGTAGCTTCAGTAAAAATTTAAATATAATTAATAAATTTTTTATGTTGTTATTGAGTATTTTGTTATTTTCTGGCCTTTTCGGAAAGAAGTGCTCTTGGTACTAATTTCATGTTTGATGGAATGACTACATTTGTGTTTTGAAGATGTACTTATGAGCTTTGAATCACCCTAACAGACATTCATTTTTTTTTCATGTCAAAAATGGCAACATTTACCCCAACAAAGCAGCATTTGTAGGAAATGTTAGTGCTGCCATCAATACGCTTTGTCGCCAGAGCAGACCTCATTGTCACCCTAGGTCGTGTGTGTCGGAAAAAAAAACTGGTTTTTCAGGTGACTTCACCTCTGCTGAGCTGAACTCAGTGGAAACGACATAGGACACGAACATTTAATCCAAAAACATCCTCGTCAGAATCATGCAATGGCTGGCAAAAATGACGGGAAAAAATAATGTGAACGAAAAATAATGTGGAATATTCCATCTTTGATTTTTACAGATTTTTTCAGATTTTTATAGCCTTCAATCAATGATTTTCTTTTTAATACAGGTTAATAAAAATTTATAATAGAAATTTACCGTATAATTATTTTTTTTTCATACAAGCACATGCTGAGAAAAAATTATGCATACAACTCAATCTCAGAAGTACGGAATAATTCCATTTCATATGCTAGATCTTAGTTTATTCATAAAATTGTACACAGAAAATACAGGGTGATTTACATCGAATGTAAAATACTTAAAAGGGGTATTATAGAGGTTAAGATAAACACAAAACGTCCTATGAACATG
>JAHWFO010012054.1:0-13881 GCA_023313115.1 Rhysida immarginata | reverse complement strand
TTAAGCGACCTCTCCCAAATTTAGATGTTTTTTAATAAATGCGGTATGTAATTTCATAAAAACCTCTAAACAATCATTCTGGTATCACTGAAACGACGGTAACATGGTTGAATATCGACATCTTTTATGTATCAACAACCACAACATAAAAGATGACCAGGATTTTTACTTGAGAAAAGCATTCTAAGACGCAGAAAGATAAAAACACACCTGTGAAAAGTCAGTGGTGAACCTTTAATATATCTATTACTACAATTTAAAGCTGGACAAGAAATCGGCATTGAGTTTTACTGTTTGTCTACGCAAACTTCAAACGTAAACATACGATGGAGGCCATTTTTTGCCAACCAAAGCAATGGCCGACAGGCTTTGAAATGAAGACGCGTTGGTGGCGCTGATAGCAGCTCATGAACGATCTACTCATTTCATATCGTTGACGGCGATCGCCAAAGAATTGCAGTTAGAGCACTGTTATTAAGTATAAAACCTTAATTTTGCTGTACAAATAATTTATAAGATGAGGTAGGCATGCATGAATACTATTTTTATTTAAAATTATAAAGCACCGCGATACATACTCCCTCCCCAACACAACGTATTACTCGACGTTGCACATGAAGTCAGCCCTGTGTTTGATTACCGAATTTTTTAATAAAATGAAATAATAAATTAAGGAAATGGTTATTAATTACTCTAGACATAGTTAATTGTAATAATCTATTTTAAAAATTAAGTTTGTTTAGAAATTTGAGAAGCCATTCAATTGCCATCTGCTGCTGTCTCTTTCATCTGAATTGGATTCGTGCTTATTGCTGTGAGTAGTTGAAGAAAGAATACGTGTCAAATTTTTGAAAGAATACGTGCCATTCAAATTTTTTCGTTTTCGTGGTTTATTTTGAAAGAAACAAAAATCCGCACTCTCTTATTTTGCAAACATCTATTGTAGCTTCAGTTGAGTAACATATTTCAATTTGGTAGAAATCTGTGACATACATGTTCGAGGGATTCCCGTGTGAGTTTGAACGCGGGATGATCGTCGGCGCGCGCAATGTCGGAAACAGTATCAGCAAAACAGCTGAACTTGTGAAGTGTTCAAGAGCAGCAATTATTAATGTTTACAGAGAGTGGACTAGCAAGCAAAAACCGGCTCTCAACGTCAAGCGTGTGGTCGTCACAGGCTCCTCAATGCTCGAGCTGAAAGGAGATTGGCCAGAATTGTCCAGGGCGACACAAGAGCAACAGTGGTGAAATAGCGGTAAATCTTAATCAAGGACAAACTGTGACCGCCTCTGAACGAACTGTTCGCCGCTCATTACACCGTTTAGGCTATGGAAGCCGACGACCAGTTCGAAAGCCTCTACTGTCAGCCTTGAACAAGAGCAGACGTCTCCAGTTCGCCAAAGAGAACAAGGATTGGACAGTAGTTGACTGGAAAAGGGTCAGGTGGTCCGATGAGTCACGATTTCAAGTGCATCATGCAGATGGCAGGGTTAGAATATGGAGAAAACAACACGAAAGCATGGACCACACTTGCATCGCCACAACACTTCAAGCTGGTGACGGCAGTATTATGGTTTGGGGGATGTTTTCTTGGCATTGTTTGGGTCCTTTGATTCCTTTGCACGGATATCTGTGCCCAAGATTATTTAAGTATTGTCGCCGATCAAGTACATCTCGTTATGTTAATGGTGTACTCTGACGGGGATGGATACTTCCAGCAGGACAATGCTCCTTGTTATAAAGCTGGCATCTTCCTCAGATGGTTCGAAGAACATGCCTGAGAGTTTACCTTGCTTCGTTGGCCTACACAATCGCCAGATCTCAATCCCATTGAGAATTTTGGGATGAGATCGAACGGGCCATCAGGCAGCGGGATCCAGAACCATCAAATCTGCTGGAATTGGAAGGTGCAGTTCTTCAGAGTTGGCCTCAAATTCCTCCTACAACCTACCAACATCTCATAGAATCCATGCCCCGAAGAATGCAAGCAGTAATAAGAGCAAAAGGTGACCCAACACTGTATTAAGGGGGTGGTCATATAATTTGGCCACTCAGTGTATATAAATGCAAATATTTGAATGTATATATGAAACTTTGTTATAAATTGTAAGTAGTGGTATATTTCTTTTATGTTTGGCAAACATATCTGATAGTTATAATTTCTTATACTATTAATTGAGGTGGGTTTGTAGCATAAAGTAAACATAATTGAGATGTTACTGTAGCAGTATCTGGAGTCAAAACCTGGCAACACTTTTTCAGGATAATTCTATAATATTCCCTTTGCCTTAAGAGAATTATCCTGTTTGCTTTGGGTCAGCTTTTTATATTGATTTTATTGATTATTTATTATTTATTAATTATTCTTCTTACCAGAAAGGTCATGGTTGAGAAGTGAGACGAAGAGTATCCAAACAAACATATCTCATGATGTCGACGAATAAGAGAATTCATACTGCATCGGGTGGCGCAGATTAAAGTCACTTGCGTTCGGGAGTTAGGCAGAGGCTCTCGTTCGAAAAATAGTCAACAGTCTCCCGGCTGTTATCTCGGAGCAATGCCTTCGAGAAGCCCCACCAGTGCACTCGCTACGCGCTTGGGGAAACGGTCAGGGGCAGCGCATGCCTTTAACCAGGAGGAGAAACGGGTAAAGCGACAACGGGATCGGGTGCTGTCAATCGGCACTTGGAAAGGAATCAGAGTTAGTGGAGGAAGCTAAACGGTATCGACTGGATATCATAGGTATTACCTCTACGAAACGTCCGGGTTCTGGAATTGTGAAACGAAGAAGGATGGAAGCTTTTCTACTCTGGTGTCGACCCTAACATGACTGCCCAGGCGGGAGTGGGAATACTAACAAGTCCCCGTCTGGCAGATTATGTTGCAGATTGGACTCCCTTCGGTGGAAGACTGTCTCCTGAGGCTTCAGATAGGGTTGGACCCCCTTCGGTCTCTCTCTCTCTATTCGTTGCATATGCTCCGAATGCAGTCAAAGAGTACCCACTTTTTCTAGATGAAGTTGATGCTGCTCTTAGCAGGAGAGGGAGTGCAGATTCTGTCATCCTGGTGGGCAACTTCAATGCACACGTAGGGGCTGATGACCAAACGTGAAAAGGCGTGATTGGGAGGAATGGTGATCCCAATTTAAATGCGAATGGGTCGTGCTTATTGGATGTCTGTTGCAACAATGGACTTTCCATCACAAACACCTTCTTCCAGCACAGGGATGCCCATAAGTATACCTGGTACAGGGATGCAATGGACCAGAATTGATTTTGTAATCGTTTCAGCCGACTTATTCCGATCAGTGTTGGATACTCATGTGAGAAGAGGGGCAGAACTATCAACTGATCACCACCTTGTTGTCTGCACTTTGCGGTTCTCTGAATCCATGTCAACCAAACGAAATACTAGGTTTAGACAAACTTGGCGCATCAAATGGGAGGCATTGGAATATAAAGCTGTTAGGAAGACCTTTGCAGATAACATATCTTCAAGTTTCAAAGAACTACCCAGTGATCGTGGTACTGTTGAAGAGGAGTGGCAGTTGTTTAAAACTGCTGTGATTACTTCGGCTGCATTGTGCTGTGGTCGTAAGCGGCTGATTGTGGCGCAGGGCGGTGAGAAAAGGACTGCATGGTGGAACGGTGAAGTCCAAGAAGCTGTCAAGGCAAAGAAGGGAGCCTATTTGCTATGGCTTGCAAATAAGCCAACTTCGAGTCGAGTGCGGTACACTGAGGCGCGAAAAGCAGCATCAAAGACAGTATCAACAGCTAAAGTCAAGGCCTGGGAGAAGTTCTGGGAAAAAGTTGGAGGCAGACTATGGTTCGACAAACAAGGTGTTGGAAAAAAGTCTCTTTCATCACAAACTATTAAGAGTTGAGATGAGAGGCTTCTGAAAATGGAGGAGAGCGTATTGCATAGGTGGAAGGAATACTTTTCATCTCTTTTTAATCCGGTGACAGCAACAACTGAGGCACATGAGGTGCACCTTGGAGCGGAGAATAGTCACGGTAGTATCACTGAAACAGAAGTCAGATGGGCAATTAAGTTCCTGAGAACTGGCAAAGCTGCAGGTGATGATGAAATCCGGTCCGAGATATTAAAGGCCTTAAATCAGGATGGTATCCTGTGGCTGACTCGAGTGGGTCAGGTTGCTTGGATATCTGGACAGGCTCCTAAGCATTGGCAGACAGGAATTGTGATCACTATCTTCAAAAAGAGAGATCAGAGAGATTGCAACAGCTATTGAGGCATATGTTTGCTTAGCATTCCTGGGAAAGTTTTCGCTAAGTGTCTGGAAATAGTCGACTCCAAACTGTCGGGGGAGCAGTGTGGTTTCCGACCTGGCCGAAGCACAACGGATCACATCTTTGATCTAAGTTAAATCTTTCAGAAATCCTGGGTGTATTCAAAAGAGGTCTACGCTTGCTCTGTGGACCTCGAAAAAGCATATGACAGAGTTCCTCGAGAGAAGCTCTGGCAAGTGTTGCAAGAGTATGGAGTGGATGGGCGATTACTGGTTGCTATCATGTCTCAGTATGAAAGCTCTGAGATGTGTGTCTGGATAAATGGCATTAAGTCAGTAACGTTCACCGTGGGTGTTGGACTATGCCAAGGATGTGTACTGTCGCCCCTTTTGTTCATTGTCTTTATGGACTGGATAGACAAGGGCAGCCGAGGCGATGAGCGTGTTTGTGTGGGCGACTGCCTGGTGGAGAGGTTGCTCTTCACTGACGACCTCGTCCTCCTTGGATCTTCTCGCACGAACCTTTAGCATGCAGTAGACTGGTTTGCAGCCAAATGTGAAGAAGCTGGGATGAAGATCAGTGTGGCTAAAACCGAGGTTCTGGTCCTTTCAAGACAGCCTGCTCAGTGCGCTCTCCATGTTAGGGGAACCTCATATTGAGACAGGTGGAGCTAATTCAAGCATCTCGGGATTGCATTCACGAGTGACGGATGGCAGGAGAATTGGATGCTCGGATCGGTACAGCAAGCTGTGTCAGACGTGAACTGTGGTGATCCGTCGTAACAAAACGCGAGCTGGGTAACAAAGCCAAGCGCTCCGTCTTCAAATCTATCTTTGTCCCCATTCTCACCTATGGTCATGAGGCTTGGGTAATGACCGAAAGAGTGCGATCGCGGATACAAGCGGCCGAAATGAGATTTCTGCAATGTGTGGCAGGTATAACCCTACTAGATAGAGCGCACAGCAGAACAATAAGGGAGTCTTTAGGTGTTGAGCCAACTACTTCTCTTCATTGAGAGATCTCAGTTGCGCTAGTATGGCCACGTGATACGGATGCCGCAAACTGGTCTTCCTAAGCAGTAGTTATTTTCCACGCCAGTGGGTAAGATACCAAGGGGTCGGCCTAGAATCAGGTGGCTAGACTACATGGAGAATATGGGATCGAGTCTCTTCATGGCCCAGAGAGGAAATGCGCCTGATGGCGGAAGATCGCGATCGCTGGAGATCATCCATAGGGCTGCTGCCCCCGCGACCCTAACGGATAAGCGAGTTTGAAAAGTAAGTAAGTAAGTATTACTTATTTTTTTATTTATTTTTCATTGTTTGATTAATAACTATTATTTATGAAAGACAGGGATAATAGTCAATGTAAAACACTTGATGTACGAGGCGCATCCAGAAAGTAAGTTTCCCGATGTTTTCCCCTTTAAAGTAAACGTCATTAGCCGTGTCAATTGCGCATGCGTAACAGATCTATGACGTATCAATCATATGCCAGCCGGACAGGTCCCGCCTCTTGCCAGTAGCGTGGTAGCAATGGTCTGAAATGGAAGCACTTATTTCTTCTCCCGCTGCCTGCGAGGTTCGGTCGGTCATAAAGTTCTTGATTGCACAAAGCATTGCGTCAATTGAAATTCATAGTCAGCTCTGTCAGGTCTATGGGCCGAACATCATGAGTAAGCAGATGGTGCATCGCTGATGTAGGCAGTTTTCCGAAGGTCGTCAAAGTGTCCATGATGAAGAGCGCAGTGGGCGACCATCCCTCATCAATGATGATCTTGTTGAGCTTGTGCGCAGCGCGGATGGGGAACCATCGCCCTGATCTTGCTCCCAGCGATTTTCACGTTTTCTTGCACCTCAAGAAATTCCTGTCCTCCGGTGAGCGTTTTGGCAACGACGAAGAGCTGAAGACGTCTGTCACACGCTGGTTCCATTCACAGGCGGCAGAGTCTACAACAGGGGGATACAAAAGTTGATCCTACTATACGACAAGTGTCTCAATTCTGGTGGTGGCTATGTTGAAAAATAGCTGAACCATTACTGTACTTGTTGCTAATAAATATGTTCCTGTAAGTGTGAGTTCTTTTTTTTTAAATAGGGAAACTTACTTTCTGGATGCGTCTCGTAGATAGGTTTTTTAAATTATAAAATTTATTTTAAGAGATTATAAAAATAAAATGGTCTTTCATGCCGTTTTACTTTTCATTTACTTAGTTCAAGTTTAGGGAGTCCAAAAATGACTGACCCATTTTGAGCATAAATAAATATATGGTTTGATATAAATTAGAAAAGTAATAAATTTTGAAAGATATATTTTGTTAAAACTAGTTACATATTTCGTCGACAGAAGGCACAGGAGGCAATCTGCTATAGTTTTCAGTCAATTGTTCTTGAATTCATATTGTGATAACAGACGTGTTTGCAGTAAATTCAATTTTTGGTTTCGATTACGATATTTTCTGTTAGTGAAGAATATTGACTATTAGTTTTTCAGCAACCGCAACGCCACCTTGTTGAGAAATTTGAAACTACTTTTAACAAACTGAAATTTTCAAAATTTATTGCGTTTCTAATCACAATGCACCAAGCGGCGCATTTTCATCTCAAACCGTGTTTTTATTTTTTTTATTTTATTTTACGCTTTTATTCAACTTGCTTTTCTGTAGGTTTGTGTATCTGTCAAATCTTGTAACCAATATTAAATCAACTTCCCGACAAGCTAGAGAGCTAAAATTTGATACACATACACAGGACCAACGAAAATGCATGTTAAAGAAAACATTTTTCAAATAGGTTCAATGGTTCGTGTTCTAGGGCACTAATTCATTTCAGTCGTCTCTCCGTAAGTTGGAGGAACAATTGTTATACGAATTGTTTAATTGCATCGACCAAACTCTGTGGTCGCATTTGTTTCTGAGATATCGGATGCTAACTTAATGATAAATATTTTTTTGCAAAAGATATCATCTGGCTTAGATCGCTATCTCCTGATTTATTCCTCTCTTAATATTCAGAAATCCACTTATCCTCCGAGAAAACCTTGGATAACTTCTTTTTTATTAAATGATATAAATCTTAAGAATAAATATTATTTAAAGTCTCGCTGTGATCCTATTATCGTTAATATTAAAGTATTCAAGGTTTTCTCTAATAAGTTACGGGCGCGAATTTGGAAAACTATTTTAACAGGCTTCTCTCTAAACTTAAATCTATTAGGGAGAAATGGAAAGTCCTTAATGGCTTAGCCCCTAATTCTAATTCCAGTTCCCCTTAGTTCAACAACCCATCTAATATACCTAGCGATTCTTTGACTTCAATCTTACAAGCTCTCTTGCCTTCTTCGATGTTTAGTTTGCAAGCTAATGTAAATAGTGCTGCCGCAGTCCAGTTCGAAGCTTTTTCGCTTCTCCCACTACAACAGAAGAGGTTAGCGATATAATACTTAGTTTTAAGTCAACTCTAACGTTAGATCCTTTGGGGCTTCCTTCAAAGGTAATAATAACATTGCATCGCGTGCTTTCATAACCGTTGGCATATATTTTTAATTGTTCGCTGGTTACTGGAATATTTCCTACTGCTCTTAAGCAGGCTAGGGTAACGCCGCTATTTAAGCAAGGTGACCCTTCTACTTTTCAAAACGCACATGCCTGGAGTTCGTCGAGCATCTTCGTGATATCTATAGTAAATGAATAAGGGTCCAAAGAGATGTGGTAGAAACCTTTTTATTTGCCTGACGCGTTTCAACTGGACGTTATCATCGGAGGCGGTTAAGCTACAGAGATGTGAAGCGACAATCGACAATCGAACAGTGAAGTGTACATTTGTTAGGATGGGACGAAAGCAGCGCTTTCACAAAGCTCATCCAACCAGAATAAACTCCATATGAAATACACTGAGGTAGTAAAGAAGCCTAACCAACCCAAGCGGTCTTCCATATTATACAAAAAAGAAAATAAGATTGACGACTGTCAGAAACAAAATACAAACGAAATAAAAAACACAAGAAGAAAGAAGATTATTACATATTCCAGTAGTCCGGGAAAGAGACGTTGCTAATATTTTCAAAATTGACGTCATCAACGTGCCTCGGTTTACGATACTTCGTATGCCAGTTCATATTCAATAGTTCTTCAGAATTCCATTCAAAGTTTATTGTTGTGAGTCTTCATCTTCTGTATCATAATCAAAAGGAAATCCTGTAGAAACTTTCCGATATGGGCCATGTTTAAATCCATGTGGATGGATTGGTTTTTCACCGTCCTTCTGAGCAATGGTCTTCAGGGTAACATTCTGGAATGACTGTAGTTCACTCCATCTAGTTTTACAGATAGTCGCCCACGCAGGCATGCCATAGAGGAGTATGGTCCGGATAATCGATTTGTACAGAAGTAGCTTGTTGTCAATGCTGAAGGCGCTGTTGCGACCCATGAGAGCTATGATACTGTACTTAGCCCTCTTCGCTTTGTTCAGGGCATAGGACATATGCTGATTCCATGAGAGTCTTGAGTCAATGATAACTCCCAGATACTTGTAGTTGTCCACCCAGTCCAGTTTCTTATTGAACAGAACAAGAGAATCTGGGGGATGCTTGAGCTTCCTATTGAGGTACAAAGCCTTGCACTTTCCGACGGTAAGGTTCAACTTCCAGCAGTTAAACCAGTCTTCGAACTGCTTCAAGGCGCAGTGCAGCCGAGTGATAACGTGAGCCGATTGGTGTGCCCATGTCATAATGGCAGTATCATACGCATAAAAATACAGATTACAATTATCGGGTTTCAGGAAATTATGTACAAAGTAATTAAATAGCACAGGCCCGAGGACAGAACGCTGAGGGACACCGGCCTTTACAACACGGGGCGTGGAAAGATTTTCTCCAACTTTGGCTTGAAAGGATCTGCTGTCAAGAAAGGATTTCACCAACAAAATCAAATCGGCAGGGAACCCGTCTCTGATCATTTTGTAGACAAGGCCCTCATGCCACACCTGGTCAAAAGCTTTACTGACATCGAGAAATACCACCCCACAGTACCTGGAGAGGTTCAGGGGGGTGCTCACGTCTTCAACGAGCCTCCATATCTGCTTCGGTCAAGAGTGGGCAGCACAAAAGCCAAACTGCTCTTCCCGAAAAAGGTCATTTGCTAGACAGTGGTCTAGGAATCTGACGAGAATCGTTTTCTCCAACACTTTGGACATCGTGGATAGCAGGCTAATTGGTCGGTAACTCGCCGGAATTGCAGGATTTTGCCCCTGCTTAGGGATACTCAACACAATAGATTTCTTCCAAGCCACAGGGAAATAAGAATATTTCCAGCAGTCGCTAATGATATTGGTGAGAAAGTCAATAAAGTTCTTTGGGAGATTCATAAGAGCGTTATTACTCACCTTGTCTTTTCCTGGAGCCTTCTTCTTTTTCAGTTTACTTATTGTTACAGCGAAACAAACCTCGCTGTAACAAAAGTAAGCCTTCTTGTCAACAGAGGGCGCCACCGGTGAAGGAGGAGAAGGAGAAGGCGGGATGTTCAAATAAGAAAAATAGAGGAGCGCCGTTGAAAAGGAAGAGAGCGGAAGGCGACGGGACACGTGGTCTGGAGAGGAAAAAGACGAGTGGTTGGCGAGCGACAGGAGACGAGGTTGCAGATTGGAATCAAAGAGGCTTCTTATGGAGAAGGGCTGCATATCGTGATAGCCGAAGTAATGGGTCTTCGAAAACGACGAGCGCCGAGAGGGCTAAGGCAGCACGGAATGTGGACGCATTCGTTCACGGGGAAAGGAAGCCGATAACGGAGAACGACCGACCACGCCGGCATAACCTAACAGAGAGGTTGCTAAATGAGCGGCAGGAGATTCCGCATCAGCCTACAGCGAGACTTCCTTTGAATTGCTTAACCAGACTGGAGCTAAAATTTTGGAAGGAACATGGTGCCATATCCGGAGATTCACAAGTGGTCGTATTACAGCACTAACGTTGGGTAGGAGCCTTCCCACGAGGTCTAAACGCCTTCGCAGAAGAGAGGGTCGGCGTCCTACGAATAAGCAACTAAGGAGGCTTCAATTGAATTTGTGAGTACTGTATTTTATTATTAATCTGCAGCAGGAGTGCTAAGCCACGCACGATAAGTTTGTTCCGTACGAACGGAATTATGTATTTGTCACTACTAGTCGCCATGTTGTATGTCTCAAGGCAGACTTTTATTTAAGATTTATTTAAGGCGTATTTCGGAAGCTATTAATCTTTACCCTATTTCTTAAAAGCTGAATTAAATGTAAGAGTGAGAGATAATGCTTTATTGCAAACTTGTGTTGTGCGTTGTGTGTGCTTAAACATAAGAAGGGTTAAAGTCGTTCCGACCCCCGTTCAGGGATTGTTGTTTCAATTTAACATTACGCCAAAATTATCCTAGTTTGTGCCTGACGATAATAATTAATTAAGTGCAACAGTGTCAGTTATAACTCTTTTCCGTTATTGCTGTTTGTTTATGTTTTATGAACTGCTGAACTATTGAACGTTTGCTATTTCCACTGCGTTCGTAATTGGAACGTGACACTTATGATGTTGGCGATCTCTCCAGCCTCGATCGTACTTCGTTAAATGCTGCGGGACTTCATCAAAGTAGACAATACCTTTTTCCACACGCTGAGACATGATTTGGCTCTCGGGCTTATCGTTGGTGGGAGTAACAAACTGCATTTCCAGTGAATCTGCAGTGACTTGGGCCTTGTCCTGATCAGTTTGGACATAGTCACCTTGTGGAGTACGTAGTGGAGGAAGCGTATCATTCTTCCTCTTCTGTAAAGCTCTGACCATACTTCAAATGGAATTGTCGCGAGCCGACAAGCTTTTGAGTTTTTCATTCCATCTAGCGTCGCGAAGCTCTTTTATATCCTCTTGGACTAATCGCACTAGCCTGTTATACTTGGTTTTGAGCCAAGGTTCACGATAGCGTTGCCATAGTCTACGAGTCCTGTTTCTTTCAGAAATTAGGCATTGGATTCCAGGAGTTAGTTGGATTCGATGAGGAGGTTTATTCTCTGATGGAAACTTACTAGCTTCTATGGCACTGTTAATACATCTGGTGTTGTCTTCAACACGTTGATTGATGTCCTCTGTACAGTAAGCAACGTCGGGATGGCAGCCATATTCCTTAAGAATATCTTTGTAGAGCTTCCAGTCTTGATGATGTATCAGTTCCTCTCGGAAATTTATGTCGACATTGTCAAAGTTCAACGCCACAGGCTTGTGGTCAGAAGAAAGGTCATCAATCGTAAAGATATTGTACGGTTTGAAGAAACCCTTCAAGAGCGAGATGTCCAAAACGTCTCTACTAGGGGAGTGGTCGCAGTAGTAGGTGTCCTCTACAGGTCCAGCAGCGATGATATCATCTCTACCTTGTATGTACCTATAGAGAGATGTGAGGCGACAATCGATAATCGAACAGTGAAGTGTAAATTCGTTGGGATGGGACGAAAGCAGCGCTTTCATAAAGCTCATCTAACCAGAATAAACTCCAAATGAAATACACTGAGGTAGTCAAGAAGCCTAACCAACCCAAGCGGTCTTCCATTTTATACAAAAAAGAAAATAAGATTGACGATTGTCAGAAACCAAAAAAAACAAAAAACAAAAAACAAACGAAATAAAAAATACAAGGAAAAAATAAGATTATCACATCGCTGGTCGCTCGTTAGTTAGCTCCAGGTAAAATGACCAAGGTTAAGAAAAAGGGTAATCAGGGAACAATTGGGACCTGCTTAGTTTGTACTAAACAGATATATGGTAAACAAGGCTATTTAGTTTGTAATGGAGACTGTGGCAATTATTTTCATGGAACATGTGTTGGTATCTCTTCCGGCAATTTGCAACGACTGAAGCCATCATGGCGGTGTTCCTCGTGTGCGGAGCTCGGTCTAGACTCCGTCGATTCTGATAATGATGAAGCTGCTTGCGCTAATTCGCTGACGGGTCAGTTGGATAAAGAGACTGAACTCCGTCAAACTTTAGGAGGTAAGTCATTTCAATTTGATTTTGCCTCGGATCGCTTGAAGCTGATTAATACGGTGCGCGACTTGATATCGGTTATCAAGGACCTTGTAGTGACTACCTCAAAACTACAGTCTGATAACAATAAGTTACTTAAGAAATTTGATGATATTGTCGATATGTTTACAACAAATAAAATTAGTCTTCAAGCATCCGGTAGCCGTTCTTTTTCTGATGCGTTGAAATCTAGATCGAGCCAGCCGCCTACTCAGACTAATACTGCCTCATATGAAATGGATGAATTTAAAGTTAACGGAAAGACTCATTTCAGGTCTCCTGCTTCTAATAGTCCCTTAAAAAAACCTATAGCTATTGGGAATCTGGCGAACAGCGTTGGTTGTATAAGTGCAATTAAATTTAAACCGCTTACAAAAAGATTATTCATATCCAGATTAGAGCCCAGTGTCTCTGTCGAGAGCATAAAAAGGCACATTGCTGTAGTCTCCACAAGTAGTAATGTTATTAAATGCCACAAAATTAAGACAAAATTTGCTTCATACTCTTCCTTTGTCATTGAACTTTTGGCTGATGATTTTAATGTATTATTTGATGCATCTCTATGGCCTCAGGGAACTTTACTTACTACATTTGTTGGCAAATTACATAAAGAGCAAATCTGTCTTAACGGTCAGGAGGAGACCTCACTGAATACCGATAATGATAAAGAGGATTAAATATCAAAATGTCAGGGGCGTCAGGACCAAAATTAAGGAGATTTTAGATTTTACTCTTGCAAATCGGAATGTGATTTTTTGCCTCTCTGAAACTTGGCTCGATGCTTCTATCTCTTGTTTGGCGATTCTTTTTCCGTCTTTAGGGCGGACAGGTCTGATGGCCGAATGGGAGGAGGGGTGCTGATAGCTGTACCTCTCCTCGTCGAAGCCTACAGGATTAATTTTTCTTCTTCTTGTAAAGCTATAGATATAGTTGGTGTTTCTGTGAGTTGTCGCAGTAGATCGTCTAATAAGAGGGCTCTAAATTTATGGAATGTGTACGTTCCGCCGTCAGTTCCCTCATGGGACTACGAAATATTTTTGGAAGAATTTGCGGATTGTATTTTTAAGAATTACACCGAGTCTATTATAGTAGGAGATTTCAATTATTCTGACCTCAGGAGTTCTTCTAATTGTACTTTTGTGGCTAATTATTTTATACTAATTGCTGGAGTTCCGAAATTAATGTTCGGAATTATAATTTTGTGCCTAATTATTTGGGAGACAATCTTGACAAGGTCTTCTCTAGTTGCTGTGTAAATGTTTGTATTGATCTGAATCCTATGTTAAAAGTTGATCAATTTCACCCTCCTTTGGTTGTAGATATTCCCGTAATTGATACTGTTCCCTTGATGCGAGTTGTTCCTGGAGTTGATTTTAGATGTGGAGACTTCTTTTCGCTGTTCAAGTTTCTCGAGGAATTTGATTGGGCTAGCCTGCATAGCCTTGATGATGTTGATCTAGTTTGGGATATGATAGAGCATACAGTTAGAAAAGCTATATCGCAATACTTTCCGAAAAAGAGATTAAATAATGATAAACGTAAAGATTATGTTGCTTTTCCTGGCTGGGTTCAATTTCAAACCAGGCAAGCTTGGTAT
>JAHWFO010012046.1:22234-45320 GCA_023313115.1 Rhysida immarginata | reverse complement strand
TTTTATAATCGATATATTATTGGATATAGGTGTTACCAATATTAATTCGGTTCGGAATTTTCTTATAACTCCGTGATGTTCCCTAATAAGTAAAAAGCTCCCAACTAATAAAAAAATCATTTCGCCATAAGCAATCGGCATCGATCTTCCCTTTCTATAATCTGTCGCATACATCCTCTATCCCAACAATGTATAGAGCACGCGCAGAAGTAAACGCAGGACGCACTTTCCCCAGTGCGAGGATGATTTGTCTCTTCCAACAATTCACTACACCAACTTTTACTCAATGCGTTGTTGGAATTGTATCTACAGACGGACGGACGGACGTACGTCTGGACAAAGCCGAACTCACAACAGGTTCATTAATAATTACTCATTATGTCAAAAATAAAATAGAAGAATAAAGAGAGAAGATTCCTTCCAGAAAAATTTTAAATACTGGGCATGTAAATTGTAAACAACATAAAATCTATATATATATATAAATGGATGTATGTATGTATGTATATACATTTGTGTCTTATACAAATTTATAGTTTTATTCTGATCTTGATGAAATTATGCATACTTGACCTTCAAAGCAAGGAGAAGAGCACTGTCCACATGAGATTTCGAAAAAAATAATATTTTATATAAAATTCATTTTCCGTTTGTTCACACATTAACTGGTGTTGCACTACAAACGTAACACATTTACTGATGTGGCACTACATAATTAACCAAATTAACCTCTTTTAGAGAGGGGGAACGAATTGTAGAGTGTGCTTTCTATGAAGCGCGATATCTCCACCCATGACCTACCTAAAACCTTCCCAGGCTCCATCTGAAATACCATGAAAAATTTCATCAAGATTGGTCTAGCCATTTGGAAATGCATAGCGAACAGATAGGTCCATGTGTGTTTCACTCTTATATAAATCTTTAGTTTAATTCCAATCTTGATGAAATTTGCAAATTTGATCTTCAAAGCAAGAAGGTCACTGTCTACATGAGATTTCGAAAAAATAATATTTATCAATAATAATTCATGGATTTAAATTCAAATTATGGATCAAATTTATATATATCTCCTGACGAGCAATGCAAGGTAAAGTTTGTGCAACAATAGACTGCTCTGTTTGTTTCAACAGTAGTGATAGCAACACAGAATTCTAAAAATGATTTGGCATTAAATACAAAAATTGGAGAAAATATACCAGATTCAGCCAATCCAATCTTTATATATAAAAATTCAGGTTCAGGGTACGTGTGTAAATGTTCTAAAAACTCTTGAATCACTTATCCGATTGAGCTCATATTCGCACCATATGTTCGTTAGGTTCAGAGTAAGGTTTAAATGTCTCCAAAGGGAGGGGGTGGGGGTAAATATATCTTTGTTTATGTTTGTTTCTTCAAGATCTGGCGCAAGGGATACGACATTAAAATTTCATCAAACAAACAGACCGAGCAACGCCGGGCATATAACCTAGTAGTTATGTATGTAAGACATGTTCAATAAGACATGTAAATAATTCTCAAGACTGATCATTTTGTAAACCTCATTAACAAAAATATTTTGAGGACACACGACTTACATGCATAAATCGAGGACCACCCTCTTATAAAATATAATATTCTTCGGCCTTTCTAATTTCCTGACCATAATTTAAAGTTTCGCGTAATGGTCGTCAGCATACAGCTGGAAGGGTCTTCCTCCTTTGAGAATCAGTGAGAAGGCATCGGAAATTTTAACAATACATAGAATTCCTGTCCTTTGTGCTTTTCTTAGAATTGATAGTTATTAGAAATTAACATTTTCTTGAAAAGCTTTAAAAATGAGCAGTAAATGAAAATAATGGAGAGTTAGCAGGCTATTGAGACACAGTGGAAAGGCGGCAGAGAAAGCAGCCCCTTCACTCGGTGATGTATCGAATTTTCCAGCACACTGCTTCAACTAAATAAGTGGTGAGTGACCCTGTGGCCGTTGATGCAAATGTGTCAACAGAAGAAAATGCCACTGCCATATCACACCAAGTGATGAATGCATTAGTTTTGCTTCAAGACCGCGAGAGCAGAGTGTGAATTGCAACAGTTTACCAATTAGAAAAACTGATGGAAAAATTCCGCGACCTGGATTCGAAACAGGAACCTCGACTGTTATGATAGACGCCTCTATCAATTGGGCTATCACAGGCACTTGAACAGCCATGTTGTCACTAAGTGTCTTAAAGACAACCAAGTTGTCAAGAAGGAAATCCCAATGGGAGGTTGGCACCCGGTTCACAGATCGTGAATTTCTCCTATTCAAACCATCAGAAAGTTTGATGAACACACAATAAGAAATAAAGAAATTAAACTGGAGCAAACACCAAACATCAGGTAAAGACTACTTGGTTGTCTTTAAGACACTTAGTGACAGCATGGCTGTTCAGGTGTCTGCGATAGCCCAATTCATGGTTTCTTAATTGAAGAGGTTATGACACTCGTAACTGTTCCAATGCTATCGGCGCGAACCAGAAGATGTATCGGAAGTAGATGGCGAACGAGCAATCTATGCTTCATTTATAAAATTTTTATGAATCATTTTGAATCATCTATTTAGGATAAAAAGCTTAAAATGTATAACTAGCTTTGCCTTATTTAAGATAACTTATGCTTTAAATGTTGAATTCAACTGTATATCTGATTATTTAAAGCATACTTCGATGTTTCGCCATCTGGAGGACAAAATAATAGCGGGATCGCGTTTAAACGGGAGTGTCATAAGTTATGACTCATAGCCTCTTCAATTAAGAAACCATGGCCTAATTAGTAGATGTGTCGACCATGACAGTCGAGGTTCCTGGTTCGAATCCAAGTCGCATAATTTTTCCATCCATTTTTAGGGTTCCGTACGTCCGAATGAAAAACGGAACCCTTGTAGGATCACTCCTGTGTCTGTCTGTCTGTCCCGATGTCACAGCCAATTTACTCCGAATCTACTAGACCGAATAAGTTGAAATTTGGTACACATATGTATTTCTGGGACCCAAACACCGACGTGTAACGTAAATAAATGAATTGTTGAAACTGCATGCCATGAGTTTTTGGAATTCACTTCGAGTGAGATGGCTACTAAGAAATTTGTTGCTGCGATATATGTCGATTTTACCAAGGCTTTTCACTCCGTACTCACTGATCGGCTCCTTTTCAAATTATCTACTCTCTATGGCATCCATGGGCTTCCTTTGAAGTGGCTTACGAGTTTTCTCACCAACAGGATTTATTTTCTACTTCAATCTGATATTTCTTCGCATCGAATTACGAGAAACCTGGGAGTCCCCCAGGGCTCTATGCTTTCTCCCTTGTTGTTTTGTCTATATATAAATGATTTGCCATCAGCCATCCCTCTCTCTATACCATTTCAGATAATTTTATACGCTGACGATGTCACGCTTATAGCGGCAAGTCACGACATTGCGTTGTTGTCATCATCGTTGAATGATGCGCTTTCTAAGCTGAAAGCATGGTCCAGTACGAATTTTTTGTATGTTAGTACGGAGAAAACCAAGTCTATGCTTTTTATCAAAGGAATAAGCGCCAACGTACCTGAGGTTTTTTCCTTATTCTATGATGGCTGCCCTTTAGTAACAATGACATCCTTTATGTACCTAGGGTTGGTTATTACGCATGATCTTACATGGGACCTTCATATCGATTCACTACTAATTAACTTAAATCATAAGCAGGGAATTATCTCCAGATTACGTTTTATGCCTACTAGAATTCTTTTACTATTATATAATGCTTGGATACATTCTGCTCTTTGCTACAGCATTATTATCTGGGGATCCTCCACGTCATCGAACCTTGCACGTATTTTCAAACTACAGAAGTGGTTCCTCCGATCACTTTTTGGATTTCCGAAACGCACTTCAGTTTCCCATCTTTTTAAAGAACTTCGAATTGCTACTGTTTATCAATTATATTTTATTAGAATATGTGTATTTGTATTTAAAGTCACGAAATCGTTCCTGTTAGTTTCTAGTCCTATTAATCTTAATCTCAATGCCGATAATCATAGTTATCCAACACGCACAGCTTTTCACTTGAAACTCCCTTGCTGGCGCTAGATGTTGGGCTTTTCTTCCGGTGGAAATACGCGCCGAGGAGGCCTTTTCTTTATTCTGCAAGCATCTTAAGACCTTTGTTCTGGATTTCCACTACGATACTCAGACCTGGCTCACTGAGTGCTAGCTAAGTCTATCATTAAAGTTTTGATAAGCTTATCAAAGAGGTTTAACATCCCCTCTTTGTCCTGCTTACCCATATATTACTTAAGTCTATGTCTGGTTTCTTGTTTAATATGTTTATATTTATTACATTTTTGAAGTAATGGTTAGTCTTAAGTTTCATACTCCGGTATCCTGATCTGTCATCATTTCTTAAACTCTAATCTTCTGGTCGGTAAATTCCATCATAGTAATCGGGATTTTTACTATGTCCTTAGCTTCTATCTTGTTATGTGTCTTTACAATAATTTGTTATACATGTATATTTATAATTTATTAGGTTCTAAGTACGTTGATGATTATTGCAGGCTTTCGACTCTTCTGACCCGAACCAATTTTAAAAAACTAAATAAATGTGTTAATTTGGTTTTTTATTAATCTTATATTTTCTTGTAGCTGTTACTCGTCTATTGGTGTTATTATTTTTTATATTGTTATTTTTCAAATTTTTTGTTTTTTATTTTATAATGTTCATCATTGTTTTCATATTTGTTGCAAATTCATGATTATAGTATTATTATTTTTAGCGACCCTTGGGACCCAACAAGTCGGTCTATTGACCAACCGGTCCCAGCTGGTCGCAGCTGTATACGGTTATTAACAAATAAAAAAATATATATATATATATATATATGGGGGTCACTTTTGAGGGGCAAATTAGAAAATTAAAAAAAATCTTTTGCAAACTGTATCGTGTTCGACTCGCACTTTCTCCACGCGAGTTCGACTCGCACTTGTCCTTTTATTCTAATTAATATCATTTACCTGATGCTTGCAGTTTGCTCCAGTTTAATTTCTTTATTTCCTAATAGTTTATCAATTGTTGGAATTGCAATGTACACAGACACAAACGATCTACTACATCCATCGCCATCCAAGAAGAGAATTTTGGAATTGTTGAATTTTTAGATAAACAAATGAATTTTTAAAGGTCAGGTCGCACAAATTTACAGCTATCACATGTAAATAACTAGAATGATGAGAGTTACGCACTGGAAGTAAAGTTACATGTAATAGACTCGGATTGTAAATTGAAAGTAAATAAATGTTTATTAGAAGACAAAAATATAAATGGATATAAATATAAGTATAATAAATGTAAACTGGTAAAAACCAGGATCAAATAGTAAAAGTCACTAACTCTTGAAGCAAAAATCACAATAATAAATTTGAACAAAATAGGCTACACCTATAACCATTAATAGCTACAAACCATGATTATCTTAATCATAAATTCCAAGCAGCAAATAGCTAAACAGTATCCAAATAACTTAACGCTTAAAACTAAGCACATACAGCTAAATGCATAATAGCAAAATAAACGGATCGGATTCTATCAGTTATCAACTGAGCAATAAATAATTACATTCTCTTGAGTAGCTTATACGTAAAAGATTAAGCATAAATGGGTAACTAGCATCAAACAATAATTAGCAAAATTCTATATGCTATCAGCAATACTCATCACATAAAATAGTTATTATCACCCAACAAAACTGCCCTCGCTGAGGGTAAATACACATACGAACCGAACTCGCCTTGGTTCGTTAAGGAAAGGGAATAATTATTCAATACATTCATATATTACTGGAATATCATGAAAGTAACAAGATGTAATAAGTTTTGGTTTAAAGTCCAAATAATGTTTCAGTCCGGGAAGGTCAAACATACACAAGCATTACAATGACGGCAATCTTGATATTGCCTATGGATGAGGTTCATTGACCTGACATATGATACAAAGTAAAGTCTCTTCATGCAAAAAGTCTAAGTCCGAATTAGTTCGTGACAAGCTTAAAAGTAACGGCACTTGGGCTCTAAAATTTAGTAAGGAAAATTACACAAATTAGAGTCCTTAAACCTTCAAATCAACACATTTATAGCGAACACAAACACGCTAGTCGCTGTCAATTTAGTAGCACAGTCGTCGACAATTAAATAATTAAATTTCTGAATAAAATTTATCCAACGAAACTGCGTACGCTAAACGAGAAGGATAGCTACGATGGACAAGGCACACATTAAACTGTGACATCTCTTAGCACCGTAAAACCCAGCTGGTGGTTTAAATAGGCTTGGAGACTAAACGGCCATAACCCGTTAACGACGTCACTATAATGTAATTCACGGCGTGAGAGTTCTACAAACGCCACACGAATTATGTTCCCATTAGCACCCACAAAGAAAGTAGCACTTACTAATGTGCGACAGCGGTCCACTATCGTTGTCGGGAAAGCGTTGACGGGGCCTTCAATGCGGAACTGCGACGACGAATCGCTCCCTTGGCTTCCCTCGTGCCCGAGCTCGGAAACCTCCGCCTGCTTGGCTTCACTGGCCGACGTCGTACTTTCCAACGGCGTAGTTCGCTGGCTAACGGCAGTCTCCGACGCGGCGAGTCGAGCTTCTTCCCCGCTTTCCAGCTTCAGGATATTGCAACAGCACCTCTCGTTAATCGGCGTCTTCCCTCGGAGCTCGCTTTTCGCACCTCCTTTCCAGTTGAAAACTCTCGAGCCGTTTTTCCTTTCCTCCGTTTTGCAGTCGAACGCCGCGCTCGAATCTCTCCTCGCTCGTTGATTGGCCCGAGCGTGTTGATGTCGCTGATGATGCTCGTGACGTCGCCATCTTCCCCTCCCGGAGTGATAGGAAGTGATCCGAGAGTGAAAGGAAGTCGTTACGTCACTGGAATTCGCAATGGAATTCGAATTCCGTGGCAACAGCCATAGCCAGGGCTGAAAAAACGTCAGATCAAACTATTGTTTCATTTTCAATCTATTTCCTCCCACTTTCGTAGCCATACACATTATTCCACACTTTTCTTCTCCGGTACTATGGTAAACTCGCTCAGCTATGCACAACATTCCAACACGAACCGGGGAGAACTGTTAGAGGGTCATCCAGTAGGAACATTAAAAAAAAATATTTTGGTTTTTCTATATGAATTTTTACTGTTTTAATGTGTTAATTTTTACTGTATATTCCCATTCAGATATTGCAAACTTTCATCAAAAAAAGAGCCCGAGCAACGCCGGGTATATCAGCTAGAAGAATATAAATAATAATAAGACTAGCACTATTACAATAGACTCGTTTTAAACTTCTAATCTGAATTCTATGTGAAACTTGACATGCCATTACATAGCTTTACCATCCTATTTATAGAAGAGAGTCGATACTCGCTCTACAGTACAAAACTGACGATATGGTAAATGCAACACATTTCACTGTTCACTCACGGTTACATCAGAGTTGCAACAAGAATAAAGAGGTGGAAGGGGAGGGGATTTAATCTTGCCTTTTGTGGAAAAATATACGAAATGCAGTTAAAAAGCGCAGGGGGAATAGGGTTTCCTTAAATTTAATTTTACCAATCAGTGAATAATGAGATAAATTTTACTGTTATAAAATCGCAGTTAAACTTCAAGGTTTAGTGCGTTTTTACTTACAGTATCTCCCAATTTGTAAGCACATTTTAAAGTTGTTAATAAGACAAAATAATAACCGCACATCAGTTGTCAAGGGCGGCTCAAGAAGATGAGAAATTTTGATACTGGCCTTAACAATCAGGAGAGAGTAGATGCCAACAAGTCTAATTAGAGCAAAGGCAGTAATTCCACGTTTGAATGTTACGAACACTATATTCAGAAAACAAGCACTACATCCGGCATAGATTCTAAAGATAAAAGAAACGATAACGCATGCATACTCAATATCTTTAGGTGACTATTTTATTTTTCTTTTAATCCATCCACAAACTTTCAATCCATGTTAAGTGAAGATTGAAATTTGAGGGACCGGAAATAGTGCTACAGAAAGTTTAAATAAAATGATTTTATACTTGTCAAATGAATTTATTTTTCATTTAAAAATTACGAAAATTTCCCTTAGCATCCATTTTAATAAAAACGTTATTCTGTCCATCATCATTGAGTTTCCCTCACTTCTGACCGTTTAAGATTTATCTTGATGAAACAAACATGTTTTATAGGTCGATGGTAGACAATTAAAATGTATTTAAGTCCAAAAAATTGACTTCAGGTTTGGTCAAGATAATAGATTTTATGCCAAATTCTTCACATCTTTTCAATTAAAAAAGGAGGTTTTTAATATATCTCGATAAAATAATGAGTGAAATGTAGCTTCTATTTAGCACTATTCATCGATGTATAAATGGTATCAATCAGATTTTTTATTGCAAAATTGAAGCCTTTTTTTAAAATTTCAAGAGTAAAATATTAAATATTTTTAATTTAGTAATATTAATCAAACTGAAGAGAGCAGAGAAGTGGAACGACTCATTCCAACTTTAAATACTCAACAAAAAGCTGCTTTCGAAAGGATCACTCAATCAGTTTACGATGAAAATGCCACAACTTGATTATTCTATATTGATGTACCTGGTGGTTCTGGAAAAACCTATCTTTGTAGAGTTTTAATGAATTTCATCCAAGGATAGGGCGATAAAGTCTTCTCATGTGCTACAAGTGGAATTGCTTCAACACTCATGAAAGAAGGTAGAACTGTTCATAGCGTTTCAAGTTGCCAGTTCCATTGCTTGAAAATTCAACATCAAAACTTTAGCCATCGCCTCTTCCAGGTAAAGTTGTTTTTACAATCAAAACATATAATCATCTAATGAAGTAACAATGTTAACAAAACACAGATGAGATGCATCGATAATTTTTTGAGATGAAGTTCAAAACGGTCCGACTAAACGAGACAAGCCATTTGGAAATCTCGACCAAATAATCACTGGAGGAGATTTTCGACAATGCTTACCAATAGTTCCAAGAGGAACAGCAACAGAAATTATTGAAGCATGCATCAAATCATCAAATTTATGGCAACATTTTACAAAACTTTCGTTGATATCTAACATGAGAAGTGCACATCAAGACGATTTCAATGAGTGGCTTCTTAATATTGGTTCTAGAAATTTTTCAAGAATTGAAAATTTTGATCGTGATTTAATTAAAATTCCAAATGAAATGATTGTCTAACCAGAGATTGATATAATTTCTATAATTTTTGGAGATGAAGTACAACCACTCTCATCTGATGATTTATCAAACGAGTAATCTTATGCTCAACAAATATTGTTGCTTTCACAATGAACAACGAAATTATTGAAGGAATGGAAGGAACAAAACTTACATTCAAAAGTAATGACTCAGTGGTAGCAGATCCAAATGATCAAATTACGATAGCAATGCTGAATTCATTGACTCCATCAGGAGTTCGACCACTTATCCTTCACATTGAAATAGGAATGATTGCCATGCTAATAAATAAAAAATGTGAATCCAAAAAAAAAAAAAAACCAAAAAAAACAACAAAACAAAAAAAGGATTTTGCAATGTGGAACTCGCTTAATAGTCACATCATGTCATAGACATTTAATTAAAGCAAAAATTGAATTTGTAAATAAGGCAAATAGAAATGAAGTTGTTATAATTCCGAGAACCGATTTGAATCAAGTGATTTCAAATGCCTTTCGTACTCAAAAGACGTCAATTTCCAATTATTCCTTCTTTTGCTATGACTATAAATAAGAGTCAAGGACAATCGTTTTCTCATGTAGGTTTAATTTTAAATGAACCCCTGTTTTCTTAAGGTCAACTTTATGTCGCTTTATCACGTTCAAAATTTAAAAGCAATATAAAAATTTATACCCATAATATTCCTCAAGAACAAGGGAAATTGATCAAAATAGTGATAGAACTTTCACAAAAAATATGATTAATCGTGATGTTTTGTAATACAGTATGTTGTTTAAAATAAATTGATTTTTTATTTTATTTTTTCCTGATTTGATTAAATAAGACAAACGTCCGGCAAGCGTAGCAGAGGAGAGCGAAGCGAGGCCAACAACTAGTGTTCACAATATTTGACCAACAACGTTTTTGGCGCTGCGTTATCGTTTCAGAGAAATAAATTATATTCGATCAGATTGTCGATTATTTCGCCATAGAAGACAAGATTATCGTCTATAAACCGTACAAAAATTTTTAGACACCATTTCTAAAATCGAGTTTAAATCATACAGCCACGAGGGGAAGTCAGTAAGTAAGTTACAAATGGATATAAAAATGAAACAAATACGAGTACTGATTTAAAATCTACTTTTTTTTCTCCACATAATTTATCTTTCATCATTTCACAAACTCTTCTAAATCAGTAAGATTAAATTCTTTGGGCTGCTGTCTGAACCAGCTTCATCGTAGGGAAAGTGTTCACCCTAAAAATGATTAAGAGGGAAGAACAAATGGAAATCGCTTGGAGAAGGGTCAGGGCTATGAGGAGAATGGTCGATGACATCCCACTTGATCTTTCCCAATATTCAGTTGCTGTATCTCAGTTTGCAGTAAGAAGATGTTCACAGTCTTCTGGAATTTCGAGGGCATATTCCTTATCATATATTCCTAACTTTGCTCCTCACAACTTCCATTTGTTCCGTCCTCTTAAACATCCTCTTTCGACCGACCATGAAACCGTACAAGGTGAAGTCACCTCCTAGCTCAGACAACAGACCAAAGAATCTTATCTTACTGGTTTTATGGAGCTTATGAAACGATGTGACAAGTCTCTCTTTCTGTAAAGGGAGATTATACTGAGAAATAAAAATATTTTCAAATCAAAGTATTTTTATTTATTTATTTATTTATTTATTTATTTATTTAATCAAGTTAAATTACAAGTACGCCCAGCAGGGACCAGTATGGACTGACCGACGAGTTAGGTCCCAGCGGGCGCGACAATATAACAAAATACAAGTACAAATTAATTGGTAGTTATACAGGGTGTTTTTGAATTGAGTACAGATTTTTTGGGAGATGATAGAAGAGGTCCTTGAAAGTATTTTTTGTCATATGAACATGGGGTCCCCGCAGCTTCGTTTACTTACAATACTGCATTGAACAATCAAATGACACCGGGACGCAGTGTGCGTTGGTAGGCCTAGATTATTTTATTTTTAACAATTAACACAAACAATCTACTGTAATAACTTTTAAAGTAATTGTTTGCAAAGAAATTTCAAGGTGCACGTGCTTGTTTGTTGAAAAGTCTTAGGACCAATGACGTATATTAAAGATAGACTCCGAATCCTATTGTTAACAGCGGCAAAAAGTGAAGCAAATTGAGCCATGACAGTTCTGGGCAGGAGTGAGCCGTGGAGTAATCAGCTGTCTGGCTGCTTTGTTTTTGAAGATTTTGGGCCCGAGAAATAATTAATTCAAAACCATTCCTCTAAGTTAATCTGCGTACAACTGTACAAACAAACAAGAAAAAGAATCATGAATCATTTTCCACAAAAATAAATCAAAAATACGTAACTAAAATGAAAATACTTAACTGAAAGACAATCGAAACGAAATTGAAATTGAAACCATGATCGAAAAATAGTTTATAAAATATAATAAAATACTTCAAATACAAAGTAAACGAAAAGGTAAACTTATCAGTCCGTGATCGACGTGTGAAAGAATTATTAATCAGTTACTCTTCTGTTTAGCCATGTCTTTGCATTATCTTCACTCACTTTCGGCCATGACAGTTATGGGCATGGAGCTTCCCAATTTGCTTCAAGTTACAACAATAGGATTCGGAGTCTATCTTTAATATACGTCATTGCTTAGGACAAACTTCGTCAAGGAGATTCCATGGTATCCAACCTAAGACTTTTCAACAAACAAGCACGTGCACCTTGAAATTTCTTTGCAAACAATTACTTTAAAAGTTATTACAGTAGATTGCTTGTGTTAATTGTTAAAAATAAAATAATCTAGGCCTGCCAACGCACACTGCGTGTCGGTGTCATTTGATTGTTCAATGCAGTATTGTAAGTAAACGGAGCTGCGGGGACCCCATGTTCATATGACAAAAAATACTTTCAAGGACCTCTTCTATCATCTCCCAAAAAATCTGTACTCAATTCAAAAACAACCTGTATATGAATATCTGTAGACCGTGGATAAACGTTAAACAACAACTAAATTAGTAAAATGGCAACAGAGATCACGTGACACATAACAATCGCAAACTGTAATGAAGTTATCTGTAATTTTTACAATACAATAAATTTACAATATTTATTTAAATAAATAATAATGGTGTCCAACGAGGCCAGTATGAAAAAAACCGACGAGTTAGGCCAAGTGGGCACAAAGAAAATAATAAATTAACAAAGTGGTTAGTAAGACAATAAATAAAAACAAAACAAAAATTGCAAAAAAACTTTAACAAACTTAAACAAATCAGATGGGACGTACAATTAAACCATAAAAAAATCAGTTAATCATAGGTATATAAAATAGCTAGTAAATTGTTAAGATAATCATGAGAACCGATAGCTGGAAAGACTAAAAAGTAATCAAAGAGAATGTAATTAAATACAAGGGTCTCTTCCACGAGCAAAAGCATTTATAAGAAAAATGTCAAATTAGGCGTCCCTAAGCAATAACACAGTGTACTAGCAGATAACCTTAGATTTTAGTGTATATGACAAAAGCAGAAATTGCGTAGTATTTTCCGGAACTGAGGGTAGGAGGTAAGCTCACGGATTTCCGAAAGTAAAAGAGTCCAGTATTTTAAACCGATGTGTGAAACGCATCGGTTGCGGAAACTCAGAAGGGAAGTAGGAGGTCGTATCTCATTTCCAATACGTGTACTATAATTATGAATATCAAGATTACGATTAATCCTTATAGGAGTTGATAACAATAGTATAGAGTTGGAGGTTTAATACATAAAAGAACAGAGAGACAGAAAATAAATGTGATATATTGTAAGTATACGTAAGGAAGCGAAATACTGGGATACGGAAAATGAACGGGGGAGGTGCAAAAGGGTCCGAAGAAACTATTTTTGTAACTTTAGAATTCTAACAAGATTAGTGGAGGAAGTAGAACCCCAAAACATTACACCATAACATAGGCCAGAATGAATCCAAGAATAGTACAATAAAATTAAAATATTAGTAGGAAGATAATGAAGTCGGGAAATAGTGCCCTGTTTTTTTATTAAGTTTAGTCAACAGATTATCAATATGCGCGTCCCAGGACAAATCAGGTAATAGGGAGAGATAATGGAGAGTCCATAGAATATTGGTGGTGACTAAGGCATACTTACAATATTTGTTTCATTTATATAGCCATTTGTAACTTACTGACTTCCCCTCGTATGTAACATACATCATTTTAAAGAGGAGATTAAAAAAACAAGTATGTTTTCGTTAGATTGTTGATATCTGTTAAGATACTCCTGTAAGGGTTCCTTAAATTTATATTCCCAGGTTAAAGGATAGCGATGGCGGAAGCCCACTTTCAATTTTTCTGGACATGATGATCTTATTTGAAAAGCTTAAAATAAATTCGATTCATCCTGAACATCGTTTAATATTATGCCTTTGTATACAGGGTGCATCCATACATTTATAACAAAATCGAGAAGTTATTGCTCTGATCAAATCCAAAAAGAATGTCCCTACGAACATACGTCCAACAAAGTGTTGTTACAGAGTTACATGCGATGGCCTCACAAGAGATGCTCAAAGTATCCGCCATGAACAGCAATGCCTTAACGCCCATATTCACCAACAGCAGCTTAAACTGCTATTTTGCAAGTCAGGGTTAAAAGTTCAACTTCGTTTTATCCTGATTGCTATACACCTACATTTCAAGGCGGCATTTTGGCCATAACCTCCAATGATAAATCTCTTACGCCCGTATTCAACACTTTTTAAACTCGGATTCTAACTTCTCATATTCACCACACGGTTGAGTCAAGTTAAACGTCGCTGAGTTTCAGTTGCCCTCTACGGCCGCTTAAGTCGATCTTAGACTGAAGCGCATGCGCAGTGTATCTTCAGCAACTCCTGCCAAAGAAAAACATGGAGGACAATATGCAGTCTTCGTACTTTGAAGACGTTTTGTTTCTAAACAAATTCATTCTTCGATGATATTTGCAAAATTTCCACACATGAGACCAAACCGTCTTTCTCTAAGAAAAATTGCCGCCACATTGTTTAAATACAAATTTGTTTTTCTGTACACGCTGAAAGTAAATTTATTTTTAGCGCATTGTTGTTACGACATTCTTACCATATTGTTGTTGATCGCCATAACCATGCTTGTAATGAAATGTGACCGTGACTTCACGTCATATACGCGTCATAGGTCACGTGAAACTTTGAACCAATGACAGAAGTCGACACAACGACGTTTGGCTTACCCTACGGCTTAGCCAATCTGCCGCCTTAAAATGTTGATGAATACAATTTTCACGGATGGCTCTATCACCCCTTGTGCCTGTTTAGGAGGAATTGGGATTTACGAGGCAAATAATCTACTAGTAGCCAACAAATTAAGCCCGGTTATGAGTGCCACCATCTTAGAACTCCTGGCTATCCACAAGGCAATTATGTTGATCGCCCTTCAAAAACCGGCGAAGTTTTTAATCATCTCTGATTCGAAAAGTGCTATTATGGCCATCAAAAAATCCCTTAGTTTGGGGAAATGGTTTCATCGTAATATCTTGAGTCACATTATTTCCCTCATAGCGGTACTTACTTGAGCAAACTATGACATTCACATGATGTGGGTCCCGGGACATAAGGGCATCAAAGGGAAAGAAATGGCGGACCGTCTGGCTAACTGGGCTAGAACATCTAACAGCCCAGTCATATATTTCCGCCTCGACCCTAACACACTAAAAGTATACACCGAGAAAAAACTTTGAGCTGTGGAACGCCGAGTGGTGCGCTAATCTTCGTGGCGGGCACTATAAGCAACTCATGCCATTACTTTCTAGACACAATAGAATCACTTCCAAATAGCTTACCATCTCCCAAAGATCAACTTTATTCAGACTCAGGTGCGGACATCTGGCAACAAATTACTTTTTACATAAAATAAATATTAATCCCTCGGAAAAGTGTCCCTGTGGTGTGACCGAAACCGTGAAGCATATTCTCCTAGAGTGTCCCAATTTTCGACGTCAGAGAAATCGCCTGTTTAACAGCCTCGCTCTCAATCGAACCCCAGCCACTATGAAAAATATTCTCCTCCTTGCTCCGGAAAGCAGGCAAGCCAAAAGGAAAACCATTTATGCCTTGATGCTAATTCTAATTCGTAAAATTTTTGGCCCTCTAGTACAATAGTACCTTCTACCTTTGATCATCTCTTCAGCTAGCCTCCCGTTCTCGTGGGAGATATGAGCTGCGGACTGAACTGAACTGAAAAGAAGATGAATTTTCAAGCCTGACTTGCAGAAGAGCCAGTTAAGCACTGAAACGTCACATTTCATTCCAAGCATGGCCATGGCGACTAAACAACAATACTCTCGCCGATCTCCTTCACCAGTTTCTCGAAACTTTCGTGTAATAACCGGTAGATACTTTCGAAAATCAGCCTCGTCTAGTTGTACAAGGTAGATAATCTTTTTTTGCTTCTTTGATTCATTCGTTTGCGATGAATGAATTTGTTTTTCCAAACGTATTCCAAAGTAGGAATAGACTGCATATCGTCCTCCATGTTGTTCTTCTTTGCCTGGAGTGGCTGGATATACACTAGGCATACACATCAGTTTAAGATCGACTTAAGTGGCCAATTTTATCTCAGTAACTTTTAAATAAATAATCGGAAGACATATGTAAAACCCGTAAAATATGACGAACCGAAATAAGAGGTTGTATGTCGTTATTTCATCAGTAACTTTTAAGTTGACGTAACTGCATGGTGAATACGAGTTACGATAAAACCCGAGTTTAAACTCGTTTTAAAACGTGGTGAATACGGGCGTAAGAGGCGAAGCCGCTCTAAGATACCTCCATCCTGTTAGGTAGTTACACAGGCGTTAATGATACACTCTACCAGATCGTTAATTCGTTAAACTGAGTAGCGTACACAACACTTTTCATGTATCCCCACTTAAAAAAGTCCAGTGTATTAAGCTCAGGAGACCGGGTAAGCTAATGTAATGGACTCAATGGCCGATCCACCGTCGTGGGAAGGTGTCATCCATGTTGAGCACAAGTAGCATTTTGTACATACGCATGTTACTCACTAACAATGCTTGTACGTTCATAGAGCGATTATTTCTTGTTTCGATCCTAGAAATCATTTCCCGACGATTTTACAAATGTATAGATATACCCTGTACATTAGGAAATATTTTGCATAAAATTATAATAACTATAAATTCTATGTTTTTTTATATTCTATAAATTCTTGAATTTATTTTTATTGTGTCATAATGCATTCACGAAAATATACACCATTAAATATAAATATTTGTCACTCTATAAATAGATAGAAATCCGTGAGTATTTCCTCTTAATTGTATCCCTTCAGTTTTTCGGTATCACAGTTAGCAGAATTAATAAGAATGAATTAGACAATACATCTGAAAAACATATAGACCAATTAGGAGGACAACTGTCAAGCAGATGTGATGAAAATTTTATGACAATGCCAACTCCGTGCCACTGCGCACCATCACAATAACCGATAATGGCAGACGGGACGATTCATTCCTATGTTAAACGACTCGCTGCAATGAATGTCGTTGGGAATCGTTGTCGGTGATCGAAATAATAGTGAGCTTTACACGATGTTACCTTTGCTCTTAAATTAAGCAGTATTTATGGCTTTTGAAAATAAAATTTAAAACAAATGTTAAAGTTTTTATATCGTTGGAAAGATTATCTCCTAACCATGTGTTATAATTATTAAAAAATTTTATACGATCAAATATATTAAATAAATGCATGATTTGCAAAAGATGTAATATTCTGAAGTGATGGGTGAATTCATTACACATTTTAATCAACATTCTAATACTCCCTGTGTTTCAATCATTACGTTAAAATATTTAAAGCATTAAATAACGTTTATTGCATGAAATATTGGTTAGCGAATGCAGCTTACCTAATGAGTAAATGCTGTCAGGAATTCCCGTAATAGAAAAAAAAAAATTCTGGAAAAAACAAATTTAATTTTTTTCTGTTTTCGTTTTCTCTTTGAGAAAGAGTAAATGACAGATAAATTGTTAAAAAAATTAGCGAGTTTTTAAATCAGAATTAAATCACTTGAATATGAAAAAAAAAGTTTATGCTGTCTTTAAGCAGTGCAGTATTTGATTCCTTTAGTCTGCCTGTTTTCTTTCGGTCTTCTCTGCTTTAGCAACGATTCTTACTGTGATTGGTTGAACTTAAAGGGTTTCTGACTTTTGAATTCGCTGGAATTGATCAGATTCTTATGCGTGACACAAAATCGACAGAATTCTGCATTCTTTAGATTATTGTAAGATCGAAGATCTCGACTTCAAACGAAATACTGATTTCCTTTCCGACCTCCAACTCGGAGGAAAATTTGCTGAATGAAAAATTTATTCTATGGCTCCAAAAGAAGCATTTCCTGCCATAATGTCATGCTAAATAAAGTAACAAAAAATTTACAGATAAAAGACTAATGGTAAACAATATAATCTCGTGTTCATAAATGTTATAAATTAGGTGTTTATAAATTAGAAATTTCATCAAGTATTTAAAATTTATATTAAACTTTAAAAAATTTATTTTTAAGTATAAATTATTTCATCAGTAATTTTATATAATTTTGCCAAACTTTAAAATTCAATAATAATTTTAAAAATATTTATGGAGATTTAAATTATTAAGCGTAATTTTATCCTTTTAGTTTAGATACAGTGGCTAGAAGAAATAGTGTGTCCATTGCCGCTGATTTCGTGTCATCATGACTGATGACACCGCCAGATGGCACGACAATCTAATGCGCCGACAATTACTCTATAATGCATGGGATTCAATGTAAGTTTAACAGCACGAACGCTTTAAAAATACTTGTTTAATAAAATAAAATAAGATTGTAAACTTGAAATAATGTGCAGATAAACTAATTAAATGAATTTCAAAGCAGTATTCGTTTTATTTATTATTTAATCGAATACCTGTTGTTATAAAACGTTAAGCGCAGAAGATAATTATATGGAAAAGGGTAATGGTTTTTAAATTGAAATTTTCTTTTTATATTTTACAAATTTCATAATTTATAATTTATTACATGTTACTGTGTACGTCTGAGCTTTAAAAGTTTACTTTTCTCACGTTTTGCACTTCATTCTTCGTTTAGTGTTTTTACTAGAAAGTGCAAGCGCGTAAGAACGTAGAACTTGATAATGCTATTTGTTATTGCAGGGTTATATTATTATATTTTAAATTTTAATTTAGAGACGCATAACGAAACCGTAAAACAAATGTAAACCAACCAAGAAATGAGAAAAATGGCTATTAGATTAAATAATAAATAAAACGAATACTGCTTTGAAATTCATTTAATTTGATTTGTTTGCACATTATTTCAAATTTACAATCGTATTTTATTTTATTAAACAAGTATTTTTAAAGCGTTAATGCTCTGAAACTTACATTGAATGCCATGCATTATAGAGTAATTGTCGGCGCATTCGATACTCATGCCATCTGGCGGTGTCATCACTCATCATTACACTCTCATAGCTGCATTTTGTATTCAATGGACACACTATTTCTTCTAGCCACTGTAGTTTAGATATGAGCCACTTTTTAAATATTTTATGGTATAGAGATATTTCACTATAATCATACTCATAAGACACGGTCATTACTTTTTCTATTGCATTAAAGAAAATATAAATTTAAAAAACATTAAAAATAAATGTTCTGCAAAATTATAGGTGCCATCGGTGATTAATTCTTAAATAACAAAATTTACAGTAAGAATATGAAATCTGAATTGAAATCTACACGCTAAATTTACAAAATTGAATATGGCGTGTTCCATATGGCTGCCATGGAAAACAAAAACTCTGATATGGAGTTTTAAATATTAAATTATAATGGGAATATGTTGTACTAAACCGGTGTCACTGTTTTCATAACAACCTCGTTAATTCCGCCGTGTTAAATTTGAGCGCAAATTCATATTCTCAGCTCATAGCCATATTTATTGTAGACTAGAAGCGAACCCACCCAACACCACCTAAAGACAAGGCCTGCTCACTAAAATCCCATACATTGCTACACATCATCATCAAGCGGCCGAATTTAGGGCTTATTATTGGTAGAAATACGATTAACAATAGCCGCTTGATGATAATGTAACAATATGGGATTTCAGTGAACAGGCCTTGTCTTTGGCGGTGTTGACCAACACCACCTCTACTAAGCGCAAAAATTTCATACATTGTTACATTGTAACGGGCAAAATTAGGCTGTAGCTGAACTGATGGGTCCATGAGGCGCTTCCTGTACAGAGGTCTTCTGGAGGGAGAGGCAAACTGGAAAAGAAAAACCACAATTAGCATTAACGAAGAGACACTTCAGACCCAAGAATGATCTTATTAATATTCAAAAGTGACGACGAGACCTACCTTCAATTTGCTTCGGTAGATGAGGAGGAATTACCACGTCATTGCCCTGGAAAAAGGAAAATTAAGTCTACATCGACACCCTTGCGTCTGACGCAAAAATAACCGTAACCGGGGCTTTATTTCTGAGAAAATTTTATATCATACAGAAGTTCAAGCACATCCAACACATTTAATTCTCTTCTTACGTTTTCTTTATCGCCTCTGGGCGTTCAGAGAAACAAAAAAAATTGATAAATCTGATTATATTTCAATAACATTCAAACTAGGAAATTATTCAATGCAACCAATAAACTCATTTGCTTAAGCAAAAAGGAGGGTAAAGATCAAAGGTTCAAGTAAGTATTACATTTTTCTTAAAATTAAATCAATTTAAGTTCGAGTTGTATCGTTCAATAATGTTTTCTTCTTTCAGGGTTACTTCAACGTGGACTGGGATTCTCGGTAAGTTTGCAAGTTATGCTAACATTTTAAGTTCTTTTGTGTCATCAAGAAATTAATAAAAGATTTCTCATCTATCTCATTTATTCAAAGCGTATTAACGTTCTTTCGTTATTTTCCCATTATTTTTCTAGTCGACGTCAACACTTAGGTAAATTATTCTCTTTATTTCGTTTATTCCTTTTGTATAGTCACTTAAAAATCAAATTTAACGAGTTTCTTCTTACAAGTTTCCATTGGCCGTTTCTTTAATCAACCAATTTCCCCATAAGTCTTATTTTACTTCTTTTGGAAGAAATGGATGAACTTTGAGTAGGTCATTAATGTTAACGTTTATTTTTTTTACAGGTTATATGATCCTTTTACTTTAGTAAGTATCAAAGATTAACTTGCGAAGTTTTTTTTTTTTAACTTGGGGTCGCGCAAGCAAGTAAGGAAGAGGCGGGGGGGGGACTAATATTTACCTAATAATAATGGAAGGGACAGGGAAGGGAACCCAAAACATTCGACAAGGAAAGTGAATCATTTGGGGGATGTTAGTGGGAAACTTACTGCGCTAGATAACTCTTTGATTTCTTACAAAACCTGACCCATTGGCATCGTAGGATCTTTTGTTGCACATTCTTCTGTTTCCACGCCTTTGCATAGATAAATCTTTTGACGAATGACACAACCTGTTTTGTTGATGGAATACGGCCTGTACTGATATCGATATCTGTGGTCCAATTTTTCTGAAGGATAAAAGTAAAATTCATTAACATGAGATCCCGTTCAACGATAGTGGCCCAAATACAGCGCCTAGTACCGGAAGATTCGTGTCTCATTTCTTTAAATTAATGACTTCCATTACGACCACGGCGGGATATTCGACAGCGATTCTGTGGAACGTAATTCTTCGCACGTCAAGGGCTGTCTCTGCACATTCGCGGAACTTTCTTGGTTTCTTCGACACATCGGAGCACATTTACTATTTCTTTTATTAAATTCAGGTAATGTTTTGTCGTATCTTATTTATGTAAAGCAAGGAGACCTTTGATTGTTTCATTCCTTGGTTCTATCCAGAGTACAGCCATCGTTCCTTTTTGCTCGTCTCTACCATCTGCCTTCATTTCTTTCCTATCCGAGTAACGACATCTAACTCGTAACTTCGCATATCTCCTTTGTTGAGTTTATTGTTGTGCTCGCCATTGTTAACGCTCTTCAGTTAATTGAGGGCCACTGATAATCGACTTCAAGCCGAAGGTCAGCATCCCGGCTGAAACAATGGAACGTGTAGATAGGGGGGCCCGCTAACAATGGCGAGCAAAACTGGTAAAGCCAAATGGGCCGTTACAACATTATCATACCTAGTCATAATTTAGGGCTTATTATTAGTAGAAATGCGATTAAAGATGACTACTTATGACGTTTTAACAATGTATGACGTTTCCGCGCTCAGGCTTTCTCTTTAGGTGGTGTTGTGTTGACCCACCCGATTGTATAATCGGAAAATAACCCATTGTTAGATTTTTGACACATCTTTCTCCATCCTTTTCTTTGTTGTGACGTGGCCTACGTGATAGATAAAGGCCTGCTTATTCAACACCTCCTATAGAGAAGGCCTGTGGACAAACGGTTACATCATCATCAAGCGGCTATTGTTATCGCATTTCTACCAACACCACCTCTACTCAAAGCCTGAGCGCGAAAATTTCATACATTGTTACATCAGCATGCGAAGTCATAATTTATGGCTTATTATTGGTAGAAATACAATTAAACATGACTTCGCATGATGGTGTAACAATGTATGAAATTTTCGCACTCAGGCTTTGAATAGAGGTGATGTTGATTTCTACCAATAATAAGCCCTAAATTTGGCCGCTTGATGATGTAACAATGCATACACCTTTGGTCCGCAGGCCTTCTCTCTAGGAGATGTTGGTTCATTCGCTATGAAATCGTGAAATCAGGGGCAGCAACTTTATGTCTTCTTGCTGGTAGAGGTCTCCAGTAGGAAGCACAAGCACGGCCTTCTAGAAAGTACAAGCACGGTAGTTTCTAGGAGGCCGTGGGACAAGTCCTCAAGCAACGTTGCCAACTTGGCATTTTTTTCATGCGCTTGTCCTTTGTTAGACATTATTAATAAAAATTCAAGAATGCAGAAAACAATGAAAACATGGAGAAGCGCTTTAAAAAAAACTGCCCTTCAAATTTTAAAACTTCGACAGCATTATATAAAACATTTTATATAACTAATATTTCTAATGATCTTTGCTGTTTCTAAGGTTTTGTAAATTAAATTTACAAATGAATTTTAATTTTAAACCGTGAATAGCGTATGTTGTCTTATGTCTTTCTACGATTATGAAATCCTTTTCTTTTTTTTCATTATTTCCAATTCAGTAATAAATTACACTGGGCAAAATATTTTCAAAACTTTTTTGCTTCCGATAAGAAAATAACAATTTCTTAATGAGTTGAATGTGCTGAACACGAATATGACTGTGAAAATGCAAAATTGGCTCTAGTGTTTTTGTAATCTGCAAAAACAATTGTGTACATAGAAAAATGACTACCAATAGCTCTGGTCAACAACATTTTTGGTACCAGGGAAGATAGGTGTTGTAGACTAATTTGAGCGTGCTGATTTCAAATCTGAATTCCAAATTTCCTTATCACGTCAAGATCTCGAGTTATAAAAATAGTTTAAATTTTAATGATAGCCATTGTTTAAATTTGATATCAGGAGACCGTTTTACACCACTGAAACTTAACATCCTGACGTGATAGAAAAAAATGGAGTTCAGATATAGAATCATATTTTGTATATTTATTTTTTAAGTATTTTATTTCTAAACTCGACTTTCCAATGTAAGCCAATAATGGCATCTGTAAATGCCAAATTTTCTTTGTATATTTCATCAAATATTATAATAAATTTTAATTATTATTATTATTATTATTATTATTATTATTATTATTATTATTAT